>JAGWCC010002197.1:0-12607 GCA_022651775.1 Drusus annulatus | reverse complement strand
GCAGTAGCTACATAGATCGGATGATCGGATAGTTTTTCGGTCAAACTTTGTGCATACCGGCTTTTACCCGATCGTTGACCGCCAGTAATAAATATGATTTCACTCATTGTAGATCATTTGTTTTATTGAGTTGTTTTGAGTTGGTATAACTACATTGTGACTGTTTTAAGGGATTTTATGTTAAATCAATCCAAAAATGATGCATCATGAAGCTTCCTTTTTTACGACTATATTGATGGATCGATACAAATTCGTTTTCAAAGTCTGCTTTAAGTTCTAATTGGGTATCATCAGGATAAGTGTTTTTTATTTTTTGATTAACTTGATCTAACCAAATCTCAAGTGTGTGGTTTTCGACATAAGCAATCATGCCATTGTTGTTCAGTTCTTGTGTTCCATGTTGCAATAATTTATAACGCTCAATTCCTCCAGATGCACTACCCGACGCATGTGTCCCTATCACATACTCTTCGTCGACTTTCGTATCAGCTTTAGGTAAACGTTTGGCTTCAGCAAAAAAAATGCGGGTATGATCATCATCATCAAGATAAAAATAAATATCTTCTCGTCTACGGCTATCTGGTCGAACACGTTCTTTCTGTGCACCAATCCATGGCTTCATTTTCGTTCCAATTATGTTAAATTCATCTACCAGTGTTTGTGTAGTTAATGGTTCGTTAGAGGTGGTGTCTAAATTAGATTTTTGCTTATGGATACCCTGTCTTATAATCGTCAATACGGTTTTGAGATGTTTTTTTGTAATTTACTGTTGAATTGCATATCAATATCCCTCCGTAGCCATTGCGGCCTTTACGTTTTCGGCATCTCTATAAGCAATGGTTTGCATCCAATATTTCAATTTATTGGGCTTAATGAAACTAATTCGGTCATTTTCTCCGAAGTAAGTAATGATGCGATTGATCATTAAACCATTGTTGCTTAGCGTGTCCACTAAAGTGTTTTTGAAAAACAACCCATCATGCTCAATAGCGACATCGCAGTCGGTATACTCAAATGTTACACCCACAAAATCGGGCGTAATAACGGATCGTGTCAATCGAAATCGATCGTTATCACTGGCATAGGTTTGATTAAGTATGAGCAGAAAGGCTTCTGAAAATAGCTGAAGTTGTGTCTCTGTAATCGCATCATATACTGACCCTGTGATGGTCTTTTCGGTATCAGATATAATAATTTGATCCATTTCCAATCCTGTTTCAAATGGTATCGGGTAGCCATTGGCATCTACATGAATGGGTAAACGATCGATATCTTGTTTGTTTATAGAATAACTTTGAGCTTGCTGAATATAGTTTTTGGGTGAAAATATCTTGATTAGAAATATATATAGATCCCTATTCTGCCTAAATACAGAAACAAAATCAAGTAGCAGTTTGTTATCTACAAGAGCACCATTGTCCGCATTTATAACTGTGATGCTATTAGGGATAGCCCAATAACTCTCGTTATATACAATGGGTAAGTTCACATTAACATTCTTTCGGATCAGTATATTTGGCACCTTGAAGTTATCTTTTGTAATGCGCATCCATTTATCTGACTCCACTAAACTTGTGTTCTGTTTCTCAGTAAGATTATCTGAAATAAAAGAGATTGAATCTACTGTTCTCATTCCTTTTAGATTGATAACATTTTTGATTTTCTCAAAACCATCTTTCTTTTGAACAAATTTTCCCACTAACTCTGTGTCGCCATTGCACCCATCATTTGATTTTAGATGGTTCTTTTTAAGGCAGTCTTCAATACTTGAATATTGCCTATAACGCTCAAAAAGTGTCCTTAATTTACCCCCTCCTAAAAGATTTGTCTTCCAAATGTAATCGTGATCAACATCAAAAACAAAATGGACAGGTACTTTGTATCGATCATACTTGTCTATTTGAAATCGTATGGCACCTTTCTCGTTGGCTTGCGAATTACGCACTACAATATGATCAATAACTGAACTATACGTATTGTTTGTTATTTTAACTGCCAGTGTTGCTACCTTTGTTTTGCCCCAAAGATGGTCACGCAATGGGGTGAAATCATATATTTTTTGCACATTCCACGTGTCGAATAAACTTTTACGGTATTCATGCGAAGTGGGATTGTATAAAAATGTAGAAGCAGGCATAACCATAAATAAACAACCAGCACTCGGTTTTAATAGCGTATCTAAAGATCGATACAGAAAGATAAGTGCAGGATTGTTATCTGGAAATGTTTTGGAAGTGGATTTACCTGACTTCGTCTTAGCCCCAAAGCGTTCTATAGAATAATCGACATCCCGACCCGCAGTAATTTGCCGTTGATGTTCTTCCTTGTCAATATTAAAAGGCGGATTACCCACGATCAGATCGAATTGAAATGGGGCTGTTTTATACCATTTAAAGAAACCTTGATCAATTAGATTTCCGTGGGTCTGTAAATTATGGAATTGTAGTTTGTCCCAAATTTCTTTAGGGTGTATATGGCTTGATAATTCAATTTGGAGCGAGGTGGCGGTTATAGCTACAGCATCAGGGTTAATGTCCACACCATAAATACAGTTAGATAAAATGGCTTGAATGGCATTGATGTCTGATTGACCTTGAATAGCTGTTTTTTTGTTAGCCAACAACCACAATGTAATCAAGCGTTTGTAGGCAAGTACTAGAAAAATCCCCGATCCACACGAAGGATCAAGTATGCGAAAGTTCTTAAAATCAATTTCTTTGTCGAAGGGCAGTAACTCATCTACCAACAATCGGGCTAAATGAGGCGGGGTGTAATAGGCTCCTGTGTCAGCCTGTTTTCCGCTAACAGAAACAACAAACGTTTCGTATAGCTGACTAATAAACTCAATAGGAAGCAAATTGAAATCATAATAACGCCAAATACATAATTGCCCATCGGTTTCTATGTCTCCATCGAGTGCGTCAGCGATGATATTGAAATTAAAATGAGCGATATCGTTCTTCTCTTTAGCTGTTAAATTAAATACCCCTCCATTAAATTTGGCTTCTAATGCACTTAGTAAAGCCAATAGCTTACCTTCCCTCAGTACCGCACAAAAATTGATTTTATGGGACTGGGGCATTTCAGTATCAATAAATTGCTTAAAAAAAGAACTGTTGAATACACTGTTTCCTTGCTCGTCAATTTGCTCTTCAAGGTACTTAATCAGAATAAATTTCACCAACAATTTCCTCAAAAGGATTTGATCGTTCGCTGTATGCTTTTTGAGGATCTCGGTATCAATATGATTTAATAACCTCCGATAAGGGGATACGCTTACATAGTCGGTTTTCGATTCTTCCAAAATTCGACCTTCGAACAGTCGCTTCGCTAAAGCGATATCTATTTCAGATACCTTACCTATCACATCATCCAACATTTGTGCGGCTCCTTTGGGGGTTAGAGGACGTCGGGTATCTATGATTTTAATTTCATCATCGTATACCACCACAGCTACAGCGATTTCGCCTAAGGTCCAAAGTTGTTTGTTAATTTTAACTACATCCTGATGTTTCGAGTAGGATAAGGTTCGCTGGTCATAAATGTAGATATAAGGGATAATTTGATCTTCCAATTCACTGGTGAAGCAATAAAAAGCTGTAGCACCAAGCTTTTTAGCTTGGGTGCTATAATATGTCATTCGATCGTTAGCTTGCACATCACTCACCATATACAAATTGTTTGCATACAGTGTGATCTTTAAACATTCGGCGAGCGTACTTTTATTATTCACGATATTTTATTTTTGTCGGACATTTTTGCAAAGATACAAAAAGCCCTTCAACAAAATAACAAAATTAATATTTGCGTTGCCAATACCCCTAAAAATATGGTAACAACACGGAATTGCGAGCAAAAAGTAAAGGTTTTTGTCAGAGAATACGAGGTACCCAGCATATCTTATACCGCTCTTGCGACAATTTGAAATACTCCTGCCTTTTCTACTTCGCACTCTATTTTTTTAGTGAGGGTATTTCTTCTCTTACCAAAGAGAATTGGAGTATTTGGATTATTAATTGCGGGTATTTTTATTTATCTAAGTAAAGATACAAAAGGAAATTGCGCTGTTGCGAATAACAACATTTGGGGGATTAATGATTTTTTTAACGTAAGCAACGACAGGTATTAATTCGCAAAATAATGGTAGAATGCTGAATATTGTCTCAATTTGTAACCCAAGCTCAGTAGTCGCGATACTCAAAACATCTTCAACTCTTGTATAAATGTTAACATTAATTCAAAAAATGTATACACGGGTACACAAATGAAATAAAACAAAATGAAACGAAACGAAAAAAAAAGAAACGAAAAAAAAAGAAACCCACCTAAAGGTGGTAGTTGCAGACGCAACAACAACAACATTGGGGGACGAATTAAATTTATTTTAGAACCAATTGATAAATGTTAACCAACAACTGTTTGTTAAAAGTCAAATGAATTTCGATAAGATTCAAAAAAGTTGAAGACGCTTCCAAAAAAGCTGAAGATCACTTTCGGAAAAGCTGAAGATCACTTTCGGAAAAGTTGAAGACAGTTTTCGGAAAAGCTGAAGACAGACTGACCGTAATTGATAGTAAGGAATGGTATTCCTATTGCTACTCGTTCTGAGTATCTGTATGGCTTGTGGCTCGAAAGCCACAGTAAATACCGATTTGGTACAAAACAGCACCCTACACATCGAAACCCTCACCGACGATAGCGACTTGGCGGTGGTGCTCAAAAACACGCCTTATTGGGACGAATACTCTCCTTCCCTATCAGTAAGCGTTGAGGATGAAAGAATATTGCGATTCAAAAATATCCCCCTACAATCGGTTACTTTCGAGTTATTGGACAATGGCTTGCTGGGCACAGTTGAAATAAAAGTCCAAAAAGAAAGCATCACCATAGCGAAAAGCAAAATAGTGATTAAAAAAGAAGAAAATGAGGACGCTGAAGAGAATGCTAATGAAGATGGAGATAAGGAAGATAGTGATAAGGAAATAAAAGTCAACAAATATGCGTGGCAACTATACGAAACTTTAACCACACTATATGGTATACCTGAGAAAACGTATAACGATAATTTGATTTGGAAAAACGATACGCAAACCTACCAATTGAATATGGACGAAGATCCTTACGGTGCCCCGTTTAAAATCTACTTCAACAACAGTTATAGAGGATACTAAGGAGTGGTTAGTGATTAGTGGTTAGTGATTAGTGGCTCCGCGTCAACCACAAACCAAGAACGGAATCCGTAGTATGAAACTTCTCAACATATTCAAAAACAAACAAACAAACAAACATAAAATGCAGAAAAGTATATTGTGGTGCTTATTAAGCCTTGTAATAGGGTGTTCGCAAAACAAAATAGAAATAGGACACATTCAAACACGTGGTCAACTCGATTCTCTGATGGCTTTACTCCCTACCGATAGCATCAAAATTGATTCTTTACCCAATCGGACATTAAAGATTGAAGTGCGAGGCAACTTATTGTTGCACGGTTTCTCGGTAAGTTCGGCCATAATTTTTCGACCCACAACGAGCAATTATACAACATGAGGACAAGTTTCCCTAAGGGATATGTGAGCTTTGTCAATAAAATGGAAAGCTTGTATGGCTTAGCGCAGGGGCAGAACTTCGATTTCACATGGATACTAGACGATAAGGAAATATACCTCGACGATTACTTCGTTCTCGTTCAACAGACATCCCACTTTAAGCGATTCTCTTGGAGGTACTTACTCCATCGATTTCAAGCCCTGGATCAGTAATAAAATAACGGAATTGCACAGTCATCGCCAACAAGCATTTACCGACTATTACTTGCAAGTGAATGCGGATGCCGACCAATACCTTTGTTATTTAAACGGCACAAGCATTCCTTTCGAATTTTCCTACAATCTGATGGCTATCAACGACCGAATGCCCAAGCAAGGAAAGCAAGAATTGCAATTTATTGCGCCCAACGGTATACAGCAGGGTTTAGAACTAAACATCATTCGGCAAAAACGTGGCAGTGCAAAAAAGGAGATCACAACACACAAGATACTATCCGAAGAACAGATGATCACTTTTGAGGCAAACGATTTAGCCTATACATTAGACTATGCTGATGGGCTTGATTTACAACAAGTACCCGATTTAAAAGAACGCATGTATGCCCATTACAAAGCACTGGCAAATGCGTTTGAGCAAAAAAACGAAAGTGCTATTGTCGACTTATTATATCCCGTAGCTAAGGCGAAAGCCCTTACCCACAACTGGGGCAAAAAGCAATTGTTAACTTTTTGGAATGATCAAATTGACATATTAAACGATAACGAGGGATACGAATTAGCCGCTATCACCGAATTAAAAGTAGTATATGCACATCAAGGAAAACTGGCACGCTTGGTACCCATCAGTACCCATAAAGAAACCAGTCCTTTACTGATGTATATTTACCCCGACCGCATCAGTTACCGAGACTATTATCTATACATCGATTCCAACAATCAATTAAACTTCAGCATACAATGAGAAATACAATATACTCCCTTATCGCTATCTTAGCCTTATCTTTTTGGTGCATGGCCTGCACTTCAACACCAAAATCTAATACATTTATAGCTGATTATATCGGGGAACAGATTTAGATAGCCTTTCGTTCGACGAAATAAAAGCTACCATGGCAGCCGTAAATGTACAGTTGGCTTTAGTTACAAATTTATCAAAAGCTTTTTGGGGAGATGAGAAAAACCCAGAAGACTACAAAGCGGAGGACGAAAATGTTGTATCTGCTTTTAAATTAGGGAATAAATTGGGCAAACACGATTTCGACAAAGCCATTACATTCAGCCAAACAGCCGATTATCCCGCATTCGGAATTGCGAATTGATGGGCAGAGACTAAAGAAAGTGCTGGCGACGGAATTACCTATTACATTGATCGGATTTATTATGCCGATGGTACTTCCGATTCGATTAATAGCAGCATATCTCGATCTTACAATGCTCCCTTGAAGGTGATCGACAGTGTGACCATCACTGTGCGTTACCGACATACCACCGCAATAAACACCGTCAACATATCAAAATCGAACAAGAAAGCAAGCTGTAAGGATGGCGAAATTCATTTGGAAAGCATCGATAAAAACTATGTGCAATACTATCTTTCCGACAATATATCGGGTAGTTTGATTGACGCACAAGCACTCACTCCATCGGGAAATTTGGTATCTTCCCAATCATCATTCAGCGGCAGCTATCCTCCCGAAAAAGGAGCGAAGCTATTTGGTGAAGCGGCCAAACGCTTAAACAAAATTTGTGAAAAGATAGTAGCTAACAAATATGCCAACAAGGAAGATTTGATTGACGATATCAACGATCAGTTTTCGGGCTTTGAACCCTCCGACCGCTATTATCAGTCGGAATACTATACAAGGGAATGTCGAGGAAGTAGTGTTGTATATGATCGACACCGAAGAAACCGAAGATTATGTACTGACCTTTCCTGTACAATCGAACATCGGACAGTTTAATGTCATCAAAAACGATTCGACCAAGTTGTTTGGTATTGTGGATAATGCGGGCAAAGAGATCATTGCACCCATCTACAAAAACCTAGAGCAAGTGAACGATTACTTCTACACATCGGTTGATTATTACAACGACCTACTGCTGTTACTAAACGACAGCACCCATACACTCCAAACGATTGGTCGAATACAAACCTCGGAATATTGAGTATTTGAATAACGATCTTGCATTGCTGACTTATCGAGGTAAATGTGGGATATTGGATCGATATGCAAAAGCCATTGTAGCACCGATATACGATAATATCAAAAGTGACGAGTTGAATCGGGTGATCATAGCCCGCACCGAAGATGCTTTTGCGCTTTATTCGATGGAAGGAAAATTGCTGTTATCGGAAAAAGGTTATTTAGGAGACTTTTCTACCAGTGGCTGGGCAATTTATCAAAAAGAATACCGCAAGCCTTATTGCTTCATCAGCATTAAGGGCGAAAAAGGATGCCGACAGTTTTTCGGATGGTATTACAATAGTCAAGCAAAATGGACGAGTGGGTTTGATCAATACCAAAAACGAATTTGTACTTCCTTTAGAAGACTACGGAGGTATTAGTGTGAGTACCAATTCCGGAAAACGTACGTATTATATTAATGAAAAAATCTACAATTCGAAAGGAGAATTAATAACCAAAGAATAGGTTTTATAGGTCAATCAATACCCCTGTCCACGGAATAACAATAACAAAAGAAAGCTCGCTTCGCTCACTTAGCCTAGTTTATCACGAAGGCGAAGCGAGCGAAGCGAGCGGGGCGAGCTTATTTATTTAACTGTTAATACTAAAATTTATAACTCACGTGTCCCATTAGACTTCGCCCTGGCATGTTATATCCATCTTTCTCTGTGTAGTTTTCGTCCAGAAAGTTGGCGATGGAAACGCCAATACGGATTTTGCGATTAAAAGTGTAGTGCGACGAAAAATCGAAAACAAGATGGGCTGAATGCTGTAGAATTTGATCTTGGGCTTCATAGCCATCTTTGGCATAATAATTTTCGGGTTTGATGTCAGGTCGGAGGTTATCCCAAGACATGTAATCGTTCTCGAGTCGGTGACCAATATAGCGTCCATTCACACGGGTTTCGAATCCGTTGTTATTATTGAAGGTGATCCCGAAATTTGCGCTTACCTTGCGGGTGTAGAGTGCATTTTTGGTGATAGTAGTTGTTGGATTGATGATGTCGTCAAATTCGTTTTTCAAGAAATAAGTCAAACCCCCATACAAGTCCAATCGATACGAGCTTGTCCAAAGTTTGGCCAAATTCGACGAGAGCATCAATTCAATGCCATTCATCCGACCTTTTCCTGCATTTTTGTAGGAGATCGTATCTTTTCGACTGTTATCGTTTACAATTTTGTTTTTATAAAAGTTCTGGAAATAAGTTAGGTCCACATCAAGGTATTCTCCCAAGTTGTAATTAACTCCCATATCATAAGATGTTGTTGTTTCAGGTTTCAAGTCCTTATTCCCGACATATATTTTTTTACCTATCGCATACATTCCTGCTGTTTTGTAAGCGTCGGCCACATAAAATGCACTCCCCACACTCCCATGTACCGATAATTGCGGTGTGATATGGTACTTAACACCAAAAGGACGGATTTACATTCGAGTAATCCTCGCTTTGCTCCTTATTGTTAAGTAATGGATTGGCTTCGAGTGTATACTTGATGTAATTATATCGGACACCTGCATTCAACGATAAGTTGTTCCACGAATAAGCCAATTGGGTAAAGCCCGATAAAGATAAGCGGTTATTGTCGGGGCGATATGGATTCATCGGTGTAAGTTTAGTCGAAAACCGCTCGGAAGCCACATTGTAATTATCAACATCTACCCCTACCAACCATTTAAGATCCCCCCAAGTATGTGTATTGCCGATTTTTACACCATATTGTTTGATCTTTTCTTTGGATGTAATAAATGCCGAATCGCTATTGTTATCATAATTGGATTCGCTTTGAGCACTTATATAAGGCGCAATGGTGAGTTCATTATTTGCTTCGGTGTATTTTACTTCCGCATAATTGGCAAAACGGGTGATGTCCTTTTTCGACATTCCGTAACTGTGCCAGTAGTTCCCAGGGGTTTCGATATCATTCGAGGCGGTTATTATAGAATGTACTTTGGCGCTCCATTTGTCGTTGATGGCATATTCCAATTTTCCATTAAACTGGTTGATTTGGTATTTGGTATTGGTCATTACATCGCCATACGATTTTTTATCGAAGTATCAGTTCTCGGTCTCGGATAGTTTTAGTAGATTCTTTGCCCCAATCCGATAATCGCTATTCTGATCTTGTCGAGAAAATCCCAAAGAAAAACCTAATTTAGGACTGATGGCTCCTGATACATAGCCGGTATAGCTTGTTTGTCCAAAATTACCCACACTAAAACCTACAGACCCAGTAGTTTGCTGTGTACTTTTCTTTGTGATGATATTGATAATTCCACCCATAGCATCCGATCCATATAGAACGGCATACGGACCTTTGATCACTTCCACTCGTTCAATAAAATCGGAAGGAATGGTGGCCAAATTGTTTGTCCCTGCAGGTAGTCCATCTATCAGAATTATGGTATAGTTTCGTGAATGTGCTGTTGCTGGAAAACCTCGTAAGCCAACAGTGGTCATCGCTCCTGGATATTGAACAATATCCAAATTGATGCTGCGCTTTAGTATATCTCCTAAATTTTCGTTCGGAGCAGCTTCCAAAAGCGATTGATTGATTACTTCGATTTTTTGAGGGATATCCTTCATCCTAAGTTGCATGCGAGATGCAGTTACAATTACCTCACTTAATTTATGTGTTTTTGTAGAGTCCAAACCCTGCGCCCAAATAATAGCAGGAAACATACAGGCAATGACGCCTATTAAAGATCTTAATTTCATTATTTATTTCATTAAAAGTTTTGCTGTTAAACATTTTGTTTAATCACAAACTTTCGAGTAACGACATGATTTGTCGTGCGCGTATCTACAATCAATAAATACGTTAGCCTCTATCCCGAAAGCGATGGTTGTGCTTATTGGTAGGTCTTCCGGCTCGTCTCTGTTTTAGCTTGCCTTCCCATTCGTTACGAACAGTGGCGTTATACATACTAAAACCTGATTCATTAAGACATACGGCTGCGGGTACAGCTTCGGCTTTTCCTTACAGATTACCGAATTCCATTTTACCAAAAGCGATTGTTTTGCCTATTGGAGGACCTATTCCTTGAATGAGCCAATTCCTTATTTCTTTCTTATTTCATATCTGTATTTTATTTTTAACCCCCGCTCCGCCACGCCCGCCACTAAGGCACTCGCTTTGCTCGTTTAGCCTAGTTTCACTAAGGCGAATAAGGCACACAAAGTCGCACAAAGGCAGGTGCGCGGTAGAAAAAGGCTTGATCGGAAAAATTATTATCAGTATCTTATATAAGGTATGCGCCTGCCTTTTCAGCTTCGCACCTGCCTTTTCCAGCTTCGCACCTGCCTTTGTGCGACTTTGTGTGCCTTATTCGCCTTAGTGAAACTAGGCTAAACGAGCAAAGCGAGTGCTTATTTGCCTTAGTGAAACACTAGTCTAAACGAGCAAAGCGAGTGCCTTAGTGGCGAAATAAGCGAAGCGAGCTATTGTATTCGATCAACTCAAACGATTTTGATGATGTTGTCTCTAGATGCGAAATGGCGCAATTGTCAAGATGTCCGAGATCATTATCGGATTGTAAACATACAGCAACCATCAGGCGTAAAGTGATGCCATGACTGATTACCAGCACCTCCTTATCCGCAAAACTCGAACTAATTTCGGCAATAAAATCTTCAATTCGCTTTACCATATCCACAATTGGTTCCGCACTTTCATACGCAGCCAATCCATTCCAACTGCTGGGCATCACCAAACCTTGATATTTGCCAAAGTACCGCTCTCTTAACCGATGATCTTTAATAACCGGTAGATGTAGTTTTGAAGCAATAATATCGGATGTTTGACACGCTCGGTGCAAATCGCTGGTGTAGCAAATGTCATATCGGTTGTTGTTCTTGCGTAAGAAATTGGCAACCGCTTGTGCTTGCAATATTCCTTTAGGCGATAATTCGCCATGAGTTTGGCCCTGACAGATATGGCTGATGTTATCAACCGATTCTCCATGTCGTATCAAAGTCAACTTCATTGTTCAACGGTTTTTTGATTATTGAATTCATTCAATCTGCGTTCTGAAACAGGAAAAACTACAGGTTTTCCGGAAATAGGATTGGTTTTTACAATCACTACAGTATCGTAAGCATCTTCAATGTGCTGAAATGTAAGCACTTCATTGGGCGTTCCTTGATGAAGAATACGGCCTTCTTTCATCAGCGTGAGATGGTTGCAATATTCGCCTGCAAGGTTTAAATCGTGAATAATCATGATCACTGTCAAACCCTCCTGCTCGTTGAGTTGTTGTAGTAAATTCATGATTTTCGATTGGAAGGTGATGTCCAAATGCGATGTAGGTTCATCTAATAGCAATAGCGCAGGTTGCTGGGTAAGCGCACAAGCAATGGCCACCATTTGTTGCTCGCCACCACTCAACTCGGTTACCGATTTGTTTTTAAGATGTGATATACCTGTCAATTCGATGTACTTTTCGGCTATTTCGATATCCTCATCAGTATAAGAAAATTGAAAAGCTTTACGATAAGGAATACGTCCCATCAAAACATAATCGGCTACAGATACCGGACTTAATTCCATGAATTGCGATACAATGGCCACCAATTTTGCACGTGCCTTTAAACCAAGTGTAGCAATATTTACCCCATCTAACTCCACCACACCATTCAAAAGTGGCAAATCGCCCACCAAGCCTTTGAAGAAAGTGCTTTTTCCAGAACCATTACGACCTATAATGCCAGCAAACGTCCCCTTAGATAACTGCAAGTTGACTGATTTCAGTGCAAAGCCATTGCTGTAACCACACGACATGTTTTTTATTTCCAGATAGCTCATGATTACTTAAATTTGGTTTTGGGTTTCGGACGGCTGACAATAAAAATAAAAACAATTCCGCCCACAATACCC
>JAGWCC010002193.1:0-15697 GCA_022651775.1 Drusus annulatus | reverse complement strand
TGGAAAGTAATTTTGAAACCCCAATTTTTAAGTTTTTACCTTTTAAATTTGGGCCTGGGGGGAATTTCTTTTTTCCCCAAACCGGGGTTAAGTAAAATTTTTCATACCTATTTATTTTTAACCCTTTGGGTTTTGGGGTTTTTGGGGGAAGTTTTTTTTGGAAGAATTTCCTTTTTTATCCAATTCGGGGGAAAGGGTTTTGGTTAAAACCCCAAAATGGAAATGGAGACGGTTTGGTAAGGCTTGCCCCCCGGGTTGGGCTCAAACCCTCCCCGGGGGTTCCTTTGGGGGGTTTTGGGCCAAACCCCCTTTCGTAACTGGGATTTTTTAATTAAAAATTTTGGAAAACTTTCCAAAAGGTGGGGAAAATTGCCCCTTTAAAATTTCCAAACCCTTTTAAAAGGGGTTTTTGTTCCCCCCCTTTAAAAAATAAATACACGTAGTTCCCCAGACACCACCATGGTAAGCCCAAGACAGTCCGCCCCAGAATGCACAGCTGCCCCTGCTTTGTAATTGTACAAGCAGGAGCCTGCCAGCAGCTCGGCTTGTTGGGGTTCATCTAGCTCGTTCCAAAAAGGAAGATACGCCATATAATCTTCAATATTCTGCATCTGTTCACCTAAATTCCTCATATAATTTTTCACCTTTAAAAATACAACTATGGTATTAATTATAGTACGATTTGGGAATTTAAACAAGCCCACAACCCCATATAATTTAAATAAATTAGACATTTTCTGCAAAATATTGTAGAAAATAGGCGATAAATAACGCGGGTAAGGGTTAATATAGGAAAAACAAAAGACATCTCCAACATTTCTGCAATTGAGAGGTCTTTTGTTTACAATCTGGCAGAGGGATTTTACCCAACAACCATATATTATTTAGAACTGCTTAGGTAATTTTTTTGCGACGAACAGGCTTAGGCAGTGTGTCAGTTGTAGGGGACAAATCTAGCACATATGGAGCAGAGATTGCAAGAGGGTTCATTTTTTTCTCCACCATCTGCTTAGTTATCACAATCTTTGCACCACCAATTAAGGAAGGTGCTTCAAACATAATGTCACCCAGAACATCCTCCACAATTGAGCGGTGCCCACGTGCACCAGTTCCACGTTCCAATGCATGCTTGGCAATGCAAACCATAGCGTCCTGGTCAAACTCAAGCTCCACATCATCCATACCTAGTAGGGAACAGTACTGCTTTAAGATTGCATTTTTGGTTCGGTCAAATTCTAACTAGACCATGCTCATCCAGCTTTTCTAAGGTAGTAAGCACTGGAATACGCCCAACAAGCTCAGGGATTAGCCCATATCGAACAAGGTCAGTAGGGATAACCTGCTTCAAAATGCGGTCTGTATCCTGCTTTTTGCTGGAGATTTCCGAGCCAAAACCAAGGGAAGATTTGCTGGTGCGTCGTTCAATAACACGCTCGATACCATCAAAAGCACCAGCACAAATGAACAGAATGTTAGTAGTGTCAATCTGAATAAATTCCTGATGTGGGTGTTTGCGTCCACCTAGGGAGGAACATTGGAGATGGAACCCTCCAGAATTTTTAGGGAGAGCTTTGCTGCACACCTTCTCACCACTAACATCACGTGTTATGGATGGCTTCGCTTTTGCGTGCTATTTTATCAATCTCATCAATATAACAATGCCGTGCTCCGCTTTTTTACATCAAAGTCGGCAGCCTGAATCAGCCTTTGGAAGTATGTTTTCAAACATCTTCACCAACATAGCCAGCTTCCTATGGGGTGGTAGCATCCGCAATGGCAAAAGGTACGTCACGGGCCTTGGCAAGGGTTTGTGCCAGCAGCGTTTTACCCACACCAGTCAGCCCAAGCAGTAGTACATTACTCTTTGCAATCTCCACTGGGGAGTCTTTTTTGTTAAAAAAAATACGTTTATAGTGGTTGTAAACAGCAACACAAAGTGCACGCTTTGCCACTTCCTGACTGATGACATGCCTGTCCAAAATAACCTTTAGTTGTGCTGGTTTTAGAAGTTCTTTTGGTTGGTCGGGGTAAGATTTATCACTGGTGGATGATGTACTAGTTTCAGTATCATTAATTACGGAACTGCACAGCTCAACACATTCATTACAAATGTATACGCCGGGTCCCGCAATAAGTTTGTCAACTTTATCCTGGGTTTTCCCACAGAATGAACATTTGAAATTGCGAGCGTCGCTGCTCTTCGACATATTTTAAGCCTCCAAGAAGAATAGAGTGTTACCAAAGTTTAACCCTTTTAATTAGTTTGTTGGGGAAGAAAATAAAATTCCCCTCCCCAATGTTGGTATTAATATTTTTGCTAAAAACTTGCCGCAATCAAGTATTATACTGAGATTACTTAGCTAGTTCGTCACGACGGTACATAACCTTGTCGATTAAACCGTACTCCAGCGCTTGCTCCGCATCCATAAAGTTGTCACGCTCGGTGTCACGCTCGATGTTGGCAAGCGGTTGACCAGTTTGTGCACACAACATATTATTTAGGCGGCTGCGTAGTTTGATAAAACGTTCAACATGTATCTTAAGGTCGGAAACTTGCCCACGTGTACCGCCCAAAGGTTGATGAATCATAATCTCGCTACTAGGCAGAGCAAAACGTTTACCCTTTGCCCCACTGGACAGCAGGAAAGCTCCCATAGATGCTGCCATACCAATACAGATAGTGGAAACATCAGGTTTGATGTACTGCATAGTGTCATAGATAGCCATGCCAGCAGTTACCGAGCCACCTGGACTGTTGATGTACAGATGAATATCCTTGTCGTGGCCCTGACCTCCAAGTATAGCAGCTGGGCAACTATAAGGCTTGCAGTAGTGTCGTTAACTTCCTCGCACAACATAATAATACGGTCATTTAGCAGGCGGGAAAAGATATCGTAACTACGTTCACCGCGGCTTGTTTGTTCTACAACCATTGGAACTAAGCTCATTATAAAATACCTCCAATATAAAATTTAGCGGGGTGGCAAGTTGGCAGCAAGTTGCTGCACCCAATCTTTCGCAGTTAGGCAAGTTGAGCCTAGAAAGCATAGTGGTGTGCAAGTATTATTGCTCCTGTGCATCCTTAATATCTTTTTCTAGTCCGTCTAATGCTTCACGTAGGTCTGCTTGGATTTCTGTAGCAGGCTTTTCTTTTTCCATTTCGGACTTTGACTTAGTTGTAATAACGGCACTATCTAGGATTAACTTGTGTGCCTTATCCGTTGTAATGTCGCCCTGAATATCAGTTTCGTTGAATGCAGCCTTAACTTTTTCAACATCTACGCCATATTCAGCTGCAACCTTTGCAATATAATCTTCCATCTCCTGTGGGGTAGTTTGTAGTGATTCAGCACGTGCAACTTCCTCAAGACCTAGGCGGAACGCAACAATTTTCTCCGCACGAACTTTAAAAGTTTTACGTAGTGATTCAGGCTGCATTTGTGTGAACTGGCAGTACATATCAATGTCAATTCCCTTTGACTTCAGGTCATGCTCAAACTCATGAAGTAGTGCATCGGTACGGTCCTCAATCATACAATCAGGAACAGTAACGGTTACATCCTTCATGAAGATGGAAATTATATCATCCTTAACCTTTGACTCAGCGTTAGCCTCAAGTGTTGCAGCAGCATTTTTAGCAATATCCCCAAGAAGTTCAGCAAGGGTGTTAAACTCGCTAACATCACGTGCAAAATCATCATTAACTTCTGGCAGTTCTTTAACATTAATCTCGTGGATAGTAACATTAAACACAGCAGCTTTGCCTGCAAGCTTCTCTGCATGGTACTCAGTTGGGAAGGTAACCTTAACATCAACGTTTTCGCCAACATTTTTACCAACAAGCTGCTCCTCGAACCCAGGTATAAAGGAGTTGCTGCCAAGTACTAGGTCGTGACCCTTAGCAGTACCACCATCAAAAGCTACACCATCAACTGTTCCAGCGTAGTCAATCTTTACAGTGTCACCATTTGCGGCTGCGCGGTCGGTAACTTCGATTAGGCGAGCAACGCTCTCCTTCATCTTTGCAAGTTCAGCATCAACAAATTCTGGTGCAACTTCTTCAGTAACCTTAGTAGCCTCAATTCCCTTGTACCGTCCAATAGTAATGGTAGGGTAAACTGGAACAGCAGCGGTGAAGGTGTAACCATCAGCAGTAATGTCGTTTACAGTAATAGATGGTTTACCTACAGCCTTAATTTCCGAGGCATTTAGAGCATCATTATAAGCAGAGTAGATGGTCATATCAATTGCTTCATTTTGGAAGGACTCAATTCCAGCATAACGCTCAATAATAGAACGAGGTGTTTTACCAGGGCGGTAACCAGGAATCTTTACCTTTGCTTTGTTTTTTTTAAATGATGCGTCTACTGCTATTTTAAATGTTGCTGCATCCACACTTACCTCTAGGGTAACTTCGTTTACATTTGTTTCTTTTTTAGATATTAGTGCCATTTTGGACATTCCTCCCGTATTCAAACCAGACTTTTTTTGAGGGGTGTTTCATAGCTAACGTCCTGCATTTTAAATTTGGTTGACTTTTTTTTTATTTTTTCGATAAATTGGTTATGAACCTAAAATATAACCAATTTATTATATCATAAAAATTACCTGTATGCTAGAGTAAAATAAGGTTAAAATAAAATAAATTTATCTATTAGGTAGGTTGTAAGCAGCTTATGAAATGCCACTACAACTGTTTGGGAGAAATCTTTCAACAATATAAAATATTTTGGTTGAAAGATAAGTGCAAACCTATAAAATTTCCTGTGTAGGGTGTTTTGACTTTGTGTAAGCATAACCCAGTGCAAATTTAAATTTTGTAGGGGACAAAGCTAAGATATCTCATGGAGAGCAGGCGAAATTCAATGCCCATAGAGTTACCCTCCAGTGCATAGTGCCGTGAGCTACCGTGCAAGTGCCCATAGTAGCAGCGTTTTAATCCATAGGTCAGCATAACATCTAAAAATTCAGGTATAATTTGATTACCAAAAATAGGTGGGTAGTGCAAAAACACAACACATTCACGGTTATGTACAGCACCAGCCTTTAGTGATGTTTCCAGTCGTGCAGTTTCACGGGCAATAATCTTTTGGTTGTGGGCATGACCCTGTTCAAACATCCAACCACGGGTACCACACAACACCACATCATCACATAGTACAGCGGTATTATGCAGCAGTTCAATACTATTTATACAATGCTGTTCAAAAAATGTGTGAATCTTGTTAGCTGTTTGCCACCAATAATCATGGTTACCTTTTAGAAATATTTTTTTGCCGGGTAGCTTTTCAATAAACTTGAAGTCTTCCAGGCTTTCCTCCAGGTTCATACCCCATGATATATCCCCCATAACAACAACAGTATCTTGAATAGTTACTAATTTTTTCCAATTAATCTCAATTAAACTTACATAATCCTGCCAGCCAGAAAATATGTCCATAGGTTTGTTACACGAAAGTGCAAGGTGCAGGTCGCCAATTGCAAAAATAGCCATAAAAACTTAACACTTCCTTTTTTGGGGTAAAATACATGATGATTTGCATTTGGCAGGGATATAATACTTAGAGTTAGCAGTTAGTTAGCTTTTGTTTAGCAAAATTCCGAAATAATTCGTTTACAATCTTATTCCTGATGTAACCTACCATAAAACAAAAGTATGCTGCTAATAAAAAAATTTTAAGGGTTTTTTTTTTGAAAATGAAATGATAAAACATAGATACCATATAATAGTTATAGTTCCGGTACTGCACAAACATTAATACAATGTAATGTGGAAAACTGTAAGCACCGTGATAAGCAGGGAAGCTGTTCCGCAAGCCAAATTAAGGTGGAATTAACCTTTGCAAGCTGTACCCATGATACCTCGTGTGCCACATTTGAACCATGTAACTAATCCTAGTAGCAAGGCAGGGCAACCATTCCAACACCAATAGCCATAGCTACTATTAGATTAATTGAATAGGTAACAGTTTATAGTTTTACTATGTAACTGTTACCTATTTTTTGGACAAAAATCATGATATGCTACTTAGTGGCAAAGTCAAGCACTGCCTGTGCCATTTCCTCCACCTCGATAGTTTTATTAAAGCGAACAGGTAAAAACTCCAGTTCACGTAGTGGTTTTGGAATTTCTGTATGGCTTAGCTCTGCAAGGCGGGCAGTGTTAACAAAGGGGTTATTATCCACAAAGTCGGGAGCAATGGCATCAAGCACACTGTCAACAAATTTATAGGTGCTGGCAGTGCTGGCGATAATTGTAGGGGTAGCATCACCAGTTTCACTTACATACTGCTGGTAAACACACATGGCAACGGCGGTATGTAGGTCCATTACATATCCATTTTGCCCGAAAGTTTTGGCAATAGACTCCTTTGTTTGTACATCAGTGGCATATCCTGCATAGAAATTCTGCTGAATCTTTGAAAGTAGCTGGGCGTCAACCTTATACTCACCTGCACCATTAAGCTGGGTCATAAGGCTACTAATAAGTTCACAATCCCCATCAGACATTAGGTAAAGCAGACGCTCCAGATTGCTGGAGATAAGGATATCCATTGAGGGGGAGATGGTGGTGAAAAACTTGCGATTTTTATCATATATTCCAGTGTTTATAAAACTTGTTAAAACATTATTTTCGTTACTGGCACAGATAAGGCGATTGATTGGTAAACCTTGTAGCTTGGCATAGTATGCTGCCAAAATATTACCAAAGTTACCAGTAGGCACAACTACATTAACAGCCTCGCCCAGTTTAACCTTCCCACTGTTTACAAGGTCAGCATAAGCACTGAAATAGTATACAATTTGTGGGCAAAGGCGACCCCAATTGATGGAGTTAGCACTGGAAAGCACAATGCCCTGATTATCCAAAGTTGTGGCAATATTTGTATCAGCAAAAATCTGTTTAACACCATTTTGTGCATGGTCAAAGTTACCATTAATGCCAAGCACCATAACATTGTTGCCCTTTTGGGTGGACATTTGCAGCTTTTGTATATGGCTTACGCCCATAGTGGGGTAAAACACAACAATTTTTGTTCCTGCAACATCTGAATTTTCCAGGCTGCTGCACTTCCAGTAGTTGCCGGGCCGGATTAGGAGTTTCACGATGGATTTTGGCCTGGTATCTTTAAAGGCGCTTGTCCGACCGTGGAACAGCTCCAGTATAAACCCGCCACTGCCCAAGTCGTGTATTGCGGTTACTTTGCTAGGCTCAAAGTTTTTTTCGCCATAGGCATTTTCCGTGCAATGCTCCAGCTGCTGGGGTGTAAAATCCGTTAGGAAAAGGGAAAGCACCCTACATGCACGTTGGGAATAGTTAAGGGTGCAAAGTTCCTCAATAAACTCACTGGATATTTTGGGTAGCTTACATGGCAAGTAAAGTCCACCATCCCTTGTAATTCCGCTGAGTATTGCAAGGCTTGCACTAACTTTTTCACTGGAATTTCGGGTGCTATTGTACTGCATATTCAGTTCTCCTTATATTTTTTGCCTTAGCAAATAGTAGTGGTATGGCTTGTTGGAAGGCGATTGCATACATTAGGCTATTACCCAATAAATTTTTTAGCATTTTGGTAGAATATTTTATCAACAATGCCCTCACCATAACTACGTTTATTAAGAAAGTGATAAAGCTTTGGAATATCCTGCACCCCAAAAATGTCACCATCTAGTGTAGTACCGTCAAAATCCGCCCCAATTACTAGGCAATCCTCCCCACCGATGTGTAGCAGGTGGTCAACGTGTTTGGCAATATCCTCCAGAACTAAACCATTGTGCCCAACAAATGCAGGGCATAGGCAGACACCAACCAGTCCACCACTGTTTGCAATTGCACGAAACTGTAGGTCCGTAAGGTTGCGGCGATGTGGGTGAATGCTGGCAGAATTTGAATGGGTTGCAACTATAGGTTTTGTGGTGGCCTTTACAACTTCCCAAAAAGCCTGCTCCCCAATGTGGGAAAGGTCAAGAGTTACCCCTGCATCCTCCAGCAGTGGTATAGCCTCCCGCCCAAGTGGTGTAAGCCCAGTGTCCATGGCATTTCCACCTGCAAGCTCGTTGGCACCGTGCCAGGTAACAGTCATAAAGCGTACTCCAAGCTGCCCCAGTAGCGGGATGTTTTCCAGCCTGCCACCAATGGCGCTGCCGCCCTCAATGGTAAGTATTGCTGACATCTTGCCTGACTTCCAGATATGTTCAATGGAGTTTGTACTGCCAACCACTTCAATTAGGGGGAATTTTTTCGCCATTTCATATAAAAAGGTTTGGTGCAGTTGTCCAAAATATTCCACTGCTGCTACCCCGCGGAGATGGTCAGGCATAAAAAGAGCAAAGCAAATAGCACACTCGCCAATGCTTTGCAAACGTGCAAGTGATATGTACAGGTCATTACTATAAAGCTCCAGCCCCCGCTGATGGATTTCGCTAATAGTATCACAGTGTAGGTCAATGTACTTAATAATTATTCCTCATTTACGTCAAAGGCACCACGAATATAGTCAAATTCGGGGTAAGCATTCTATACAGCAGTAACGCAGAGCGTGTCATACCGTGGAATAAGCTCACTGGGGAATTTTTTTAGGTATTGGCTTGCCGCAGCAATAATTCGTGATTGCTTTGAGTTTGTAATAGAATCTTCGGGAGAAACTACGTACCCAACATGGCGGGTGCGCACCTCTATAAAACATATATACTCCCCATCCTGTGCGATTATGTCAATTTCACCATACCGTGTGCTGAAGTTACGTGTTAAAATTTTAAAGTTCATATCACGTACCAAGCTAAGCGAAAACTCTTCGCCCCACTGTCCCGTAGTATTCAATTTTTACACAACCTTTCATTGTCAGCCACAACCAGCTACCACTAATGCGGAGTGTGGTAACTGGTGCAGCAAGTGCAAAGTGCAGGCCAATTTGTCACTCTCACTTTGTCATAATTTTTACTTAGTACCAAAAATTCGGTCGCCGGCATCCCTGTGCTCGGAATGCATGTACATATGCTCGTTAAGGTGGCTGTCTACACTGGCAGCGTAGATTAAAACATCAGGGTGTATAGAATGTAGCAGCTCGATACCCTCGGGCACGGCAACAATGCACATAAACTTAATGTTGGTAACGCCATTTTTCTTTAGTATAGTAATAGCCTCCGCAGCGGAATGCCCAGTAGCAAGCATTGGGCCCAGCACAATAACATCACGGTTAGCCACGTCGTTTGGCAGCTTGATGCAGTACTCAACAGGCTTGTGAGTTTCAGGGTCACGGTATAGCCCGATGTGACCAATCTTGGCAGCAGGAACAAGGCGTAGCACCCCTTCCTCCAGCCCAAGTCCAGCACGCAGAATTGGAACGAATGCCATCTTTAGCCCAGAAAGCACCTTAACATCAGCTAGCGTAAGGGGGGTTTAAATCTGCACATCGGTAAGTGGTAGGTCACGTGTTGCCTCGTAACACATTAGCATGGCAATCTCCCCAACAACTTCACGGAACTCCTTGCAACCTGTGTGCTTGTCCTGCAGTAGTGTTAGCTTGTGCTGGATTAGTGGGTGGTCTAGTACAAAAATATTTTTCTCATTCATATATTTCATCTCCTAAAAAATTTGGTACAATTAACATTGTTATCTATATTTCATGGGAAAATTGGAGCGGAGCCAGTCCGACAACCTTACCAAAGAATGCAAAAAGAAGAAAGGATAAGGCTACTTCATATTGTCCACTAGCTGCACACGGATGCTATGACTACCCCCCTCAAACTCAGTATTAAGGAAGGTGTCCACAAGCATTAGTGCAAGCCCATCCCCAACAACACGGGCCCCAAGGCAGAGTACATTAGCGTCATTATGAAGGCGGGTGTTAAGTGCGGAAAAATTATCGGTACAACATGCAGCACGGATGCCGCCTAGCTTGTTTGCTGCCATGGACATTCCCACACCTGTTCCACAAAATAGCAGTGCCTTTTCACACTTGCTCGAAATAACTGCTTCACAGGCGCCTTTTGCAGTAATAGGGTAGTCGCACTTTTCACCGCTGTAGCTTCCCACATCAAATACTTCAATGCCTTTTTCTGTTAGGTAGTTTTTCACAACCTCTTTCAAGGGGTAACCAGCATGGTCACAACCAATTGCAATCATCGTTTAAAATTCCTCCGTTTAATTTATTTTAAATATGCGAAAAAATTGCCACAAAGCAAAGCTTGGCAGTTATATAAGGTTTTCACGTTCATTGCGTTCACGTTCCGCCTGTGGTACACGCAGGTATGTTGGCAGCAACATTTCAGCAGGGGCAAATTGGTCAATGTTTTTCATGGCAACCAGTCCAATGGAGCTGGCACGTGTATGCAGTAGTGTGGGTGGTGCAGGCTGTATGTTTGGGTTAGAATCCCCCAAGATTTTGAGGGTTACATTTGTTCCATCCCCCAGCAGATATATAGGAGCATTATATTCCAGCAGCAGCTCCCCCAGTGTGGTAATAGCCACTGCTGTATCGGGCACAAGTTGTACAAGCTCCCCAGCTGTAACTTGGAAAATTGCGGTATAAACCTGTTCCCGTCGTGCATCCATTACAGGGCATACAATAGAACCGTCAGGCAGACACCCATAAAGGTTGTGCGCCAGTGCCACCAAAGTACTAACCCCAAGGCAGGGCTTGCTAAGTGCCAGCGCCATACCACAAACAGCAGCAACACCAATACGAACTCCTGTAAATGAACTAGCGCCATTTGTTACAGCAAAACCATCAACCTGAGCCATGGGGCAGCCAGTTAACTTCAACAGGTTTTCCACCATAGGCAGCAGCGTTTGGGAGTGTGTAACATTGATGTTAAGGGAGTACTCACCAATAATGGTAAGGGAGTCTGCCACATTAACCAGTGCAACGCTAGAAGTTTTAGTGGTGGAGTCAATGCAGACTATCTTCAAGCAGTACACTTCCTTTTATTGTAATTGTTCTAGAAGATTCGTTAATATATTCAAATTCAATAGAGATGGTAGGGGTGGGTAGCTCTTTGGCAAAATTCTCGCTCCATTCCACCACCATAATGTCGCCATTATCTACAGCATCATAAAAACCAGTAGAATAAAGGTCATCCAAGGAAAATATACGGTACAGGTCAAAATGTGCAAGGTTATAACTTTTTCCAGCAATGGGGTAAGATTGCCCAATGACATAGGTTGGGCTGGATATGTTACCAACAACCCCTAACCCTTGACCCCAAAAGCTGGTGAAGGTTGTCTTTCCTGCACCAACAGCACCGCTGTAGTAGATAAGCTCCCCAGGTTTAAGCAGTTTTCCAAGCCGCACTGCTATATTTTTTGTGTCCTCCAAGCAGCAAGAATGTAGTGTAACCAACAAATACCTCCATCCCTTAGCTATTTTTAAGTATAAGTATACAAGCGTATTATACACTAAAAGTATGAAAATGTCAAGCAAAAAACAGGTATACCAAGCAAAAAGACACTAGCTACATATAGTAGATAGTGCCCTGAGAAAAATTATTTTTTTGGGAAAAGCATTAATTACAACAGTTAAGTTACTGGCTGAATTTCCCCAAAATTCCGCTAAGTGCACAGGAACTGCTGCTGTGTGAACGCACAATCTCTGTGTTATTTTTGTTGGCATTTTGCAGTGCACAGTTAACCATTTTGTGGGAAACGGTGCTGGTGAAGAGTATTAGCAGGTCGGGGTTACCAATCTGCTTGGACAGGTTGGAGGACATCTGCGTAAAAACTTTAGCCTTACAATTGTGTGCCTTGCAAATCTCCTGATACTTGCACACCATACGGTCGTTACCACCAATTATTACAACACTCACCTTAAACCTCCTATAATATTATTTCGGTTACCATCTGCTAACTATAATAACATATAGTAAAATTAAAAGCAAGGGTTAATGAAGTTTTTACAAAAATATTTACCACTTATACATTAATTTGGGAATAAAAAATGGGGAGCAAGCTAGATTAAAGCTTGTTCCCGCATTTTGGGTTATAAGACACATAATAAAATGTGGTGCTGGTGACCGGGGTCGAACCGGCGTGGTTGTAATAACCGAAGGATTTTAAGTCCTTTGCGTATGCCTATTCCGCCACACCAGCATATACTTTCTTATAATTCAATATATATTATAATACAAAAAGCCAAGATAGTCAATACCTTTTTCAAAAAAATAGGGTAAAAGGTGTGGATACAAAACAAAATAAAAAAACAGCCGTACAAAAGTACGGCTGAAATGGGCGGATTAATTACTCACCACGGTTGTTTGCAAAACACTCACTGCAATAAACTGGACGGTCTTCACGTGGACGAAAAGGTACACGAGCTTCACAGCCACAGCTAGCACAAGTAGCAGTAAACATTTCACGCTCTGTACGAGCGCCGTTTTTGCGTGATGTGCGGCATGCTTTACAACGTTGTGGTTCATTTACGAAGTTACGTTCTGCGTAAAATTCTTGCTCACCAGCTGTGAACACGAATTCTGCGCCACATTCTTTACAGTTTAGGTCTTTGTCTGAGTACATATTGGTTTACCTCGCTTATGGATTTAAATTTACCCTCCTGGACGAAACCAACACCTAAAAAAATGTAAAGAATACCAACCAGGGATGGGCATTATATCTAACCCGAATGGGTTAAGACCGAAAATAGTGGTGCCACGATGGCGGGAAGGGTCTTTCGCACAATACGAACCAAAAAGATTATCCATAGCAGAGTAGCAAAGCAAAAAACTCAGAAAAGAGAGAGAAATGCTTGGATATATGGTAAGCTTGTAAATATCGAAAGTATTAAACTACTAAGTAAAAGCAATAAAAAGTAAATTGTTAACTTGTATTCTTAATATGTTTACATTATACGCCCTACGCCCCTGATTGTCAAGCACTTTTCAAAATTTATACAACATGTACACTGGAAGTGCGATGATGTAAAAAATAATATACATATTAGCTAAAACAATAAAATTTTAGTAAACTAATCTCCTAAAAGTAGGTAAGCTAGGGCAAGTATTAGCATATGGTCTGCTTCTTCATTAATTAGTATAAGCATTAGCCCGCCAATTAACAAACGCTCGTAGCCAATCAGCTCCATTATTCCAGTAAGTGAGAGTTTTACCTTTTCCGCAATGTCAGAAATTCCGCCCAGTGCGGAGGTTGTTGGCGAATCGGTGTCAAGCACTTCAATTGGTTCTGGTATAAAATCCTCAACAATTGGGGGAAGCTTCGGAGGGGTGGGGGCGTACTGAGATGTTTGCTCCAAGCGGTAACGTGGACGGTTTGGTCGTGGCAAATCCCATGCTCTACCACTGTTTTTACGTCTGTTATTATTACCATTACCACTGTTGTTACTATTATTATAACTATTTCTGCTACTATTTCCACCACTACTGTTACTATTACTGGAATTATTTGAGTTAGACCTGCTGGAGCTGTTACCATTATCACGGTTACCATCACTCTTAATGTCCCCAGATGGTTTTGAGCTGACAGAGTTAACTAGCGGTTTCACACCCTCCACACTGCTGGAGTTTACTACAAACTGGTCAAACAGTGTAATGTCTGGTGGTGGGGTTGCTGATGGAAGCGGGGCAGGGGTAGGTGTATTAGTAGGTGTATTGCCATATGTAGGAATAGACGAAGGAAGTGGACTTTTGTTGGCGGTAGTTAGCGACTGCTCCGCTTGACGCTTCATCGCGCTTACACGCCGCATAGCCTCCTGTTGCATTCGCATCAGGTCATTTTCCGAGTAGTTTGAGTTTTTAGCCACTAACTAATCACCTCCAAACATTGAAAATAATCCACTCTCTTTTAGGAGTGGGTAAAGCTTGTAAAGCTGCATAATGCGGACAGCTTCATCAACCTTTTTTGCGCGTTTTTCACTGAAATGCGGCCTCAAGGCGTACAGGAGTTGGGTACTCTTGTCGCTGGTGCCAAAGCTGGATAGTGCCCGTTGCAATAGCCCAATGGTGTTTCCATCAATTAATGGTTTACTACCACTGCCAGAACTATCTGCAGACCCACCAAGTCCCCCAAGCAGTAGCCCCAGTGTGCCCATTAAGCTCATAAGTGTACCCATGCCCAACCCAGCCAATGGGTTAGCCGCTGGAGCAGATGAATTATTATTGCTTCCAGAATTACCGCCACCGCCAAGCCCACCCAACAGTCCTGCCAGTACGTTCATGTCCAGCCCCGCCAGTGGGTTCGCTGCTGGAGCAGGTGCGTTATTATTGCTTCCAGAATTACTGCCACCGCCAAGCCCACCTAACATTCCCGCCAGTGCATTCATGTCAAGCCCTGCCAGTGTGTTTGCTGCTGGAGCAGGTGCGTTATTATTGCTGCCAGCGTTACCACCGCCGCCCAGACCGCCCAACATTCCCGCCAATGCATTCATGTCAAGCCCAGCCAATGGGTTTGCCACTGGAGCAGGTGCGTTATTATTGCTGCCAGCGTTACCACTGCCACCCAGACTGCCAAGCCCACCTAACAGTCCCGCCAATGCATTCGTGTCAAGCCCTGCCAATGGGTTAGCTGCTGGAGCAGATGAATTATTATTGCTTCCAGAATTACTGCCACCGCCAAGCCCACCTAACAGTCCCGCCAGTGCATTCATGTCAAGCCCAGCCAATGGATTAGCCGCTGAAACAGGTGCGGATATAGGAGTGCTACCCCCACCACTAAGGGCGGAGGCAACAGCCTGTATCTGAGCCATTCCATCGGGGCTAGCCAAAAGCTCCTGAAGTTTTTGGTTTAGGTCATCCATCTTACTTGCCCCCCATCATGCTTTTTATCATTGCAGCAGCCTGAGGGTTCTTTAAAAGTTGGTTAAGTGCAGTAGGGTTAGCTAGTATCTGCTGAAGCTGTGCTTGGTTACTCGGAGTCATCTTCTTTAATATATCGTTTAGTGCACCGCCAGAAATCTTTTGTTGCAGTTCACTTGGGGATAGACCAAGCTTGGAGCTAGCAACATTTACAAGGTTATTCATCTGCTCCGGTGTAAGGTTAAGGTTATTGTTCATTTGTTTTCACCACCTATTCCATTTAATTAATAAATATGATAGAATACTATAGGGTATGCGACCTAAACCAAAAATGATAAGAGTCGTGTGTTGGTTAAGTTAAACTAGATGTTGGGGAAAGAGTGTAGTATTAATGAAGATAGTTGTTATGTCGGATTCACATTCGGACTATAGGAGTGTAAAGCTCGCAATTGAAAAAGAATCTGATGCAGATTTTTTTATCCACTTGGGGGATGGTGCCACCGAATTCATTAGTGCAACATTTACCATGGAGGATGGCAAAGCGATTGCTGTCCTTGGTAATAACGATTTGGGGACACACCTTCCAACAACAAGAATGTTAGAAGCAGGTGGATTTAAAATTATGCTTACCCATGGGCACGACTATGGTGTAAAATACTCCACCGCCAACCTACTTACAACAGCGGTACAGCTGGGGGCTAATATTGCCTTGTTTGGGCACACCCATGCCTTTACCAAGGAATATTGTAATGGAGTACACCTCCTAAACCCGGGCAGCATTGCAGCACGGGGCATTGGCAGTGGTACATACATAGTAATGGAGATTGCAAATGGGAAGCTAGATGTTACCAAGCAATATGTAGTAAATATGTAACGCATCTTTTTTTCCAAAAAAATCTAGGTAATACACAAAAGTCCAGGAGATAATAAACGGCTCCTTAATAATATATGCAGG
>JAGWCC010000237.1:600000-1022023 GCA_022651775.1 Drusus annulatus | reverse complement strand
ACAATTCGAATAACGCAAAAATAATTTAAAACACTTTGATAATAATGAAAAACCAATTGATTCAAATTTTTTTTATTTTAAAGGTTTTTTGTGTTTCCAGTTTCCGTAGAATTTAAATAAAATCTTTGCATATCCTCTATATTATGCTACAAATATTTAAAATACAATCATTTTCCAATTTCTGAACTAAGCCATGCCTGCAAGAATCCCTACCTTTGGGTAAATCCATGTCCTCACGATCCAAAATAAAAATAAAAAACAATACAAACACTTCATTTATTTTCCTAAAATAAATTAAAATTTCCCGCGCACCCCGTTCTTAAATATAGGTCACGTGGTGCATCCCTAATACCAGACTAATCCACTAGCAACCCCCGGTCTAGTCTCTGAGGGGTGTAAATCTTCACAGGAAAGTAACCACTACCAACAACCATCCACCAGAATACTAGAAAACTACCAGACGTAGATATTAGCTCCTTTAGAACGGAACAAACGACTGCAGCAATACTGTTGAAAGTTAAATATTTATTCGTCCCGTTATCCCTCGACTCGACTCGCTTACAAGAAAAATAAATAAAAATACATCTGTGAAAAATCATAATATCCCCCGTAATTTTCGTCCTGTAACTATCTCCTGGATTATTAACTTCAACTTGTTTAATGTTTACTTTTACGAGTGGATATTTTTGGCCTCTCGAAAGCACTAACAAAATTTATTGCATAATATATTATCATGTAACAATGGGAAAAAAATATTCAGAGGCTTTATATTTATGGCATTTTTAGCGGTTTCGTGACTAGGGAGTGTTGTACAATCCAAAATATGGGTTAAATAAATAACAAAGGGTAAATAGAATACATTAGTCTTAACCACTTTTCTACTTGGATTGGGTAACTACATACTATATTTCATACGATAAACCTATCATCGCAGTAGCCTATCTTATGGGTATATATACATAGTGCTTCACGTTCATAAAGCGTAACTTCAAGGGATGATTCATGGAAATCTAAGTAACATTGCAAGTTTTTGTTAGATGTTTTGAATTAAAATTTATGATCACTTTTTTACTTACTTGACAAAGAAATCGCATTAACCTTCCCCCACCTTCCATGAGTGCGTACGACCCAATACAATTGACGTGCGTAACCTTGGTGCGTAAATAGCAAGCCTTGGCTCGTTGAGATGTTAAAAAAAAAAAAAAGAGATTTTTTTTCTAGATTGTCGCGAATATGTAATCACCCCTTGAAATTTCCCACTAAAAGTCTTTATGTACCTTCAGCAGTTCTATTTCTATATAATGTAGCATGTACTCCTTCAGGAGTAGGACTTTGTTATCATTGCACTAACTTTCCTCGGCCAGCGTTCTAAAATTATACCACTAGACTTGTCCATTATTGTTTAAGCAGTGAATTTCAAATGACAACATTCAAACAACTCAAGTTCCGCTGGGCAGTTCTCCTTTCAAGTTTAAAACTTTGTAGCGTAAGTTCGGGGTGTCCTGCAAGGATTTTAATTGAATCTCTGAAGAACAACAGGCTAGCGGCTTTACAATTCCTGTATTACCGACGCGCTCCTGAAAGGAATTCACGAAACCGGAAACCAAAGTACAGCCTTGTAACTTAACAATGGCACCTTGACGTAACAATATACATAACAGAAGCACAGTAGGTACTAGGTACACTACTTGCGAAGTTGTGTTTGGTTTCGGATATCTCAGAGCTTGGATTCAACCGGAACGCTGCTCCAGTTTGCGAAATCCTCATGTTATACCGTACCGCTTCGTGACTTCTGTTACCCTAGTAGATGTTGTGACAAAAAGTGTCAAACCTGTAAGTGAGAAGGAAGCATTCCGGTTGGTAAAATTTTCAAATTCAAGCCCTAGAATGTCTTACAACTATTTACCTAAAGCCAAACTCAAATTTCGTTAACGTTGATAACTCGGTTATTTAAGCAGAACTCAAAAATAATAATATTAAATTTAATTCAATTGAATTATATAAAAATAAAAAAATAAATAAATAAAAAAAATAAAAAAATAAAAAATAAAAAATTTAAAAATTTAAAAAAAATCGGTTATTTATATTCCGCGACTATGAACCCAGAGGTCGCGGCTCAAGTCCCGGCTTGTGAGAATAAATTTTGTTAAATTAGTTTGTGTTATTTTACATTTAATTAATGTGAAATAATATGCAGGATGTTTAGGCTAGTCCCAGAATGGTAGATTATCTCAGTATCACCCTGGTGTTATGCCTAAATACCAACAAATATATCCAAAAACACCTCAACCCAGGCCAGGAAACCGAATCAAGTTAGCCTCATATTTATACAAGATTCTCCCGTGGGATTATAATTATTATAGGCCATTATGACATTACTATTCAAATAGTAATACAAATACGAATCCATACTAGTTACCTGTCAAAATCACGGGATGTAACATCATTCGCCAATAAAAAATATCCGTTGCTTTAATCTACCAAAATCAAATGTATAATAATGTCTGCTAAAATACTTTATAGCTTAGTACTTTATAGGTAGGTAGGAATGTCTCTACAAGACAAACATTCCCGGGTTGCAAATAATCTGACAATGTTTGAAAAACTCCTTCTGCCATTATAAGAAGCGGAAGATGTTGCTTGTGCAATGATGGAGGACTTAGCCAGCAGAGGAATTACCGCACGACGTCCGGGTGGGAATCCGACGCGTTTGTCCACTCAGCTACCGACCGGAATATGAAAAGATTTTTTTTTTGAATTTGACTATTTCAATTAACATCAGTTCCTATTTTTTAAATTCACACTCGTACTTAGTCACTTCTCAATAATCAGTTAAAGTTTTCCAGTAGTCCAATATTAGGCATATTTCCCGTAAACTCATAAAATTTCTCATTATCCTTGTATCACGTTCTCAGTTGACATTCTGTCTCTTTCATTTCATATTATCTGTCTCTTTCTCTGTTTTGGTTTGTCATAATTTAAATCTTATTCTTTTTTTTCTTACATTTCTCATATTGTGTTCTCCCTCTGTATGTATGAGCATATATAACCACACACTATGTATTTTTAATTTTGTTTAATTTTGTACCCTGATGATGCTTAGGCTAAGCGAAACCAGTCGGTCATAAAAATTAAAATTAAATCTGTGGCTTTATACAAAGTTATTATTTCATTATATTTATAGTTAATACATACCAACATAGTAAAGGTACACAACATCATAGTTCATTATTTCAGCTTTGACTTATTTCAACCAAAGCCAGTATCTTAGAATTGTGGTAAGATTACCATCGCGAAACGTATTTATAATTGTAATACGAAAACCATAAAAACCAATATTGTAATCGTCTCACATAAACCACTTGTTGTTTAGCGATATTTTCATTTTGATCAGCATTTTCCAGAATTCTTTTGTACCTTCCGGCAGGGAGTGGGAGGCAGGAAGTACATAGGTTCTGCAAGAGGTAGTGTAGGTACCTAGAACAAAGAAAACAATATCAGAAGGAAGGCAGGGATTTCGTCTTTCAAAGCAAGCAACGCTGTGCACTTGCACCATTCGTTTTTGAATTATCCCGTCGCAGTCGTGAAAACCTTTGCAAGCTTAAAGCGTTAGATAAAATACACAGCCAAAGCTCTTATTTACCCACTTTCTTTTATAATTTAAATTAGATATTTTACTGTAACAGATGAGAAGTGTGTTTTTAGGTGTTCACAACGTTTTTTTGTTCACTCTGACAAAATTTCTTTCTATAAAGCCAAAAGATTAATACATCAGGTGGACGTTTATATTTTTCTACATGTGACATTATCAAAAAAACGTTATTATTAAAAAACAAATCGAAGATAAAAATGTGACCGGATAAAAACTCACCGATGGAAAAATAAAACGAAATGAGGTTTGTGAGAACATTGTCATCTGTTGTTCAGCCAACAAAGTAAAATGCTTAATAATATATTGCACTTTCATAAAAAATTAACAGGTGTCGCTATCACAGCGCCGCGAGAAAATATAAAAACATAATTTTAAACGGTTAATTTTGTGAGAAAAAGAAATTACAAAACTTAACAATAATATTACAAGTAAAATATTTATTTTTTTCCAGTATATTGTCGCTGGAAAGGCAAAAGGTTTTAAGCGACACTTTGGTCAAAAATGAGTTAAATTGCAGTTTTAATCAATTCTTTTTTCTGCATTGAATGCTCTGACTCGTTTGATTCTGAAGCCTTTTGTGGCTCTTCAGCCATCTAAAATATATTATATTTACCATTTGCGAGAAGGCTTGACTCAAGCGACACAAGTTTGGGACTTTTTTAGTTTTGTTACGCTTCAGGTAACTCAGTGAGAGCATTTATTTACCTGGGTTAACTTTCTATTCAAAATGCAGCCAGGTACTGAAGACTTATGAATTTTATTGTAAAACAAAAAAAAATTTAAAGAGCCATGGTGTAAACTTCTTAAGTTGGTGTTTCAGCCCTTTTGCCTTTCCAAATTAAAAAAATTATTTCTGCTTCATGAAACTATTATCATATTGTTTTTAAAAATACTGAATTCCCTACAAAAAATAATGGAACAAAAAAAACAGTGTCGCAATATTTTGTTTTATCCATTTTACGAAGGAGTTATCTATAAATATAAAAATAAATGTGTGATCACGTGTTTGTGACTGAATTATTAGTCCGGCTTAAGAACCAAGTTTATTTTCTACTCCCGACATATTATATAATAATTCCAAAAAAATAATAATAATTAGTATTGTCATTACATAAAGCCATATTTTTCGATAAAAATACATAATTGATTTTGCGAGTGAGTTTTCAATAGTTAAACACGCCAATTCCCTATTGATTATACTTTAATTCCCATGGTAAAGAAAAGGGAAGAAGACTTCACCCAGCAGTGGTTTGATCAAATACCATTGCAATTTCCTTATGATTTATATACATATAATATACCAAGACTATTATGTAATCTACCTTATCGGGTGTTCCCCAAGGCACCCATCTTGTACCGCTATTATGTTAAGCATTAGAATATTTTTTATATATTTATTTATTCAATATATAGTTTATTACAGTTACATGTATTTGGAACATACGACCACCAGACTAAGTACCCGTGTTGTGGCAGTTCGGCCTTCGGTGATATTTCTATTTTCCACTGATCTTTTATATTTAATTTACTCACTAGAATTCATCTTCTTCCACAGGTTCTACCTAAGGAGGTCTATTACCGGAAGTCCCGTGTGGGTGGTGTTCCTCGAGGGGGGCTGGTACTGCCACGACCGCGCCTCCTGCAGGTCGCGATGGCTGAGGCTGCGCCATCTCATGACGAGCTCTCACTGGCCGGAGTCCAGAGATGGTAATCTACTATTTTGATTTCAATAGCTCGATTAATTTTACTATCGGTTTCTTTTTTCACATTAACTTCACACAGGAGGCCTTGAGAGAAATAATTTCCTCAGGGCCTATCTCATCTTTGGGAATGCTGTGTGGAAGGTCTTTTTGTCGAGTTTGTTTCATAGTCGAGCTGTTGAACATAAGAACAAGTCGTAAAAGCGACCCGTTCTCGTATTTAATGTCAACCGTGTACAATTTTTTGGCGCGCGTTTTGGCGAGTTTCCCGACCATGCACCGATGCTGAAGGGATCAATGACGCAAGTTCCTCGGAGCATTTTCCATCGAAATACCTGTAGAACAAGGACAGTATTCCCACCTGACGTATGAGTATGTGCTTCAAAAATTGCTATCCGTTTGTTAAGATACGAGAATCCATCAAACGGACTGCCCGTTTCTGCACAAGGTCAAGGGTTTTTTCAGGTATTTGGTGAATGGTGTGAATGATTTTTATTACAGTTTATTTATGACAACTATCAGTCCAAATAACACATACTGGACCAAAACCCTTCAGTTATTAAGTACTTTAAAAACTTCTTTTTTAATTTCTTTAGTAAATGGCATTCTATCTGCCAACCCCACGGAGAACCCTTACTGGCACGAGGCAAACCACGTCACCATACCTTACTGCAGCAGCGACTCCTGGTCTGGTACAGCTTCATCCAACTCTGCCAGGGATTCCTTTCATTTCATGGGAAAACTGATCGTCAACCAGGTATGTTTCTTCTTTTTATATATGTTCTCGTATGCATCCCTTCCCTCTACTTTGGTCAGGAACTCATTTCCTAAAAGCAGATCTACTAGAACACCTATTTAAAAAATTGACTTGATAATAATCTCAGAGCAATAATATACTCGTACATGAGGGAGCGCTTCTGTAGTCAGTATTAATGATTTTTTCCGGGCTCGGGCGTGGCTAGGACTAGGGCTAGGCTATTTATACATCCATTCATAGCATATGTCGACATAATGCTATTGTTTATTTGTATAACCACTTTTTCACAGTATTGTTATAAACGAAACTATAGGATTTAACCTAAAAAACCGTTAAGTGTCGCATGGCAAAAAGTATAAGGCGGAGTCGCCGGAGACGCGGGAGACGGAAAATATGCTTACATACCGAATGGTGGTGCTATATTATGTGAGGACTTTTCTTGTCTCTTTCTCTCTCAGGGTTTACGACGTAAAAACCCAGTGATTTATCCTAAATTTGTATAGGTTTGGTAAAAATATGCAGCTCTCTCTCCATATATATTCTTGCTCTAATAATGCTAATTCGCATTTTTTAACAGAATATGATGATGTATTTTATGCAATTCTCCGAAAAAATTTCATATCAGAGACGTTGAAGAAAACAGTCAATCACAGAGTAACATTATGTACTTCCTATTAAATATTACCACTATTTACTAATAGTGATAGGTTTAAAAACTACACAATTCTACAAATCTATACAAATCAGGTTTGTAAAATTCTCACTTGAAATTTCTGTAAATAATTTTTTTTTTCGATTTACAATTTTGTCTACGGAAGAAAACTTTAAAACATGGTGTAGATATGTGCAGGTGCACTTTGCAGCATTCGTATCGCAAGAGTTCACAAACAAATAGAAAACTCCTTTTCAATAGATTTTCTTCAATTCTTATTGCATGTTTGTTTTCTTTACACGTTGATTCTCCATATTCGCTGAAATAACCATCGCCCTGAGCGCCATAAGCAGCAATGAATGCCTTAATGGTAGTGCTATTAGGGGCGTAATTGGCTCATCACCATTTAATTCAGATGTTATCGTAGTCTTCTCGCTCAGAGTCTGTATGGGACCAGCTAAAGTATAACTACTTATATATTGAATCGCCTAGACCAGCCCTGGTCAACCCGCGGCCCGCGGCTATGAATGACGAATAGTGTTTTTTTTTTAAGTATCGGGTACTTCAAAATATTTTTTTTATTTTTAAAACTATTTTTTGTTTATTACTTTACAAATACATATTTTGTTGGTTCAATGCGTGTTTTATTTTAAATCTGGTTGTAGTATTGTTTGTATTTTTGCAATTACCCTGATTTTACTTTCAGATTACTTCTGCATTCAAATTACTTGTTGTAACAAAAAATAAAATTATTTTTGGATAATGTTTGTATGTGCGGCCCTTGGGAAAATTTTAGGTCGTCAATGCGGCCCGGGGTGCAATTTGGGTTGACCAGGCCTGGCCTAGACGTTGGAGCAAGTTAACCATTGCGAGTATCCTTAATGTGACTCGACGCCAGAATATGTTTCTACTGCAACACCATGAAAAACAAACTTTTAATCTCAATATACAGGATTTAACCATATGTTCACGGGATTTTTTTAGAAGTAAATACTCGTAGTATGAAAAAGCAGCTAATATTCAATCAATAAAGATTAATATCCCCAAAAATATCACTGAAAATACTGGTGAAAAAAATATTTTGATATTGAGCAACACGTGAACTCGCAAGTAAAGTAACAAGTAAAGAATCAAGTAAATAAAAGAGAAAAAAAAACCACTAAAAAACTAGTATATAAAAAATTTACAAAACAAGGGAAATTCACGTTATAATTAGAATAATACAGCATGTTAACTAATGTGTTTTTTTGTATTTCAGGTAATTCGTGATTTGGTTCCCCTCGGGGTCCAAAACTCATCATGGCTGATCCTCGCCGGGAGCAGTGCTGGCGGTACAGGTGTAATGCTGAACCTGGACCCTGTTCAAAGATTGCTGCGGGAAGAACTTGGACTCAAGAAAGTGGCTGTGAGAGGCATATCAGACTCTGGATGGTTTTTAGACAGGACTCCATATAGGTACTTAACATCAAAGCTTCATTAAAAGATTTGGAAGAAAATTTCCTCTGAAAAATTCTCCACTTTGTATTAATTATGGGCTAGTTTTTTTTCGCTTTCGTTACAAATTGTCTCACTTTTTTCAGTCCTACAACTCTCCCTGCAGTGGACGCTATCAAAAAAGGATATGCTCTCTGGCAGGGATCTTTGCCTAAGAGATGTGTTGACATTTACCCCCAAGAGCCTTGGAGGTGTTATTTTGGATACAGGCTGTATCCAACTATAAGAGGTAATTATTTTTTATAACCTGTTTTGATCATTTTCTTCAATAAGAATCTTTTCAAGACGAAAATGAAAACCGAAGCATTTATTAATGAACATCTTTTTTTTAGCTCCTCTTTTTGTTTTCCAATGGTTATTTGACGAAGCTCAAATGACAGCTGACAATGTTGGAGCTCCTGTAACTCCCCAACAGTGGGACTATATTCATAGTATGGGACGAGCCTTGAGAGCGTCATTTGCCAATGTGTCAGCCGTGTTTGCTCCATCGTGCGTATCACACTCCGTTCTGACGAAGAAAGACTGGCTTCAAGTCAAAATTGACAATGTCTCAGTCGCGAGAGCCTTGCGCTGCTGGGAACTCTCTACAATGAAAAAACCATCCAGGTAATTATCCATTTTATGAGGATACAAGATTTTAAGATATACGAGCACAAGCTGCGCACCGACCCTTACAACATTATTCTATTGTATTTTGTTTCAGGAATCATACCATGAGACCAGCCAGAAAACTAGTGAGATCAGGAATAAATGGGGAAGGGGGTGAAAAGAAAGACGTTGAAAGACAGGGAGAAAGGACACACAACAGAAGACGCAAAAGGAAGAAAAACCTCCACGAAAGAACCAATATTGATGGTAACAGAAGGCGGCATGGTGAGAATGGTAAATTCAAAAATATTTTACACTTTTATTAAATTATATGAGTCACGATAGTTTTTTTTTTTAATAGAGTGGTTAATTTATTTATTTTCTCACAGAAGGCGTTTCAAAACTTTTGCCGCATGAAGTAAAGAAACAGCAAATCAATAACAGACCTCATTCTAACAACAATCAACGAATGAAAGAAAAACGTAACCGAATCCAAAACAGAAGAAGAACTAATAATCTGAGTAACAATGGCAGAAGCAACAACAGACCCAATAACCCCAAAGGCAACAATCGTGCAAACCTTAATATTGGCCATTTACCCAACTGTTCGAAAAGTCGCAACCAAAGACTTTACCCAAACAGTAGAAAACCCAAGTGTGACCCTATCAGAAATGAGAGACGACACAGCAAAAACAGAAACACATCGGGAGGGAAGCGTTTTAGAAACCAAGCACATTCCAATGAAACATCAACTAAAGTTGACGGAAATCATGCCGAGTATCACCCGGGAGGTGATATATCTCGTCAATTGGAACGGCAGCTCAGACCGCAGAGGTCTTTATTAAAGTAAGTTAATAGTTAACGTCACTTTTAACACGGTGCTTATACTCCTTCTTTTGGTCGATATGTACTAATTATTATTAGGTCATTAAGTTCGAATAACATATTTTGATCTGTATCTAGAAATATAAACAATAAGCGAAAGATATAATCAGTGCATATCACAAAAAAAACAAATCAATAAAAAAATTGATAGGAAAGGCTTATAACTGTCTTATTAATTGCAACTCGATAAGATAAGATATTGGCTTTGCATAGCTTCAAAGATGTATTGTTTGTTATTGCAATTCTTCTAATTAATTCTTATCTCTTTTTTGAATCCCCAAATATATCAGGACTTTAATATAGTTTAAATAATGAATGTTGCAATTTAATTAATTATAGGAACTCTGGAAACTGTGAACATCGTCACATAGAACGTTGCAGCTGGCCCCAATGCAGCCACTCTTGTCCTCGTCTTCTGGATCCTTACACAGGAGAAGAAGTCAACTTCATTGACATGCTCAAGAGCTTTGGGCTTCGAATGGACAGTGTGGCACAAGCCTTGGGAGTAGATCTTCACACTTTGAACAATATGGAGCACACGGAACTATTGAATTTGCTGACTCAACAGATCAATTGAGATTTTGGATTTGTGGAATTCATTGCGAGCAGGACAATCAAAGAAGTAGAATTTTGGTAAGTGCCTAACTGGTCAACATAATAATGTTCTATTCGGAAAAAAATACCGAAACATGGCTGATACCAACTTAAAACAATCTTTCAAAGCCTAAAATTTTTTGCGTTTACTTTATTTTACTCTTCTAAAAATTTCATGAAATGTGCACACTATTTAAGTTTGGAAGTTTAAAAAATGCTTAACTTCATTCTTCTTTCGATATTTTCATTAAAACACCCATAAAATTGTAATAGAATCATAATAATTGTATAATTCATTTCCAGTAATTTATTTTTTCAATTAATTTGATAGCCCGTAAGATAATAATTTTTAGTATTTTGTATTTTAATGAAACCAGCTTTAAAATAACCTAAGAAGAACCCGTGAAAATGCAAAAACACAAATTAAATAATAATATATTTTATAACAAAATAAAAACAATTTTTGTAACACAAAAATATTTTTAATTCGTAAGTCTGATACTTCTTAAAATCAAGAATTTTGTACCAGGATTAAAAACCAATAATAATTATCTACAGCGCAATCGAACAAGAATCGCTATATCTTGTGTTATTTTGCTTAGAGTAACTAGTCCAATTATTATTTTGAAGCACTTTCATTTTAGTTCAATGTGGTTTATATTACTGTCCAAAGCGATTCAATGAGATTATATTTTTAAAGCTTTTTGTAAAATAAACTAAGATTTATTCAAATATTTTGAAGACATAGTAATTCTCTTACATCAAACCAAATTATTGGATTATTGTACCTCGTAGGTACAAATATATTCAATGGCAAAAAGTAATGTTTTATCGAATTAAGTTAATTAAAACTTATTGCTATGTTTAAAATATTAACTTTTTCTAAAATAAATTAAGATTTATGCAAATATTTTGAAGAGATCGTAATTCTCTTACTTCAAACCAAATTATTGGATCATTGTACCTCGTAGGTACAAATATATACAATGACAAAAAGTAATGTTTCATCGAATTAAGTTGACAAAAACTTACTGTTATATTTAAAATATTAACTTTTTCTAAAATAAACTAAGATTTATTCTAACATTTTGAAGAGATCGTAATTCTCTTACTTAACACCAAATTATTGGATCATTGTACCTCGTAGGTACAAATATATACAATGGCAAAAAGTAATCTTTCATCGAATTAAGTTAACTCAAACTTACTGCTATGTTTAAAATATTAACCAGTGAATAATTTATTTTTGTAATAGTGTTAAAAATTTCATTATTTATAATTAAAGTATTATTTAGTAGACCTAGTATTTATTCTAATTCTTTATAGATTGTTTTTTTAAGGCTATAATGTTAATAACATTATAAGGTTCATGAAAACCAAAACCCTATTTGATTACAGTGTATATTTATTAAATTATTAAGTTAAGTGAACGACAAATCAAACTACCTCATGCCTATGTTTATTAAAATAGGTTTTTTTATTTAAGTTTTATGACTCTAACGGAAATTGCATTTTGTTTTAATTTTCGATTGTAACAACATGTACGTGTTATTTATGTACGAATGCGTTTAAAACATTTCAGCATCATTTTAAAAACATGTTTTCTTTTATATCAAAACATAAATTAAATTAATAGAGTACAAAGAAAAATCCAATAAAAAAATTAATTAAAAACAATTTAAGTTGTATTTTCTCAGCTACCTGTATACAAAATTTTTAAAATTCGCTTTTTGTTTCTCATACGCGAGTTTTCGCTTCTTTCAAAAATGTTCAAATGCCACTCAGATGCTAAATAAAATGCTTGTAAATAATAACCTTATTTGATACTATGTTCAGCCGTTCCAAAATTTAAAAGAAAAACATGAAAAAATTTGTTGACATCAAAATTCCAACAAAATATTTAAATAAAAACGATCAAATTCTTAAATTTGTTGTTATTTGATCCCTTTTCGGAAACAGTTTTTGGAAACCTTATTCCGGCCAAAACAATTAGTTTTATACTGTCGTGATTGATTTCTATGTTTAAAAAATGTGTTCATTTTATTTGTATTAATTGAAAGACAATACTTGAGTACCTGAACATATAAAAATATAATTATATTGAAAATACGTGTTAATCGTCAAAATGGGATTCATAGCTCCTCGGAAGATAACAATAATTTAAGTAAAAATAAATAAATTATAATTTACAATAATTATGGATTGTTTGAAATATTTCTTTGTAAAAATTCAGGGAAATTGTTTCATAATAAATATTTGTGCTTTTTTTTAAATAAAAAAATGTTTTCAAAATTATGTGCCTTGGAAAATTGATTTTTAATTCCTTTAATAATACTTGGCTAATTTATATAGCGCCATTTTTTTAATGAAATATGACCTCAAGGGCCCTTTGAGAGCCTGCATTTAAAATAAAAAAAACACTTTAATATTATGAAAGCATTATTTTGTAATATTAATAATTAGCAGAATTGTTAATGATTTAGTGCCACGATAATTCATGATTACTTAAGCAAAACTATTAATGATGTGTTTGAATATTAAAAATGAGATTGACTAACTATTAATCGTTGTACTTAATAAAATATTTATAATACTTCATAATTAAGACTTTTATTCCAACATATTTTATGTGAAACCGACAACTGCCTGTAATTGGACGTTACTATTGAACCCCTACTTTAAAAAATATGTTATGAAGCTGAAGGATGTGAGGGAGGGGATGGTGGAGGAGAAGTCAAAGATTTAGAAATAACTGGCTACTAATCTGATCTGATCACCAACATTCACAGTTAAAGCCGTTTCAAGTGTCGAATTTAATGGTACTCACCTCACAAATTCTGAGACTCTTTACAAAACTCCTATTTTACAACATGGTAAAACTATTCAACTATTAGTTTTAAATGTATGATAAAATGTTTTAAAGCATTTTTGATGAATTTTTTTATCTTTATGTTTTTAAAGCTTGTTTACAAACAGATCAATATGAAATATATTCTTCTCGAATACTTCGTTCTATGGTTTTACCAAAAACAAAATATTATATAAAATCAAAATGTAATAATATATACGTATGTGTATTACCTATGTTGGTTAAAAAACTAAGCGCTACGTCGAACCGTTTTACCGTTTTAATGGAATCATAACTTGTGTGCTTCCCGTATCCCGTTTCAGACATGGGCGACAATTTTTTTTTTATGGAAACAGTAAAGTCAACAACAGACTGATGATTTCATAAAATTTGAAAAAAAAAATTGACATGTTTACATTGTGCATAATGTATTTAGTGTGGGGTATAGAGTACTATTATAATAAGCAAATAATTAACACCGTGAATAACTAATAAATTTATATTAAACTATTTTAAAGAGAATACATTTTTGTGTAAAAAGATAAGACTTATGTTCATATATATAAAGTAAATACACAAAGTCAAAAAAATATTATAATTTGGATTAAGTCCTTCGCTGTTATCGCGTTCTATTTTTATTTTCATTTTATTTTGTATCCATCAATCTTGTTTTAATGTTTATGCTCTGTAGCACGTATCTATTATTGAAGCGCTAATTTAATTATGTATCTAGCTTGTAAATTACACCGTTAAGCAGTGGCGTGCGTGGTTATTTGACCATCGCTGTAACTTTTCAGTGGTTGAATCTCTAAGCATTTAATGATGGCCTGAAGAAATTATTTTGATAAGTTGATTATCCACATAAATTTTAACAATAACATTTCTTGTTTTGATCTTAAAATATGTAAAACAATGTTTTTTATATAATTATTGCAAAAACGTATAATACGCAATAACCCATTGTTTTTTAACAAATGAAGATCAAAAATTGTTTAAAAAAATTGTTGAAATATTTGTATTTCTCATAAAATAATATTAATTAAATACCTCTCTACAGATTCACAAGTCAAGAAAAAAACTATTCAAAATTACGTCGAAAAGATAAAAATTTGTCAAGTATGAGAAAATATTCGGTATGTCAGTCGCTTATTAAAGATTCTCCCAAGTTGATTAAAAGCTGGCAAAGAATCCAAAATGGCGACCATTTAACAAATAAAATTTTATCATGTCAAAAATTCCCCCCTTCATCTCAAGGTCGTTGACACTTTCCTTCATAAGCCATGTTAATAGAGGATTCACCTACGGTACCTAACTGTACGTACCACATATTCGACTCAAATCACTGCACAGTTGTAGTATGGACACGAATATTTCGAATTCGATCTCCCTTTTTCAATCATCTCAAAACGATGCATCCCACCCCATTTGGAAAAGTAGTTGAACCTCCCGCGTGGTAAAATCGGGAACTGCAATAAATGTAACGTAGATAAATTCTTAATACGATTTTTTTTTTGATTTTTCTTTTTTTTAACGATTGTTTTTCTTGGGGCATGAACGGCTTTCCAACCTTTGCGGACTGCAGTACGCCACTACGGCCAAGATATCAAGTTGGTAACATAATATTTGCCATGCGAAAAGTTGTAATCAAGGGGGCAAGACCCTTCCAGATTGAGCACCAGCTTTCAGAATATCACAATTATTTCAAGAATATCTACCGAAAATATTTCAAGGCATAAGAAAATCATGTAATTTTCGTACTTATTTGTAAGTTTACAATGACAAAAAAACTGAATATATTTGTACCTCTTTATTTTTTCCAATTCGATATAATTCTGAAATGAATCTCAAAAAGGAATTTTCTCAATGTGACTTCAGTTTACTCATACGTTTCAAAATCCACCGTTCATAGTTAATAATTTATTTGTATTCATAACTTTCGTAATGATTTGTATATATAAGATGGAAGCGGTTGGATAACTCACCTAGTAAGGAAATCACGGAAATATTTAAGAGCAGCACGTAACAACTGTTATCTGATAGCAAGTAATATATTGCTTTCTTATGCTATATTATCCATTTCGCAAACCAGAACAATATAATTAATCGATAGGATTATTTGTTATTGCATTTTTAGTGGCCGGATAAAAAAAAAATACTAAAGGTTCAATGAAATAGTTTTAAAATTTGATTAAAATGGATGCTTGTCACTGCCAGATCTGAATAGTCCATAATCTCTCCTCCCATTATTTTCGCTTCAGAACATTTCCCAATTTTCGGAGTGACATAATCCCACCGGCTCCGTATATTTCCTAAAAGTCTTTTCGGTAAACAGAACAGAGGACTTGTATCCTATTGAAAATTGCACAATTTTTCTTTCTTCCTAAGTCTTAGAATAATTTATTATCCTTCCGTTATTTGTTTTAACTATCGAACATTTTTTTAAAGACGTTACTTTAAAGCCAAATCGAATATCTTTGAGGTTTTTTTGTGTTACCATGGAATAAATCATTCAACCAAATATTTTTTCTTCAAAAGGTTTACATATAATGTGCTAATGATCTCGTTAAATCATCTAGAATATGTATTTTTCTATTACACCAGAATTAGGATGACACAACACAACATCAAGGTAACAATGTTCCGGTTTACTCCGGTTAAATTCGAAGCACTGTTCAAAGCACACCAATATGACGTGTTGTTTTTTCTTAATATTTTCGCTAAACCACTCCCGCAAGCAAACTTATTTAGGGCAGTTGATAACTGTTGACAATTTCTCATCTTGTCTCATTTACGCTGGTTCTCTGACCTATAATCTACATGGTGCTATAAATAATTTTGAAGTTCAGATGTTGAATCTGTCGATCTATTTTACGCAAACTCACAAGGAGTTACGTAAGACGATATTTTTTTCGTACTAATTACCAAAATAAGTTAGCTTTTGATAAATTATATTTATATTCAGACTGCGTAAATTTTGGCAAGGAGTTTCCATCACAAAGTTAATCAAGCCCCTATACATAAAATTCAACAATCTGAATTACGTTCAAGATAAAAGTTTGAAATTCGAATTTAAATATTCACTAACCATGAATTTTTGGGTACAAAGATAAGAGAATGGTTTTAATTGTCCCATGGAGGTAGTGGGTTTACAATTCTTCAATGGACTGAGGCCACCAAAGTAGAGCGGTGCAAAAGATAAGATAATGGTTTTAATTGTCCCATGGATATAGTGGGTCTGCAATTCTGCAATTAACTGAGGCCACCAAATTAGAGCAAGATGGATACATGGACACGCCTCTTCCAAGCAATGGGTTTCCAATTACTCTAGGAAAAGGTATTAAAAATACGATATTAACAAATAATGAGCCACTTGCATGGTGTTTTCTTTCGGTTTTGAAACGATTTCTGGGGCACTCTGTTTTTTTTCATCGTTTTAATCGTATTTTCAAAGCAAATAGTTTTTTTTAAATAGTCAACTAAATAAAATAGTTACTCAAAATACTTGCAATATTTAATCATTTTTTACAAATCGAAAAACTATGAGTGACCGAGTACTCTATTGTGAGTCTGAAGGGGGTGGGAAGAGGAAGTTGATGCTAAGAGGAAGGTTGGGTTAGGTTAGGTTAGGTTATTCAGATTTGAATGCTTCCGTTTCGATTCTGAATGGTGATCTTTCACCAGGGCAATACTGACATCTACCACTATCCACTAAAGTGATCTTCAATGACGATTAACAGCCGTATATATATATATTTATGTTTTTTTTTTAAGTCACTTCGTATATAGCAGACATTTGTGATGTCTGACTGAAAATACTTATTTATGTTTATGTGAATTCCACACAAGAGTCCTAACTTTCCAGAGCCAGTAGGACCGTGGCATCCCCAATTGGAGTAGGTTATGAGGCTATACGTAGTGAATAAACGAATAAAATAGTGTACAGAGAATATAAAACGCGATAGTAAATGGTAGAAGAAATCGGAGACGTCCAAAAAAAACATGGCACATCCAATGAGTAAAAAAATCAGGTTCTGTCAAGGTCATAAGAACAGAAAAACGTATACGAGGCGATGTATGAATGTGAATGAAGCAAGAAAAGGGTGTCAAGACAGAGTTGTATGGCGGCCCATCATATCTGTTTACTTCTGCAGGAAAACGGTGAGATGGTTAATTAATTTACAATATCATCAATTTCGCTTTTGATTTTTTGTTTTCAATTTTCAATCAAATTTCAAAAGTAAACCCAGTATTACTATATGAAAAAAAATACTATGAAGTTTCATGAAAACACCCAAGTTTTCAAAAACACGACAAGTCAATAAAAATACATTCAAGTGGCTCATTGCCGTTCGGAAATTCTCAAAAATTAACGGTAAGCCCCTGATATTTATAAATTATTTAAAGCGATGAAAATTTCGTGCTGGACACTATCATATTAGGTAGGTAGTTGAAGATAAAGATTTGCAAATTAAATACTTAGACACTAGAGTATCAAAAGATTATTTTGCACGACATGCTGAGTGCGTCGTTAAAAAATCGGATTTGTAATCTGATTTTTTCTCAATTGAGATATTATTTTCTGCTATTGTGTAACAAAGGAGACAATGACAAACGTGCGAGGATAAACCTGACGTAATGTTATGTAGATATGGTCGGATGACTTAATTATGACTATAATAATTATGATACGGAAAGTGCTCCAGAAAAGAAGTAAGTCGTATAAATGTGTGCACTGCTAATGTGAAATGCGTGCCGTATGAGGCGTTTGTTGTCAGTGTTTTTATTATTATTATACAAGATTCTGACATAACGTTTTCCTACAGTTGATGCCAGTATATCGTCGTAGTATTGCCAAAAAGCATTACGTCATTAATATTACTTTTGTGATAACCGTTCTTGAATGTTTATTTACACATATTTTTTTAGCATTCGGACGTCATTAAGTTACGTTTTTCAAACAAAAGATGGTTCCAGATAATAGATTTATTTAGGGGGAATTTTATTTAAAATTATTATTTAAAATCTAAGGAGCATATCGTCGGTATGGCATTAAGTCAGACCAAATGTTATTTCACTGAAATAAATGTGTGTCTTAATACATATCTGAAAGAAATAAAATCTAAGGAGCATATCGTCGGTATGGCATTAAGTCTGACCAAATGTTATTTCACTGAAATAAATGTGTGTCTTAATACATATCTGAAAGAAATAAAATCTAAGGAGCATATCGTCGGTATGGCATTAAGTCTGACCAAATGTTATTTCACTGAAATAAATGTGTGTCTTAATACATATCTGAAACATGAAATAAAATCTAAGGAGCATATCGTCGGTATGGCATTAAGTCAGACCAAATGTTATTTCACTGAAATAAATGTATGTCTACATACGTACATTCTGAAAAAAATAAAATCTATGGAGTAAATCGTCATTATAAAGAAAAAAATATATCAAGAGCCCATGGATATACACCGATTTCTTTGGGCATTTTTTCAGACATTTTTGGTACCATTCTAAATGATTTTTGTCATTCTTTACGACTCTATGAAAACCTTGACTTTACCTTGGCTTTGACTTGAATGTTCCTTCTAATGTATATGTCATTGCTTCATTAAAATATGATGTACGTGCTATGCTTTCTCTGTTGCTCTTTTTCCCCATTCCGTTGGTATATAAATAAATAAAGCATTTAGTTTAACTCATTGCTTAATCTTTGTACAGATTTATGTTTTTTTCTTAATTATTACTCAAAACGATTCGGTAGTTTGTAGAGACATGAAATGTGCGTTTTGTACACTGTGGAGTGTTCAATGAACAACTTTAGCACATTACAAAATCAAACAGCAACATTTTGACTTGATGCTTTTTCGCAGAATACCGAAGAATACTCGGGGCCGGTTAGTCAGTGTGGTTCCAGCTCTTACCGGTTCCGAAGTCATTTGCAGTACGATGGACCCAACACGGCAAGACAACTTGCAGATTCTTCTAAAAAATCACGGAACACAGGACGTATTATGCAACCACACGCTGATGGGCAAATTCTCTCCTAGGAGATGCTTAAATCTTAGAAAGTGAATTGTAAATATATAGGATCGAAGGCGTGCGCAATTATTAAATTAATGTGTTTATATTTGATGACCAGATCTAAATAGCCAGTTCCTCTTCTCAATTTTTCTTTCAATTTCAAAACATTGTTCAATGTTCACCTTCCAAATAGAGAATAAGTACTATTTTATGGAAAACGAAATAATTGCTTTGTATAAGACCACAGATTTTATTTTAAGGTATCGCTAATTAAAATTATACAAAATTAAACTAAACAAAAAATAAAAAAGTGTGCGGTTACATATACATACAGAGGGAGAACACAATATAAAATAAAATAAGAGAACAGTGAGAAAACAATAGAATAACAATTTAAATTATAACAAAGAAACAGAGAGAAAGAGACAGATAATATGAAATGAAAGAGGCAAAACGTCAACTGAGAAGGTTATTAAAGAATAATGAGAAATTTTATGAGTTTACCGGAAAAATACCTAGTATTGGACTACTTGCCAAATTTAACTGATTATTAAGTACAAGACTACGAATTTTAATTGCTTTCTTTATTTCTAGTGCTTTTAAATTATTTAATCTGTTGCCATGACCATTTTTTGTAGAGAATATGAGCACTGGTGCTTTTAATGAAGGCATTTTATAATCATACAGGCTGTCGTTATTTGCGGTATTAGATTTTTTCATATTAAACAAATATAATACGGGCGGATTGGCTTCGTGGGTTCCCAGAAAATAGCTCCTTGGCGTACCTTAGCCGGGCTGAAACATTTTACAGCCTTCAACAACATCAAATAATTCCTTCAACTACATTAATAACTCGAAGCTAAGGATCCTGACTCAATTCCATTGCTCAAATGAACTCGGTTCATTCCACACCTCGCGGCTCAGTGCAGCATGGAGAGCAGAACGGTGTTCTGGACACTTGTAAATCTGCATCTGCCCATCGAATCGGCGATCCAACCCTGCTCCTTTCACTTTTCCAGTGAGCATAAGTTTCCCCAGTTCTGAGCTTTCTGGCTATGTTGTAGACAACTGGTTGTCTTCATTTCCGGTAGTTTAGTTCTTCTAGATTCGCACTTACGCTTGGCAACGCTTTTACGTAATAAATTAGGAGAAAAAAAATATTACCAAAAAAATCCGGTAAGATTACCGCTCTGGCAAAATAAAGAAAAAATAACGAAGCCTAAATCTTTTCTAGTTTTTCAGAGAATGGGAAGAATATTGGTTGTATAATTTACCAATGGTCATGTCATCCACCGTTGTGTACTAGTGTAGATAAAATATATTAAACTGGCCTCCATTTTTGAAAAGGTAGTTGAAATATTTTACGTAATTGATTCGTTTGACAATACTGCTCGGACTTGAAATAGGAATATCTATAAAGAGAGAGCTAAATATTTTGACTAAACCTATACAAATTTAAGATAAATCACTGTCTCCGGGTTTTTACGTCGTGAATCGTGAGAGAGAAAGAGACAAGGCAAGTTGTCACATAATATCGCACCACTTTTAGGTATGTGAGCATGTTGTCCTTCTCCCGCGTCTCCCGCGACTTCGCTCACAACGTTTTGTTATGCAACATAGCTCAGCGGTTTTGGAGGTTAAATCCTATATTTTTGTTGATACTGTGAAAAAGTGGTTATACAAATGAACAAAATATGATGTCGACATGTGCTATGAATGGATGCAAAAAGGGTGTCCATGAAAAACCTAACCATGACCGAGTCAGGAAAAAATAACAATCCTGACTACACTGCTTCGCCAAGCTATTTTTTTTGTTTTCTAAAAAAGTAAGACAAACATTCCCGGGTTACGAATAACCTGACAATATTTGAAAAACACCTACCGCCATCATAAAAAGCGGAAGATGTTGCTTGTGCAATGATGGAGGACTTAGCCAGCAGAGGAATTGAACGCACGACGCCCGGGTGGGAATCCGACGCGTTCTCCACTCAGCTACCGACCGGTCAAATATTATTGCTCTGAGTGCTCGGATTATTATATTCCAAAAGATCTTACCTGTAGATATCTGCTGGACTGTGGCAGACCTCCTCGGCGGAGTTGATTGCACATTGCACACGCACAGTTGTTGCAGTTCACTGGGTCAGTCTGCATCAGCTCCCGGCTGGTCAGTGGTCAGTGGTCAGTGGTCAGTCAACACTCGGCACCACCCGGCACCTCGACTCGATAGCCATTCGGTCCGCGAAGTCCATCGCGGGCGGTAGCGTTTCTCGCCAGAAGTGAAATTAAAATAAACGCGCTAAAATAACCGCAACTGTCAAACGTAAACACTCCAATTCCGTACCGAGCGAAAATTGTTATCTTTCGAGATTTCCATCGAGACTTTTTTTTACAATGTAACAGCATTTCTCGTAATTTACTTTAAATTAAAATAAACCACGCAAAAATAACCGTTAATTTAATGGCAAACGTAAGTATTTCGATTACAAACGTTTTTAAGGGAACGTTAAATTACGGGGTCGTATTACAAGAAAAAACTTTTGTGTTTTTCAACAATTGCAACAGCATGTTCAAATTTCAGATACATTCTTTTTTTTACAATGGATGCATACAAATACGAAAAGTCGCATTGCGTAGGGTGTGTAGCATTTTTTTTTAAATTTAAATAATTTATTTCTGTAAATTAATTAATGATACGATCTGGTTTAAAATTAATCTGAGTGAACTCTCTACGTGATTTGTCCTAAATATTAAATTTAAAACTGTTAAACAGATATAAAGTTTGTACACATCATGTAGTAGAATTTATATACTCGTATATACATTCAGTTCCTTAATTAAATTTTCTGCATTCATCCTTCTATCAATGTCCTTATCAGCCATCCCATCTCACACGAATATCCTACTAAAGTACACAAACTCATTCACATGCCTTTGGGGATCACCGTTAACTAAATCATAGAGCGTTTATCAAGAACTTAAGTCAAAAATTAAATGCATTTATCATTTTTTCAAATTGCGTACTCACTTCATTCACGAAAGTCAGCAGATCCCCTATACTGTTAGAAAGAATTCATGCATAATCACTATAGTCAGCATACAACAGGCAACGAGGCAACACTCTTTCAGACTATTCATTTTAGCGCCTAAGCCCACACCTTTCAGTTCTTGCATAAAACTATTTATTTACAAAATGAACAACCATGGTAACATTACACGGCTTTACATCAATGACTTAGTTCCTTAAACTTTTTACAAAAATGGGTATATTTATAATATATATATGCGAGTATATAGGTACATGAAGAAATAATTGCGAATAATCCTAGGTTTGTTCAAGAAATAAGATTGAATCACTCAATATAGATGACTCATCTTAATCCTGTATAATTTTACCAATTAAAAAACACTATTTAGAAAATAGTGTGTTCATTCACGTAATTTCATAGTGCAAACAATATTGCTTCAATCATTTCAATACTCGTAAAGTCAATAATTATTTATGTTTAAATTTGAATTTTCAATCATTAAAAAAGTTATTAACTTTATGGCTTAACAATTCACTGTAAATTTAGTGCAATAAAAAAATAACGCAATACAAAAACGTGATTATTTATGACTATTTTATTCAATCTGAAAATGTAGGTTAGCTTATTTAATTACCGTTAATTTACTTAAATATTTTATAATGTGATGAATCTTTGATTATTGCCAAATCTGAACACCGCATGATTTGTTTGTTAACCCAAATAACAGCATTACGTCGGTCTATGAAAAAAACGCAAGATTCCAACATTCCAACACAATGCAAAGCAATTTGCTAGTAAATGACATCGGTACAAACGTATTATTATTCAAATCTCTATCGAAATTCTAATGTACGAGTAACATTACGAAACTGCTAATTTAGTTTCGGATCACGTTATACAATTGCACTTTTTGTCATCGTGAAAAACAGAAACATATAAAATGAAACTCTTATTACAACATATTCCTAAATCACATTTCAAGTTGATCTTCTTTCCACCGTTTCTTACTGTAATACTTAAAATAATATTCAATATCTGTATTTTGTTAACAGAATGTAACCATCATATTATGCAGTTCTGTCTTGTAACATGCATGTAATAGTTCAACAGAAAGTGGTTTTACCTTGGCAGGAATATAAATCTGTACTTGATATATTTGCGTGGTGTTGACAGTTTTGTTTTTTGGTAAAGGCACAAGCGAACTGTACGAAGTAGGTCAGGAATCAGGAGCCCATGTGTCAAAAGTATTACAGGCCACCGCTCAACAGAAATACGATTACCTTTGTCAACGCTTTACTTATCTTCTCACATCTTCTACACTTTTTACTACCCGGCTTCGTAAGCAATTTCAACACGATCATTTCGAAATATCTAGTTTTTCTTATTGAATAAACAATATAAATTTTTCAAATCTCCATATGGAAATAATGCCAGAGCCCGAGTTTTTGCTGGTTCATACAAATATTTTTTTGCTGTAGGTACATTTTTATCACACTTTTTTCCTTTCCGCTCTCACTTGAAAACATCACTGAAGAAATAAATCGATAGATGTGTATTGTGGGTGTATCCGTGTTCCCGAAGTAAGATCTATTTTATCTTCCTTTTATTGAAATTGATCGAAGATCTTCAAATATCTAAATTCTTTCTTGAACACTTAATCAAATTTAGTGGCATGTTTGGGGTCTAAGAGTTGAACAGTCTAATGTAAGCTGGTGTAAGTTTTCTTTAAATCGGTATCAATTACACTTCTAGAGATGATCTGTGCAGTGAAAGACATTTTTTCAAAGATTTTGATAAACGTGTCAGATAGAGATCTACGCAACTTTGCATTTTAGAATAAAACCTTTAAAAACAAAAACATGTTTAATTTTACGTAATATATTTTTTTAATAATATTACACCATCGAACAAGAAGACCTTGACCTGAAAGCAATGACACTAGCTGGGTATCTCTGAACGGCTTTGCAATCATCATTTATTTCATTTACTTTGGTAGACCATTCTTCAATCATTTAAACATGTAACTATGAAACCAAGATTTTCAAAAGAAAGGTATAAATTGATTATTTTTCTCTAATGTTGAAATAATCACGGTTTTTTCAGAACTCGCCAATCATCTTATTGAAAAAGTTGTCACCTTCAATAAAACTACCAGTGCTCATATTATCAATATAAACGGTCATGGCAACAGATTGAATAATTTGGAAGCACTACAAATAAAGAAAGCTATTAAAATGAATATTGATTTTCTTAATAATCTGTTAAATTTGTCCAGTAGTCCAATATTAGGTATATTTCTCGTAAACTCATAAAATTTCTCATTATTCTTTTATCGCGTTCTCAGTTGGCGTTTCGCCTCTTTTATTTCATATTATCTGTCTCTTTCTCTATGTTCCTTTGTTGTAATTTAAATGTTATTATTTGGTTTTCTTGCTATTCTCTTATTTTATTTTATATTGTGTTCTCCCTCTGTATGTATATATAACCACACACTATGTATTTTTCTTTTAGTTTAATTTTGTACCCTGACGATGCTTAACCGATCGGTCATAAAAATTAAAAATAAAATCCGTTTTCTTATACAAAGTTATTATTTCATTTTCATTAGATATATGAAACCACAAAGTGATTGCTTTCTACGAAAATATATATGTTATTTATTTTACCATACTTTGACAATATTTTCTTTTCATTTCTTAAGGTGTTGAGCGAATAGCTTCCAACCTTCAGTTGAAAGTGGTCTACCTTGACCGAGAGAAGTCAACCACACTGCCCTGTTTTGGCTGTTGAGAGATCTGAGCCATCCACACGAACAGTCGGCAGTAATCAGCGCAGTGGTAATCATAATCAGTGAAGTGGTAATCAGTCAAATAGTAATCCGGGTATTCTTGCAGTCAGAGAGTGATCAGTGCTAGTGCGTGTGTCTTATCTGGCGCACGGTCCTTCGAGGTTCTACCTAGAAGCTGTAAGCTCGAGCACCGGGGAAGCAGATCTGCAGTTGAAGCTGAAAACGCGCTTTGCACATCAGAAAGTGAACTTCAGTGAAGCGTGAACCTATCTACGGCGAACATGAACAGAATTATGTGCCTCGGCGTGCTGCTGTTTGTGATTGAACTATGTGATTCTAAGACGAAATACAGTGAGTTGGCCCTATTACTATACGTTCTTCTATTTTTTTTTTGTATTTTAACAGTACTTTCTTAATCCGTTCTCAACCAGTGTCAGTCTGAAATTACAATTTTTTTTACTTATTTATTTAATTATATACGCCCTCATGGGCTTTTATATAACATATGATATAAAACATAAAATAATAGTGACATAAAAAATAACAATGATTAGCACCCAAAAACATAATTAAGTTGATGGAAATATTATAATGCAAATTAACACTAGTATTTTTGAAAGAGGTATGCTATTATAGCCTTCTTCTAACTAGATTCAGTGCAGTTGAATATATCTACTATTTCAGCGATAGAATTACTCACTGTATGCTAGGTACAAGCGAGTATTAAATTTACGACCTATTTGGGCTTTGTACACAATTAGCTATTTTTCAGTACAGTACGCTTATGTTTTATATAGTATATGGTAATACAGAAATGTAAATATAAATTGAAATAAAAATATAACAAAAGAAAATAAATAAAAGGTATTTATTTATATATAATAATTGTAAGAAAAGAAAAAGTTAGTATTTGGTGGTAAAATTTGAGTGGAAAATTTGGTGATCTACATTAAATTCGTAGAAGATTTTTTAGCAATACCTTTATAGCCAATAAGTAATAAAATAATAACCTAATTAATACAATAACAATGAAATATGTTCGAAGCAAAGCTAGGTAATCTATTCAATTCTAGTTGTCCTACTTACGGACTTTTTAAGTAGTACATAATATATGATTCATACATGCGAGTATGTATTCATTTAAAATACAACGTTTATGTTTTTTTTAATTTTTTTAACTTAACTTTTACCATAATACCTTCATCGGAGTGGTAGATACTCTCAGTAAATGGTGAAAAACCACTTTTCAGAAACGAAACCTTTCTTGAAATGGCTTTAGCCGTGTTTGGTGACTAGATCTGAATAACCAGGTACCTTCTAACCTTCATTTTCCCCATCTTCTTCTCTTTCCCAAGTTTTTGCCTCACAAAATACCTCGATAAGGAATGCCATAGTCCCACTGGCTCCGAATAGTTAGGACTATTGTGCGGTATTCACAAAAAATGATAATAATTTAACTCTCCAAAAATATCTTATAACGTCGTACTCATAGATATGAATTTTTGTCTCGTGTTTTTTTGTGAACGACTTTGTTATTTTATCTCCATTCCTTGTCTCGTGTTTGTGAAATTTTTGTTATTTTTATTACAATATTTATTTGTTTTTTTTTCGTAAGAAGCAATCACATGGTGGTTGGACATTATTTTAATAATAAAAGAATACTTTGTTTTAAAACCACAGAATTTATTATGATGAAGGCCAACCGGTTTCGCTTGGATCAAGCTTCGTCAGGGCACATATATAAGTTATTATATGTGCCCTGACGAAGCTTGATCTAAGCGAAACCGGTTGGCCTTCATCATAATAAATTCTGTGGTTTTAAAACAAAGTATTCTTTTATTTAAATATTTTTTTAAACCATTTCTAAGAAATACAATATTTCCGAGCTACGAATAACCCATTGATATTTATTTGAACTCCTACCTACTACCTACCATAATTAAAGGCGGAAAATGTTGCTTGAGTAATGATGGAGGACCTAGCTAGCAAAGGAATTGAACCCACGACCCCTGGGTGGGAACCCGACGCATTTGTCACGCAGTTACTAACCGGTGTACCTACCTCGAGCTTGTAATATAATCACGGTTTTCTCCTTGTTTTGATATTACTTCCACTCTTGTTATTTGTTATAGGTATTCACACTGCTTGCATTCGTAATGTTAGAATCGTTACCTCATAAAACATTAATATCGATGTTTTTATGTACCAACACATTAACTGTCTTCAATATTATTTCCCTTTCTTTGTTTTCACAATTTTTTTAATATTTTTACATACCTGGGTTTTTTATACTCTTATCTTCTAGTTAAATGTTTTTTTATAATCTGATGGTGTACCCATGCACATATATTATACCCCTATCACAACAATCTTTCATGATTTACGAAAACAATCGCAAATTTAAATAGGTTTAATTTGCATACATATCTGTTATATATTATTTTCTCGTTACTATTTTAGGTTGGCTAATTTAGTGTAAAGCGCACTTAAAGTTAACTATCACAAAACTGCGCTTTACAAATACACTGTTATTATTATTGTATAACTGGAAACGCCAAACATAAATAAAAACAACTAATCTCGCAGTAATGTACCGATACTGATTTAATGCTCATTCGGAATTCAGAGAGGATTAAAAAAATCACCCTTCATTCTATTTCCAGCCAATTGCCTTGTCTAACAGCGGCAATAAAAGAGACAGATTTAATGATATTTTTACTACCAATCTGAATAGGTCATTAGAAGGCATACCAATTATCTTCTGTTTTATTTTTATTACGATAATAATCTCCATAAAAAAATCGTTTTTTAATCAACACTGAAATATTTTACATCATAAATCTACATCTATTGTGCTGAGTACCTATGTACTAGTACATACGAGTATATAAACATAAAAAAATGTTGTAATGAGAAAGGGTTAACCGTATCGGTAGAGTCCTACCGCTAAAAGTTCAGTTGTAAACTCTATAGGTGTCGCATGAATTTTTGTCAATAACTACATATTTTCTAATTATTGGAGAAGATGTTAACGACGATGAGCGTTCTGGAATTGTGGAAAAACAAATCATGGATTTTATTCTTTGATCCATTCTTTTCAAAAAGTAAAACTATTCATTACCGCCAGAAACGGGTATATTTGCTGCTAGCGGTTATATAGCGAGTATCTAGGAAACCAATGTTTGAATAAAGTTATAATTTAGCAAACCTCGCCATAGAGTAGGCGCGTCAAAGAAATTGTAGGGAAACAGGAAGTAAAATTGTTCAAGTGATACACTGCTTTACTTGCGAGCTCTTCCGGTTCTCGATACAATGACTGGATTATATGCACAGTGGCGTATTGATGAATGAGCGGCCTGGGCAACCTCAAAGGGTCCAGGCATCGATGTAGCCCTCACTGTAACATAAATAAAATAATAAATATCTTGGTTGCGTTTTGCAGAAATGAGGCCTAATATCCTCCATTCATATTTTTTCACGTGTATTATTTAAAAAAATAAATTATTATGATTTTTAGGTTTTTACTTTTTATTTAAACAATAATAATTATTATTTTAATTTTTAAAAAACAGTTTTTAGTTAAAAGCTCTGCGATGTAATTATTTTTACGCGTGACAGCTGTTTCGCCTTCTGAGGGCATTATCAAACTGTGGAGAAGCCACATACAGACGGACTATTTATATCATGTTTAATGTTATTATTATTTTTATTTTTAACTACCAATGTCCCCATTAGGTTTTTCTGATAAATTGTAATTATTGTTGATGTCATTAACATGGGGAGTTTCCCTACCTAAGGGTATACTATTGTTTGGATTTGACAAAAGGTCATTAAGGAGGGGCATTGGTGTTTCCTAATTCGTTTTAAGAAACGGGGTTTTTATTTTTATTAATTTGGGGGATAATTATATCTGAATTATTTTTCTTAATTTTCGGTTTGAACACATCTACTAGTGGTGAATGGATCATATTCTTTTGTTCATTTATTAACTTAAAGTTTGGATCATTTGAATTTTTATTTATTTCTTTAAATAAATAATTACATCGCAGAGCTTTTAACTAAAAACTGTTTTTTAAAAATTAAAATAATTATAATTATTGTTTAAATAAAAGTAAAAAACCTAAAAATTAAAATGGAGTTCCACAAAATAAACTTTAAAACCATAAATAAATTATTATGAATTTTTGTTCATTATTATGTGTAAATATTATTACAACTATGTATAAATATCCATTATGGAAGGTATTGCATTGCACTACTCCTGCATACCTTCTGGAATAATCATTATTATTATTATTAATAATAATAAAATTTGATGGAATTCAACAACAACAAAAAACATTAAGGCAAATGTTCAAATATATATATGTGCCCTCGGGGGCAAGGCTATGGTAAATATTGTGCCCTTAGTTTAATTTTATTTTTCTAATTCGGTACTTTCGGTAGCTCTTGTTTTGGCGCCTCCACAGATAATGGTGTACATTTTTAAATGCTACACATAAAGTATTTTAATTTAATTGGTATGTATATCTACCGAAATCATGTTTATCGCCAATAAAATAACAATACGATTGAATGTGTTTGACGAAATATCTTAATTATCTATTAAATATTGTTTTTTTTGTAAACTACAGATTGCAAAAGTAGGTTTCAATAAAAAAAAACAAACCAAAATTAATTAAATTTTGTTGTTAAAAAACAGCACGGAGAGTTGACAGATTAAGTACAAATATAATTATCCGACACATTTGTGATTGACAACGATTTTTATAATTCTTCCTAAAAAATGCTTTTTCTGTTGAAAAATCATTTTTTACTCAAAACAATCAAAAGTTAAGTCAGTGCCAGCACCGCATACCCACCCACACTGCGTGAATTAATATACGAGGCCTGTTCAAAAGAAAAGGTGAATTTTGAATTTTCGCGGGCTGTGTACATTCGATTATCGATTTTTTTTTGTTACGTTGGCACACATATATTAGCGTTATCAGCCATTTTGGATTAGTGGTGAAAAAAAATGGATCAAAGAATATGTATTAAATTTTGCGTTAAAAATGGAATAAAGTGCTCCAACGCACTTAAAATGTTGACTGTGGCATTCGGCGAGTCTACTTTGTCTCAAAAAAAGTGTTTATAAGTGGTACAAGCGCTTTACAGAAGGCCGAGAAGATGTTAATGACGATGAGCGTCTTGGAGTTGTGGAAAAACAAATCATGGGTTTTATTCTTTGATCCATTTTTTTAAAAGTAAAAAATCGAAGAACACACAAAAACGTGACTAACCTTTCCAGTTGTCAAAAACAAACCACTAATCCAAAATGGCTGATAATTCTAACATATGATAAACACATGTGTACTAATATAACAAACAAAAAAACGATAATCGAATGTACACAGCCCGCGAAAATTCAAAATTCACCTTTTCTTTTGAACAGGCCTATGTATGTTATAACTATAACTCTTACAAATACTTGCCATTCGCAGCATATGAGTTCCGAGTAGTGCAAAACTTGTTAAGCCTAATTATACAGATAATTATCTTCAATGGCAAAAACTAATAAATTTTACAGTTCAGGCAACCGTAGTTCGTGATTCTACCATTCGGCCGATTGTGAAATTTCCGTAAATGTGTTATTTTCAAATTAAAGTTTGTTTATTATCACTAGCTACCTTCACAAAGAAAGTTCGTCATGTGCCATTTTTTTCGAACAGACATACATTATTAATATGTAAAAAGCGAATATTTGAATATTACCCGGTTGGTTTTGCTGGGCGAAAACCTGTCTTAGCCAATCAATGGCCAATGCAAAATGTTATGCCAATATTTGCCATTGTTTCGGCGACAGTTTTCACTATTTTTTTTCAGTAGAAGTATTAACTATAGTAAACTTGTTTTATGCTCGTTTCCTTTTGGTTTTGACGGGATCTTGCTAAAAATCTCGTTTAATTTAAAATACTGTTGAAAATCTGATAGTTGTTTTTTTTATATGAATACCGCACAAGAGTCTCAACTGCTCCCAACCGTCTAGAGCCAGTGAGACTATGACATCCCCAAATAGGGTATGTTGTGAGGCTGAAGGTAGTGGGGATGGGAAGGAGATAGGGAAGAGGAAAGTTGGGAGGTACCTGGCTATTTAGATCTGGTCACCAAATACGGCTAAAGCCATTTCAAGCAACGTTTCGATTCTGAATGGTGGTCTTTTACCAGGGCGATACTAAGAGTATCTACCACTCTGGAACGTGCCGCAAATAAACTTTTATTATTTTTATATGAATTAAATGTGTTATGACACATATTTATTAAATAAAAGTTATTGGCGCACGCCGGGTTTGAACCCGCGACCTTTGGATTCGTAGTCGAGCGTCTTACCACTCGACCTTTCTAGTAATAAAAATTCAGAAAAGGTCTTTAACTACGGAATTTGCCACATATATACATGCTCTTCTAATTAATTTCTGGTATTTTTCTGGTTATTATTATTTAACGTTTTATATTTTTCGGTCTAAAATTTTATACTTTATATAATGAACCATTCTTGAAAAAATGGTTCGCAAGTAAGAAATTCGACAGTTATAAGCATTTCACGAGTGTTAAATTTTCTTTCTAGGTTTTTAATAATTGCTGAAATGGACTGCCGAAGAATAGTTTTATGAATTACTTCGGACCATCCAATAATCATGATTTTTAAGTTCGTCTAATGAATAAATCACCTTACGCAATTTATACAAATAAAAATAAATCACAATAGAGATACAATACAAAAAAAAACATTTTAAAGTTGTTTACAAAACAAGCTAAGTATAATATTCGGTATCAGTAATCACCTATTACTATCTAGCCTTGAAGAATTTTAAATCGGGGAGATGGTAGTAAAGCTGTTGATTATATATTGATTGATATCTACGATTTGTCCACGATAGTAATTCACGTAATTTATCGACACACGCACATAAGTGCACGATAGCGAATTAATGACATATAATCATGTAAACACATTATATTCTCACTGGTTTATCCTTAAGATGACATATAACTCTAAAAACGGGGGGGTTACTCGAGATTCATATTTGATTTAATTCTGATGAGTGTTTAACAAAAATATCAAATGTTTTCAGAAAATACACTCAGGATGTAAGTAATTTATAATTTAAATTAATAAAAACTGCCCTTATCATTCACATTCTTACCGTAAAACGATTTCCAAATTTATTTATATTTTAATTACAAGTTTTTCAGCAAAAGCATAAGCTGTAAAGACTAGTTTTTTGGGCTCAGTTGGGCTTTTTTTATTTTTATATGCCTTGAATTAGTTCCTTTGCTAGATATTTTTCGAAAAACATTTGAAATAATAGTAAAATGTTAAAACGTTTGCTTTTCTGAACCTGCTACGGCAAATTCAACCCTATACCTCCTCTGTCGTGCGTCAAACATTAATTTTGCCGTCCTCAGTTTCCAGTGTTATGCCCTTTTTTCATCATTCACCGAAATCCGGCTGCAACAGACGTGTATGTTGTGCCCAACTTCACGGTAAATTTATAATGTATTTAACCTTTTTTTAAGTCTTATGTTTTTTTACCATTTTGACTTCACTCACCTGTAAACAAAGGGTTATTATATTTTTCCGAAGTTTAGTAGAACATTTACGATAAAACAGGAACACATGAAAACAAATTGTTCTATTCTTAAGCCTGCGTCAATTTTTTGGGAACCGTTATATTTCTAGGGTAGTTTGTACCACTGACAAAATTGACATCGACCTACATAAAGGAATATATTGAGGTCATTTGTGAAAACGAGAATTTTTATCCTGATTGATGGGAGACATGGTTACCTAGCCGGTGGCTGTAAGCTAATATCATATTTAGATATCGATAGCGCGTAGATATTTTTAGGATTATTCGCATTATTCTTAGAGAATTTCAACACGACCATTGACAAGATGAGGCAAGTCAAATAAGGTGAAGAAATAAGATTTTAAATGTGTACATTTTCCTAAGTTGAGTTATAAAGAATTTATGACAGCAATAATTGACCGAGCATCTTACTTCATAGCATTATGCAATGCATGTAAAAGCAAATGCTTGAAAGCCACTCATTAAATTGTATGTATACATTTGAACTTCAAAAGGGAATGGATGCCCTTATGATACATTTACTACGCCGAGCTCAGAGTTGATGTATTTTTGGTAAATGGTTTTGATAGGTAAGAAACTGTATGAAACCAATGACGTAACAATCACCTGGGTAGCAAACAGTAAGTTAAGATTTTCGCGTTAAGTAGTTTAAATAGAATATCCATTAAAAAATTAGTAACTTTTTATCCGTACCTCGTACCGAAAATATTCTTTATTATACTATTATAATGAAAAATAGTGTTATCCGAATAAATGGTGTTATAAAAATCACCACTTTTGCCAACGTACCAACCATTTCTTTAGTACGGCCTAGATTACCTACTGTTTTATTTAGGTATTATCGATTAATTGGTGCTGACAAGAAAAAATAGCTTATCAAAACAAACAAAAAAACTGTTTCAAAACTTCAACCACTTACGGTTTCTTAGCACCGTGGCGGTAGCATTATAATATAGTTAATTGTGAAACAATTTAACATCTCCGAACGGTTGCACCAACTTGTGAGTGTGTTTAAAGTACTCTCCGATTCTGGGCGCATTGTTGGCATTAAAAGTTAACGATACTTTAGTCGGTTGCAAGCGCGGAATAATAAATAAACCACTCTTTATTTGTATAAAAGCCGAAGCAAACACAAGGAAAAACTATGAGGATTTATCATTTGACTTTACCTGTAGTTTCTACTTATGATTGGACTTAATAAAGACTCTAAATAATTCAAAGTATTACCATGTTGGTGTGAAATATTCTGGTAATCCTATTAGCGTGCAGTGACTTCTCATTTTTTCAGAACACTTATTATAATGGTACTTATATTTGTTTTAAGCAATTCTTCATTTAAAAAAAAAACTGTCGACCGGTTTCGGAAGTATCTTACTTCGCGGGACAATATTAAAACATGGTTAAAAACAAATGAATGTGTAATATATTATAATTATGGCGAACCACAAAGTAAATGCTTTTTACGAAAATGAAATATCATGCTGTTAAAGTACTAATAAAAAAAAATTACTCTTAGCTAATTTTCGTGGCGCAACCTTTTTTAAATACCACCTTAAGGGCGCTTAAGAAAGCAAGAAAAATAACCAAAAACTACAGCTTATCCTTAAAAACGTAATCACTCTAGTAAAATTTAAATACGAAAAGATTGTTTCGGTACCTATATATTTAGACCCAAGACTTTTCTAATTTAATTCAATTATTTGTATGAAATAAATCTGAAAACCGTGAAGATAGTTTAACTAGCAACCTGAAAAAAATGCTGTTGTCAGTTTTCCAGGCAATTCTAATTTATTTCGGTTTTTTTTTCAAATATTTTCTGGAATAAAAATACGGAACTTGAACTTTTTCATCTGGAAGAAAACAAAATTGGAGAAAATTTTCTGACCATAACTGATAGGTGATTGGCTGTCCATTACCTTAACATTTAACTCTATTGTTTGGAAATAATAAAAAAAATATTTTGAAAAACTCCCCAGTAGGAGAGTAGTAATAATATACGAGTAGTAACTAAAAATGCATTGTTTCATTGTGTTGGTTCTAGGGGATGTGGACTCAAATCGGAATTCTCTTCCGTTTATTAGGTGGAGTTAATTACTTCCAATAATGTATAAATAAACAAAGAATCCACATACTTTTCAAATACACAATTTCCACATGTATCGTTATCTCCCTACGTATATTGAGTTTGTATATTACCGACGTTTGTAGTAAATACTATTTTATTTTTCCTTAAAATGCAGTGAATTTTTATAAAAACTAAATAGGATTAATTTTTTGTCTTCTTTTATTCCTCTCTTCCAGGCACTTCCCCCTCAGAGTGTGGCTTCGTCTACCTCACTGTTTCTTCCTTAGTAACCAGCAGATGGATAAAGGACCCTCATGAAGATGATAAATTGGAACTGAATTGGGACCTCACGCAGTGCGCTGGTGTTGCTGATTCTGAAATTCCGAATAAGGTAAGGTAATACTTATTTATAAAGTTGTCGGCTCCAACTGTTAAAACATACATCTCACCAAACGATGGGCTGAAAATTGAAAGATCTCGCGGTCATAGAAGGCTCAATTCGTTTCAATTCAGTTCCAGTTTATTATTCCGATGCTTAGCCTTTAAATGCCATTTTTTTACAGAAGTTAAGAACGTAGATATTATCGTCGTCTGGTTAAATAAAATAATTACGTGTAGTTGAACTTAATCGTGAAATCGCACTATCAATAATGATTACACTTGTCAAAATTAACTCCTTACGGTCATAATCTCTATGTAATGATTTTCCACATTCGTCGTGGTAATTAAATAGTTCAAACAATGCTGTCATTTTAATTCATTTTATCGCGGAAAAAAAAAAATTATCAGTGTTACTTTATTGGAGTGTTCTATTTGCAAACAACAGTGACTCTCCTATCCCCCTATCAGAAAAAAAAACACTTTAATTTTACCTTAAGTCGCGAAGGAATGGTTTTTTTTATTGTGGATTATTTATAGTATTATTTATTGAGAAAAAAAACCTTATTTTGTCGAAAATATTTATATTAAATGAATTCACAAAAGTCAACATCGTCTTGTATTCAACTTTGTGTTGATTTAGAAACAAGAACCAGGACGTGGGAAAGGGACACAAAAAAACATAAAGGTCCCACACGTCATGAATATAAAAACTTTTTTCAGATAGCCTTGTTCAATGTCAATCCTGAGACGGCCAAAATCCAGCCTTTGGAATCGGTCTACGTAGCAGATCGGCCGTGGAACTACCACGTTACCCAGGTCTCTTTGGGACCTCTTGAACTTCCAGCGGAATGGACGAGAAAGGTAATAGAAAGGCGATATTAATTGTTTCGAAAGAAATAGTTGCATTGCAACAACCCTTGCTTCCTTTCTTGGTGCACACGAAAGCTAAGTAATAGTCGTAAAGTGCCGCATAAGACTGTTCGCAGCCAGTAGGACCATGACATTCAAATGGGGTATGTTGTGAGTCTAAATGGAGTGGAGAGGGAAATGAGATGGGAAAGAGGAAGGTTATAAAGTATCTTGCTTTTCAGATCTGGTCACTGAACACGACCTTTGCCAGTTAAAGTTTTGATTCTGAATGGCGCTCTTTCACCAGGGCGATACTTAGAGTAGAACACTCTGGGATATACTGGATGTTATTTTACTAAAGTAATATGTGCCCGCTTTCAGGAACTAACCGCTCGGCGATGGAGGTCGTGGGTTCTAAGAAACATGTTTTTTATTATTAATTTTAATGGATACCAAACTCTACAATAAGTTTGCAAACCCGCTGACCAGAAAGAACCATACATTCAGTTATCGGGAGGGGGGACATGATACCGTGATTTAGAATTGAAATGCCTCAATAGCCAAGTTTTCTCAAACCTTTAGCTACAACGCCATATTCCTTTCTTTATGTTCCTTTTGCCACTTAGCATTCTGCACATTCTCCAATATTGTCAGTTAAATAAATAAATTTTTTTATTTTAACTATAAAAAAATTACTTTAATTTTTATCCCATTAATTTTATTTTTTATTTTTTTACTACAATTCTTTTTATAATTGATATTTAACATGAAATCATACCAAATGTCACACAACATGGAAAATTTATTGAAACAATGTAATAAGTATGTTACTCTTCTGAGGAAAGGTAATGCGGTTCTATAATAATATATCAATTCTCTTTTAATTTTTAAGTGATGAGATGGTTTTTTTAAATATACGAGTATACTATCATTTAAAGTAAAGTTTCAAATACATTTGATAATTTTTTTGTTTTATTTTTTATTTTTCTATTTCATCGCCAAAGAAGAAAACTGCCTGCACGCTCAATTAACCATGTAATTACTTTTTATTTGCCACTTATTAAGCCAGTTTGTTGAAGTACCCTTTTGACTTATTTTTGACATTTTAAAAACCTTGCGTTTTGTATTTTTCTTCCACCCCTTCGTTTTAAAATGTGTCGTTTTATATGGCTCAGTCTAGCTCCCTCTGCATGCTTGATTTGCGCCCCCTTTGACATCTGATTCTTATAAACCTCTATCTTCTGGGAGAATCATACCAAATATCCCTTTCTCTGTTTTCGCAAGGATTTTTAAAATGAGATCTAATAACCCTGTTGCCTTATTTTCAGGACCAACATCGCTGACATCCCGCTTTCTAGACTTCTGATCCCTGGAACCCACAATGCTGGAGCCTACGCCTACAGATCAAGTGCCATGAGAAACGTCCTCCAGCGATACGTCTTGTGCCAAGATAGGGACCTCTGGACGCAGCTGGTGTCCGGAATCAGATATCTGGACTTCAGGATCTCCTACTACGATACGCTTCAGAGCCTTTTCCTGCCAAAGAATAATGGATCAGACACGTAAAAATATAATTGTTTTTTTTAAATGGTCGATTTTAGCTTTTTTCTGATTTTGACGAAACATTTTGGTGGAATGGATGAGACGGTATAGCACAAATTATGAAGGGACGATTAGATTAAATAGGCGCTTTAAGTATATAATTTTAAATGGCATTTTCACAACGGCATCGTGAGTATTTTTTTTTTTTCTAAAAAGAGGTGTAGAAAATGCGAAAAATTAATTAGTTTTTTTGCGATTATTTTACACGAACGCGGTCCCCTATACAAATTCCAACTTTTGTTTTTAAATCACGGGGTAATTTTTGATCTATAACCCAGTTGGTAGGACGTTCGACTGACAGCTAAATGGATCTACTTTTATAGCCAATTTTCAATAAGGGTTTTTAAAATGTTATTTGAATGTCGAAGATGTTTGATTTTTACGTGTTACTTAAAATACAGATTAATATGAATTCATACATACTCGTATATTTCACGATATTTTTAGTGACGTTTCTTATGATTCAGCCCAAGCGGTTTTAAATAATTGTGTAATTTATAATTTGTCATTTTTCACGCATTGGGGTCACCCCAGAGGCCATCCTTAATCAGTGCGTTCGTAATAAAATAAGTGCTTTCTGTTGCAGATTATGGCTCAATCACAACATGATCAAGGTCACCCCACTGTTGCCACTTTTCAAAGACATTAGAAGATTTTTGGACTCTACAAGTGATGAGGTAACTATGTTACTTAATGAAAAAACATACATTTCTGGTTGTTCACAAACATTTTTCAAATTTTTATTAATGTTACAAGAGATATGCGGCTACATACGAGTCTCTTTTCCGGAAGCATCTAAAATTTAGTTTTTTTTCCTTTTTTCGCGTAACTCTGCGTAAAAGAATATTTTTTTATAATTCCTAAAACTAATGAAAAAAAAATGACAGCTATACATACAAAGGTAAATAACCAAACACAAAGGTAAATAACAACAACACACCGAAGCGTGATTCATAAGGTCGTAGGTATAACAAATATAAAAACTTAATCTTGACCTTTATACTTGACAGCCGATCAAAATTTCTTCGAAAGCTGAAATGCACCGAGGATCGTCGTTTAACAGGATCAGTTCAAATGCCATAAAATCAAAATGGCGCTGATCGACGATTTGATTAATATCAAGTGATACGAAAGTTTGAAACAACCCAGCCTAAATATCACCCTGGTAAAGAACCACGATTCAGAATCGAAATGTTGCTTGAAAAAGATTAAACCTTGTTTAGTAACCAGGTCTGAAGAGTTAGGTACTTCCTAAGTTTCCTCTTTTGAATCTCCTTCACCTCTCCACCTCCTTCAGTAGCTCAATCGGGGATGCCTTAATCCCCCTGGTTCCGAGCAGTTGACGGCAGGACTCTTGTGCGGTATTCACAAAATATATAAATATCCAAAACCCGGTGAAAATAAACATTTTCTTATATTTTGTACCCAGGCATACCAAAGCTCCGAAACCACGAACAAAACTGTATCTGATGAAGGAATACACATACAATACAATCATTTCCTCCTTCCAGATTGTAATCCTGGACGTGCATCAGCTCCCAGTTGGCTTCTACCAGTCCAATGAGATCCTGCTCTGGAGGCATCACATACTGCTGGACGTGCTGAAACAGGAGTTTGCAGACCATATTCTCAGCTTCGAGGAAGTCATGCTGAAGTCTAAGGCTATCGTTGGGCCTACTGTTGCAGACATTTTGAAGACTGGAAAGAGATTGATCATTGGATACCCCGACAGCAGTGTCACTAGTCGTAAGAACTGTTTCTACTCTAGTCCTACCATTACACATGAATACGAGTATACTGAAACATAATAAATACATAAAATGGGGAAATCATGATTTTTATTTCGCTTTTTAGAAAATAGATGGCTCTGGCCTAACGTCAGACACATGTGGGGCAACACCAACGACGTCTACATGCTGAAGGACTACCTGGACTCCGTCATGGATAAACCATACAGACCAACTCAGCCAGGATCCACACCACTCTGGTCAGCCATGGCGCAAACCACCCCTAGCACCCTGGACGTCATCCTAAACACAGAAGGAAGCCTGAGGAAAAATGCCGACGCCATCAACAGGAACCTGACTTCTTGGTTACAACATGAATGGTGGAACAAAGCCAATATTGTGGCCAGTGACTTTTATATGGGGAATAACTTGGTGGAAGTTATGGTTCATCTAAACAGTTTTAAAGGGAGATTGATGAAGTCTGGGGTCGGGAAATTTTTCTTCCCGAATGACGTTTAGTTAATAATTGCATTTGATTGCTTTATTTATAACTAGCCATTGTATTATTAAGAGTTATTTAAGTTTAATAAATGATAAAATGTGTTATTTTACGTTTATTTTCAAGTATAAAATACTACCTTTTCTATAAACCGTTGTTGAGGATTAGGATTATTATTAAATACATTTAATTAATATTCCCTTATTTTTCGCTGCTGGGCGTTGAAAATGTATACTCACAAGAAAGAAAAACCCGAAAAATCTGAATACATTTCCCTCCCGTTTTTTCTTTTACCACGTAATCAAACAATCAAAAATAAACTCACTCTGTAAGGATCCTTACTCATTTTTCGAAATCCTTTTTTCATATTAACGTCAAATGAAATCTTCAAATCACATTAGCTCGTGGCGGAAATTACCTAGAAATTCCGAACAGAAAAGCTATACAAAGCTCACCGTTCGAGAGCTTTTGCGGCCTCAGACAAACAACAGATTTCTCTTTCGTCAATAAAACTGTCATATTAAAATTTACTGTTAGGTAGATTACCTACGATAAGGCGCTCGGTTCGGATGAAAGACATCCTAATATCCGGCAAGCCCTTGTAAAAATAATTACTGCATATATTCATATTCTTATACTCACACAGAGATTAGAAATGACTAATAATTTTACATTATTCAACAATATTACTAATCACAAGATACAACAAAATATATATTGCACCTGAAAAGTCTAATGGGTAATGCTAAAACATGTGCCCAAATTATTTTTTATCAGTCGCAGTAAGCAGGTAACAATTTTATCAACGTGTCCTAATCAACAGATTAATAATGCCTTTTTTGTGTAATTTCACGTAAAAGTATGATTACTGAGAGGTAACGATGTTCAGTTAAATAGCGGTTATATCACGCTATACGATGTGCAGTGCGTTGAGTACCGCAAGTGTTCAAATATTATATCTGTTTGTAATACGGTTGATAGATTCGGGCCAGTGGATAAGTAGGCTGGCACTATTAACCGGCGCTAATGATGCTGTTGAAATCGTTTGGTAAAGAATATTGGTATTTGAATATCATAAACTGTTTATAGTTGAAAAAATTGCAACTTTTCCAACGTGCATTGTTTGATGAAGTTGATCAATTTCCGACACAACCGTGTCTTCTACAGGGTAAATATTTTTTGTTTTGGTTTTTCGGTAAATTCACAGAGTTGGTAAATTATTATAGGTTTTTCATTTTAGACATTTTCATTATGGTTGTGAGAAAATATTATACACTACATTGCAAAAATTGGAGGCTGATCCTTCTGCAGGATTTGCTTAGGTTTTTTTCAGAGACATTTGTCATATTGGATGAGACCGTTTATTAACGAGTTTCATGGGTGAGAATTCCGTGAGACTTATGTATTTTATACGGCATATTTTTTTAAGACAGGAACGTGCTAGTCTCGATGTAACTGGGAAACCCTCATTCATTTTGGAGCTCCTAGGGCTAACCAGATGGCTTTATTTTAAAACATTTGTAGTCTTTTTAAAAAGTCTATGCATATCCCTGTTTCATATGTTAGATTTTTAATAGTCAATTGGATATTTTTACTTTAGTGGTGTGAACCGTGTTATTATTATTATTTAATTATATTAAAGATTATATTAATTATATTAGACCGGTCGGTAGCTGAGTGGACAAACGCGTCGGATTCCCACCCGGGCGTCGTGCGTTCAATACCTCTGCTGGCTAAGTCCTCCATCATTACACAAGCAACATCTTCCGCTTCTTATGATGGCAGAAGGAGTTTTTTTTAAATATTGTCAGGTTATTCGTAACCCGGGAATGTTTGTCTTTCTTTAAAAAAAACAAATATATATATATATATATGTACAAAACAGTTTTTTTATAAAATAAATATAAAATGGGAAAATAAACTTATTATATGTGTTGCGCTTCTTTTTTCATCTTGAGCCAACGTTTAATAAACTAGCATTTCTCTACACTCTACTGATTTGCCTTGATGATGGACACTGTAAGGTTGTCCAAAACGTTGCAATGTAAGCAATGCGAAACCAATGCTTTTTGTTTGATAATCGTAATGAATATAATAAATATGATCATATATATATATATATATATATATATATATATATATATATATATATATATATATATATATATATATATATACGAGGCCTGTTCAAAAGAAAAGGTGAATTTTGAATTTTCGCGGGCTGTGTACATTCGATTATCGTTTTTTTTTTGTTGTTGTTATATATTTACATACATATATTCATATATATGATATATTTATTCATTTGTATTATGATAACCGAACAAAAGTTTTCAATTATCGTGATAATTGTTGTGAGTTGTGTTAGTCGTTTGTTTATAAGGGTTGACATAAACATAAATAATATTATTATCAAGATGAACTTGAATGTAAACATTGCACATACAAACTGGGGTCTTTGACAATACACAAGCTATTTTTTCGTTCGCGAACTGTGAACTGTTAATTTACACTACCCACTGATTACTAAATTAGTAACTATAGAATTTCTACATAAAATTAGTTAAAATTGAATATTAAGAAAATCCTATTTTTTAGCTGAAAACAAAAAAAAAACTTACTTCAGTTTATAATGTCGTCCTACCTACGATCCATTGAAGTTTCCATTGAAAAATTTCAATGAATTGGGTGCTTTAATTTTTATATTTTTTAAAGAAAGACTAACATTCCCGGGTTACGAACAACCTGACAATATTTTAAAAACTCCCACTGCCATCCATAATAAGCGGAAGATGTTGGTTGTGCAATGATGGAGGACTTAGCTAGCAGAGGAATCGAACCCGCGACCTCCGGGTGGGAATCCGACGCGTTTGTCCACTCAGCAACTAACCAGTCACTAAACACTTAAAACTAAATATTTCGTTGTCAGAAAATCATAATCAGATGAGTTTTCAATATTTTTGAAGAATACCTTTTTAAAATAATAAAGAAGGTATTTAAAAGACTATAAAACAAAAATACAAAAAAACGAATAAATCATTGATTCCCTGTAGTGTCTTTGTAACTAGGTATGTATATATAGAATGCATTCGTTTCGCCAGACACTGGTTTAGTGTGGTAGATACTCTCAGTATAGCCCTGATGAAAGGAATCGAAACGTCACTTTAAATGGCATTAGCCGGGTTTAATGACCGAAACTGAATATCCAGGTGCTTCACAACCTTTCCCTTTGCTACCTCCTTCCCCTCCCCACTTACGTATTAAATTCATTCAAACACCCTCTAAATAAATTGCCCACTTTACTCGCTTTCAATAAAAATGCTGCGCAAACGTTTGTCACGAAACGGAGTATACATACTGCCAAATGGTGATATTATAGAATGAATGGTCGCTATAAGCGTGAATTCGTTGTATCCGTGCTGTTGATACAAGGCGTCAACATTACATACGCCACAGCATTAACAAAACGGCGGTATGTTAATAATTCGTTCTCGCTTCCCGCCAATTTTGCGTTTCCTTTCAGCCCTGTTGGGTTAACGACTGGCTATCCGTAACCGCTCGTCAGACCTATACATTTTCTACGCGCTGAACTTCGGTATCGGTTTAAACCTCCGTTGAACAAACGCGGTTTGAGTGTGAGTGATGTCAATCTACGGTGACGGTCCACCGTACCAAAAAAAATCAAAGGCAGGTCCATGACTTTTCGAAAGGTCATAAATATCGCAGCATCCGAATAAATCTTCGTTTAATCAGCATTGGTCATTTTGACTAGTGTTTTCATTCGACATGCAAATGTGATTCAGAACCTGGCAGATACGCATTGGTATTTCATCAATTCACATTAGGTACGAGAAGTGCAATGCATGTTTTTGTCACCCTATTTTTTTTAACAAGCCCTGGACTCAAGAATTGGCTACAGAACTGAGATGCAGCCTTGGGGTAGGAATATATATGGAGAGAGAGCTAAATATTTTTACCTAACCTATACAAATTTGCAATAAATCACCTTCTCCGGGCTTTTACATCGTACAACATGAGAGCGAAAGAGAATGGATTTTGAGGTTATGTCCTATATTTGTGTTGATTAAAAACTTGCATTGGTAATACAAATAAATCAAACATGATGGTGATATGTGCTATGCGGGAATGTTCGTATAAGACCAAACAAAGATTATGCAACATCACTTTTAAGAGATATTTCAAGAGTTTTAGATATTTTTGACTGAGCTTTAGAATTTTTCTATATTTTTAATGACATATAATCAACAAAAAGCTTCCATCATTATTTAGACAAATCTACTTTTATTGGTGTTTGTGTGATATTTTGACTTTGTAAATCATTGTAATTGGGTATTGATTTTGTTTAGTGTTCAATATGTTTAAAACGTCCGAATCCCAACTGGGCGGTAACTAATAGGCTATCCAACATCCTTTAACATATCTTTGTCTCTTTCTATCGAGTCAGTATAAAGTCAACCGACCTGACTACACTGCTTCGCAAAGGTTTAAAAAGCGGCGCCTGAGACAGTTTAAAAAGCAGCGCCTTTTGAAAACTTTAAAAATATATAAATAAATACCTTCGCTATTTTCTGCATTGTTTTTTCACTTTCAATGTTGTATATATTTTACGTTCCAGCAGTTCACACGGTAGTAATTATGTTTTATTCACTCAATAGGTACCTGTATATGAGAGGCGCTGAGGTATGATTATGGCCTCGATGACTCGTGATCAACGTATTTGAAGTCGGTAGGTTTGATTTCCGTACTGGTTGAATTGTATATTAACATCGAACTTGGCGATACAATTCAAAATAGTGCAAAATCATATGTTTTGGTTTGAAAACATGATCGCCTAGAAATATTGAAAATATTTTAATTAAATTTAAAGACTTTTGCTAAAACTGGGCATTTTTTTATGCGAGGCTTTTTGTAAGCCAAAATAAATTAGACTGTTAAAATGCTTTAAAGTGTAAAATCTTCTACTTAGGAACTTGGTATAGGATTTGCTTTTATTGTATATTTTGGCAAATTAAGTTTTTTAGACTCTGGCTGGAAAACATTTTGATATTTGTACGCGAGATTCACCAGATAAAATAACACATGGTTTTAGGCGATGTTTTTTTTGCATAAATCGAAACAAGCGGCCGACGTCAAGTGGCAATTTTTAACTTACCAGCGTAAAAAGAGCGTGATTCCTAATTTCAAGGACTTTTACGAGATGGCTTCACAACACGCGGCCTGGTCCAACTATACCTGTTAAGATTGCAGCTAACTTCAACGTCAATATACAATTTTTCGATTGGATTGATTCCGTTGAAAATGTAATATTATGAATGTTTGAAATGATTACCAAGTGGGTGTGTGGGTGCCCTATTAGAAGCGGCAAGGCCCATGGGCAGGCTGAGGAAGATATTGGAGCTGGAGGGGACTGCAACCAGAAGAGAACATTTATGAAGGAGGTCAAATCTCCTGGGATATAGCACCGTGATGATGATAAACGTTCGAACATTTTAATAAAAACGTAACATGCGTGTCCACTCAAAAGATGTTGTCATCATAACACAGCTATTGTAGCAAGAAGCGGTGTTAGGGTTTAGTGTGACTCGACGCCAAACGCTTTGCTTCTCATATGAACAAGGTTTTATTCATACCTAACCCAAGCCCTTCCTATAATTTGTATCTTCTCTGTGTAATACCAACGGCACTATATAATTAAATTGACTAAACGTTTCTAGAGGTCTATTCTCAATCCGCCCCTGCGATGCATGATTAATATTCAGATTCGGTGGTGAACGTTGCGGGAGCGATCAGTGACCGCTCAGATCGCATAGTTAGCGGAGATTGGTACATTATCTCGTTGACTCGGAACCTGCTGAAATACAATAGAACGCCAAAGGGACATTGTGACTCGAGAGTGTTGAGTAGTCTGATTTCTAAGCAATGTTTAAATCTGTGCTTGTTTTTGTACTTACAACAATTGTTCTTACCGGAGGATTGAACTACAAAAGTCAGTTGATTTATTTATTTTAATTGTTTAAAAATATCAGCATTTGTGACGAAAACTTATTTGTGTTCTATTCTTGGAAATCCAAACTCCGTGTTTAACGTAACACACTTACAAATATTATTGTAAGCAAATTTAAAAAAGACACCTGAACAATTGCGAGCAAGTGAAGTGTTCATTTCCTTTGTTCGATTTAATTTGATTGATATGACCTGCTTCCTTTCGGTTCCGAAAATATTTTTTATATTCTTTTATTTTCAAGCAATACAGCTTTGTGCCCAACGCTTTCTTTGTGGGCTAATTTCAAATTATGGCGATCAAGGTCAATTTTTTTAATATAATAATATAACAATATAATGTATACTCTTAGTAAAGAGTATACATTATACTGTAGAGTGTTATACTAATACATAAATTTATTTATTTTTACTAGATTTTCATTCTAAAGATGTACCCTTATAAAAAATCTGTGTGTGTGTGACTATAAAACTACATATTATTTAGATAAAGTATATTATTTTCAAACAAATGTGTCTAACGCTTTCTTTGTAGGGTAAGTTGGAAATAAGCTAATACGTTACACTGGGGTGAAGTGACAATTTTCTTTAAAAGACGAATTAATATAAATGAAATGTAACCTCTTTATTTTGACGTTATAGTAGGACTTACATACATAATTGAATAACATTATTTCCAAATAAATTCAGCTTTATGTCCTACATTGTATATGTATACAAATTTAAAATGAAACTAATAATTACGTGGAAGTAAATTGTTAATTTATTTTAATGCGTATTACTTTGATTTATATGTAACGTTTTGGAACTGACAAAGTTTTACAATAACCTAATCCAACATGTCGACATCTACATTAAAAGCAGTTCGCAAGGAAATAAGCAAACCTATCGCTCATATAATAAATACAAGCTTAAACAAAGGTATCTTCCCGAACAATTATAAGAAAACTATTGTCACCCCAGTATTTAAATCTGGTGACGAAGAAAATGTATCCAACTACAGACCAATAGCACTCACATCAAACATAGCTAAAATTTGTGAAAAAATTGTCAAGAAACAACTAAACAGATACATAATAAAAAATAAGATAATGAGTCCCTACCAATTTGGTTTTAGAGACAATTTAAGCACACAGGATGCTATTGCTAAATTGACAACAACAATAATGACGACTTTAGATAACGGAGAAAAGTGTATTGGCATATTTATTGACCTCCGCAAGGCATTTGATAGCATATCGCATTCCAAGTTAAGCAAAAAACTTTCACAAATCGGAATCGACGGAACAGTTTTATCATGGTTTAAAAGTTATCCCAAAGACAGAAACCAATATGTCAAAATCAATAATTCTTTAAGTGAACCCAAAACCACATCATTTGGTATACCACAAGGAACAGTCATCGGTCCTATCCTCTTCATTATTTATGTTAACAAAATGTTCAGCCTCCCCATAGCTGGTAGCATAATATCTTATGCAGATGACACAGTACTCATCACAAAAGGAAAGTCATGGGAGGAAACAATGATGAGAGCAAACACCAACATTAATATATTAAAATCATGGCTCGACCAAAACTGTTTGTCACTAAATACTGAAAAAACATATTTCATCCCATTCTCTATAAAAGATAAAAGTACCCATTACAGTATAATTATTAAAATTCATTCATCAGAATGTGAGAACAGAAAAGAATGCGACGATATAAATTGTTTACGCATAACAGGCAAAAATAGTATAAAATATCTTGGTGTTATAGTTGACAAAAATTTAAAATGAAACGAACAAGTCAGAAATACAGTTACCTAATGTTAAAACGAGTGCCTCACAACACCATTACTCCTATCAAGGTATCAAATGTTTTAATGCTCTCCCGTTGAAAATTAAATTGGAAAAAAATTATGTAACTTTTAAATCAAATATCAAAAAAATATTGGAAAACTCCACCAGTAAACACGTTTTCCAAATAAGTAAAAATGAAAATATATATTTCTTATATTTATATATATATATATATATATATATATATATATATATATATATATATATATATATATATATATATATATATTAAATATATAAATAATAGTAAAATATATATTTTTTTAAATACATATATTTAATAATAATAATAATTAATACAATTAAGACACAACCTCAAAATTTCATTAATCTTTTTTCGAAAATGAACCGAACTCTCTATTTGTACATTTCTTGATTTAAATTGTATTGTATAATTTTGTGATCTACCTACATGTACGAGTATTTACAACGTAATAACGTTGCTCCCCAACCCAAACACGAGAATTGATTTCTCTCCTGGGCTGGGTACTCTTGTTAAAAAAATATATGTTTATGTAATAGTTTAAAGAACATTATATACTGTTTATTTTATATAAAGAAAAATTATAAAAAAATAAATAAAAATAAAAATCTAGAGGTGATCATTCTTGTTTACTTAGACTTAGTTATTACAAATTTGTGTGTTACAAAAATATTTATTGTTTATATTAGTGCAGCCGATTTTTATTTTATCTTATTTATATTGCTGAATAAGAAAAATTTAAATTTATACATTGTTGATAAACAATATGTTTTTGCTTTCTTTACTTATAATATATATAAATATCCACAAGTAACCACTAATAAATATCCTATATTAGTAAAAATATAAATTATTCGACACACACATTCGACATTATGGTATTTTTTTAGTATTGTTCATTAAATATTATCACTTCTATTAAATGCCGGAAATCCATCGTTTTATTTGTAATTAACATATTTTATGAGGTCATTAAATAGCTATGTACCAATATAATATCGTCGCTGGAAAGGCAAAAGGGCCTTAAGCGACACTTTGGTTAAAAATTAATTAAACACGCAGTTTTGATCAGTTTTTTTTTCTTAAGACTTTTGTAGCCCTTCAGCCACCTAAAATATATTTAAAATTTGGGAGAAGGCTTGACTCAAGCGACACAACTTTGGGACTTTTTTAGCTTTTTGTCGCTTTAGGTAACTCAGTGAGAGCATCAAGTTACCTTAGTTAACTTTTTTTTCAAAATGCATCCTGTTACCAAAGGCTTATGAATTTTATTGAAAAAAAACTGCTTTGGTCAAGCTTCCCAAAATAGCGCTTAAGCTCTTTTGCTTTTCCGGCGACGATATGTACGTACTTACAATGAATCTGATATTCTTAAAATACGAATACAAAAGCAGTAAATAACATGCCTGTTTGAATTTCATTGTAATTTCCATACAAATGTTGTAAACATCAGAAGAAAAACTATCTTAACTTATCTTATATTAACGATAACTAAATTATTTGTTTGTTTCACTAAAAACTCCTTAACGATGAGCTCTGGCGTGATGAATTGCACAACTTTTTTTCTGTGAGGTTTTTCTAGGTCGTGAGAACGGGTTTTTAAAAGTGCAAATATTTTGATAAAATAGGGAAGAGTTGACATGGAGGGGCTGTTTTTTTTTTGATACGTCATTTTTGTTTTTGTTTTTAATACATATATTATTTAAAGAAAAATATTCTGCCAAAAAGATTTATACTTATTAAGCTAACATTTATAATTCGAAGTTGTATCTTATTTTTTTCTCAATTCTACTATTTTAGAGATTTAAAAAACTTCTAAATTTGGCTCTTTCATACCCAGTGTAATGAAAGAGCCACTTGAAGTATTGAAGGAGCCAAGTAGGAGAGTGGTACATATAAATAATGGCCTCCGAACTTATTGAATCAATGAAACATAAGTATTTATACAAGCTTATTTTATTTTTACGTAATAAAATTCAGACAAAAAAAACCTTTTACGTCACATAATTCATGGTCCCATAAATTACGTGTTTTACATTTGAACCAGTTCACTGAATTTTTTCACTCCTAGTCTGCTTTGCAAACCTTCACAAAAATATTATTTCCCTCCGTCTTGTATCTTTGCTTTGTTCTTGACTTGTTTCCCAGTCTCGTTGTTATTTTTTCTTGCAATGTAGGAGTTTAAAATCTCGTCACTAGAACTATCTAAAGAATAAGTATCGTGAATAGGTATATTAACATGGGAAGGTTTCCTAAGAGCAGACACGGCATTTAAAGAGTAGTTCCTTCAATGCTGTGTCGACTGGCTATTTCATAACATTCTCTAGTAGCATTAAATAACCTCAAAATCAAGCACATCATTGGCAATACCAAATCATGTTATTTGAATTTTATACACAAAAAAATATTCTAATTGTATTAATTAATGCAGCAATATATTCAACTGACCACAGATTATGTCAAAAATCAACAAAGTTATGGTCAACTTACTTCGATCAAACGCATTTTTGTCTGCTAACTATGAAACGACAGCTAATGATTTATGGATAGTATAGGTACAAAAGAAGAAAAAAAACAAATCTGTAGTCAATACTAATACGTTTGGGAGCTATCGGCCCTTTCAAAACCCGGCTCCCACATGCCCCTTCCCCCTTACCTATTTCTTAAATAATAGAACGTTATAATGTTATCTATCAATAAGTCTCATTTTAGTATGTCCTGTAAAAAAAGTCTTTAATTTTTGGATTTCATAAACCTACATTTAATCTTCTTTTAAGTGTATACAAAAATACGTCCTTTTTTGTTTCTAATTTTATCGGGCTCGATGCATATTGCATGGCTAACCCATACATCGGACGTTACATGTCTTCTGTATTTTGCTTAGATCATTGGGTTTAATTGGTCAGTAATAATTCCAGTATACAGATAGATAAACCTACTTGTCCTAGAGCGTAGAGTAAAAAACAATGTTCACAACCAGCCAATTGATGTATTCATGACGACTCGTTATTGTGACGAGTTCCCGTCAAGCGCGAGTGGCCTATATTTATTGCTTAATTGATACAAATCAAATGTAAAGCCTTATTTTGCATAGTTCCTGAATTATATGCTTAACATTGATCGTAAAAGAAACGGTACAAAAATTAAGTTATCATATAAAGCAAACAATTTCAAAAATAAAACAATTACTTTGTATATACACCGTTTTATTTATCTTCAATCCTGACCAGGTTTCGCTGTCACAGTAGCTTCATTAGAGCAGTATAATACTAACGATTAGTGCTTTTGAAAAGTAAAAAGAAACAAGTCTAGCTCAAACCGGTGCCCTAACGAAACATCTTTCTTGTCAATCAGCGTCATGTTTTAAATCACGCAAATTTAGTGTCAAATTTTTTTTAATGGAATATTTTTCTCAGGCTCTTGAAAATACCAAGTCACACAAATAGGGTTGATACGAATAACACATACTTAATATTGTTTGTATTGGTGCATATATATGGCCTGTTCAAAAGAAAAGGTGAATTTTGAATTTTCGCGGGCTGTGTACATTCGATTATCGATTTTTTTTTTGTTGTTGAATAAATTGCCTCTGAAATCGACATTTTCTACCTGATCGAGCAATGAAAATTTTAAAACGCTAGTATAGTGCTAACGTGTATTTGTAATGATTTTTCTTATTTTTTTTCTCTTCAAATTGTTTTTTTTTTTTAATTCCTACATTAAAACGTTAATAAATACATTAAAGCCACGATTTAACAAAACGAATTATTACATTTATATCTCTTTTTATTGGTAGACCGCACCGATGTGCACCAGCCTCTTACTTAATCTTCAGACTGGTGCATACACTACTTAAGATAGGGTTTTTGTACATTTTTAGGGTCAGGAATGGATAACAATGAGTTTATGTAATATTATTATTGATAAGTAATACTATATCGTAATTTTATATTCTATAGAGTTTAAGATCTGTTAAAAAAATAGTAATATTATTACTTTATATTGGCTTTATGGTGGTTTAAACATACTATGTAAGGTGGGTTACTATGTATTTTTAGTGGATGATTTTATAGTCAGTTTATTTGATGTAAAAGGTTTATGAATACTGATGTATTATATATTTACTGTCAAACTTTCTCACCTTAGTTGCTATGGTGTTTTTTGTAATTCATTTTACAATTATTTGGTAATTACTAGCATTAAGGAATATGCATTGACAATGGTTTTCTAAAATCATCGTATTATGAACCGCTCACACCTAAGAATAACTTACGTACGAGTATATTGTTGTTTCCTATTAAAAGTTAGTTGCACTGTCTATTACTATTATCTTCCAGGTATTATGGAATTTTAAGTGTGTTAACATTATGTAAGATTTTATATTAATAAAATAAATCTTGATCATTGGAATAAATGATAAAATTATAATTAATATACTAGCGGGAATTGGACTTTCTGTTCTAATTCCTTATGAATTAAGAATTTATTGTCAACTTTTAGAATGTACCAATGAAAAGTGGAAGAAAGTTAAAAACGTATTTCATTAAATTTAAAAAATAGTAGTACCTACAATAAAGCAACATTTAAACTGATTTTGATTAATGTAATCACTTATTATTTCAGAACCATTACCATGCGATATACACCTCACGGTTTCGACATTCGAAGAATATTCTGGAAACTTGGAACTTAACTGGAAAACACCCTGTGAACAAATGCCAGACTGGGTAGGTGTCTTTAGAGGAAATTTAGGAATATATTAAAAATATATTTGTTTATTTTTTTCCCCCAAAAGTATTGAAAGCTTAAGGAAAAAGGGGACGAGTCTAAAAAACTGGTTTTGGTTAAAGTATGCAAAGTCGCCCCTTAGTTACACATTTCTCTTTGATCATAAAATTTGGCCGACTAAAATAAGATTTTATTTAAGGTTCTCATGGCCAAAAGTATTATCGTGTTGGATGCTCGGGTTATTGTGGTGCGTTGTGTTTTCTTCTCCTTTAGCCAACGTTTGTAAACTAAAATCATTTTAAACAAACATATTTACGAAGCAAAGGACATTATGATACGATACAATGCGCATTAGGAAAACTCGATTAGGACAAAGGGTTGAGCGTATTCATTCGGTTTAAGTTGTGTTTGATTATTCTCCTTCCCATTGCACACATAAATACAATACAAGTCCAGACATTACTATATATGTGCAAAAGAATTTTATGACAAGATTGAAACATCAGATTAATTATTCCAAATAATATCATGTATGTGGCAATATTAAGGACCGAATAATTATTTCTTTATTTGTTTACTTTTTTTATTACAAAATAATGTACGTTGTCCTCCGCGCTAGGAGTTCACCTGTGTTGTGGGGGACATTTTTAATTTACAGTGGAAGATGTTAAATAATATGATATAAAAAAATCTAAATAAAAAATATAAAACAAAATTAATCAATTTCAACACAACATTTTTTTCATACAAATAAGAAAAATAAATAAATACATAGTTATAAAAAGAAAATATATATTAATGAATATATATATATAATTATTGCAACCAGTTCCACACATATTTATTATATTGTGCAAGTCTAGATGTTTCAAGTTGTGTAGAAAGTGAATTATAAAGCTTAATAGCCCGGTATCTGGGGTGTTTTATCCAAAGGATGTGTTTGTTTTGGGTATTTGTAGTTGATGTGCATGTCTTGATCTAGTGTTGCGAGTATTTTGTGAGGTGTTAAATTTATTTATATTTTCGTTGAGGAAAGTTAGTATGTGTTTAAAATATAATTTTTGTACAGTAAGCACTGGATTTTTTTAAAAATATAGTTGTAGTCGGTGTTTGTATTGTACTTTAAGTATTACTTTTATTAAGGTTTTCTAAGTTTTACACAGTGTGTCAATACAAGCTTAATACTGGCACAGCTCCAAGCGATAATGCCGGATTCTAATATAGATTGTGCTAGGGCGAGGTATATATTTTTTACTTCATAGATGTTTAAAATATTTATTACGGTTTTTGAAAAAGAAGATCAATCTGTTTAGTTTTCCTATTACCGAATCTGTATGTCTATCCTATTCCATATATTGGTCGAAGTGTAGGCAAGTCATAATTATCATTTTGATCTTATAACTCAAACATATTAGTGAATGTTTTCGTCATATGCAAAATCATGTATACCAATAATAATACGATTTTCTAAAATAAACTCAACTTGCTCGGATATATTTTTTAAAATAATTATTTGTCTCTGATATACTAAATTTATATTAACGAATGTACATTTGTGCCTATCATAATGAATAACACCTACTTACGATTATTATTTGGAACAGCCAATAATAATTTCAGGAACAACTTAAGCACTGCTGATGCCATAGAAGATATTATAAATACGATCTCAAAAAGCTTTGACGGGGGAAATAAATTTTTGGCATTCTTTGTAGACCTACAAAAGGCCTTTGATACTATAGATCATAAAATCTTTTTCAAGAAACTTAAAAATAGTATTATATAATATTTAGTATGTCAAACACATCTCTAAAATTATTAATAAGTTACATGTCAGAACGTTCACAGTGTGTTAAAATTGATAAGCAAAAAAGTAAACCCCTCCCAACCAAATATGGTGTACCGCAAGGAAGCGTCTTAGGACCTCTATTATTCCTTGTATATATCAACGATATCTGTAAATTACACACCAAAGGAAAAATAATTAGTTTTGCCGATGACACGGTCATTATATTCAATGAAAGTGATTGGAAAACCACATACAAAGAAGCTGAACGTGGGCTTGTCCTCCTACAAAAATGGCTTGAAAAAAACTCACTTACACTTAATGTAAATAAAATCTTGACATTTTCTATAACGGCCAGAGGACAGCCGACTGAAGATTATGTTCTCAAACTACATGAGTACCAAGGACAAAGCTTAGCACACTCTTGCCACTGCCCTACTATAACACACTCTAGACGCATAAAGTATCTTGGCATTGAAATCGACGAAAATCTTCGATGGGACTCCTACATAAACAACATTACAAAAAAACTCACCAAACTCACGTTCTTCATTAGAAACATACGTAATATTCTCAACAAAAATGATCTGTATAAAGTCTACTATGCGCTTTGCCAATCACGTATAGAATATGGAATTATTGGATGGGGATCTGCCTCAAACACCCATATAAAACAGCTCGTGAAAGCCCAAAAAAGTATTATAAAAACAATCCTAAAGGTACCTATAAGAACTCCGTCAAAAGAAATTTTTTTAAACTTTAATGTTCCCAGCATCACAAAAATATACACAAAAAATGCTCTACTTAATTTTAAAAGAAATGGTGAGTACCTTACTGACCAACACGCTCACACTACAAGAACAAAATCCTTAAATAAAATCAACATTCCAAGATTGAACACATCTTTTAGACAGAAAAACCACAAGTTTCATGCTGTCAAATTATATAATGCTCTCCCAAAACATATAAAAGATACCACCGAGATGCAAATGTTCAAGAGCAGCATAAAATGTGGATTAATAACCATGAAGACGAGGAAATTATGAAGATTTTGAAGTAATCGTAGAACCAGCGACACCAACGCAGCAACCTACAGTCCCCCTCGGAACAGGAATCCCTAGTGAGGAGGACTGTGAATAAAATATTATTTGTTTTTCAACATATCTGTTTTTCATCATATATTTTTTCAAAATGTTATATTGTAATTTAAAAAAAAAAAGGTCATTCTGCTAACGTCTGTTTCATTTCTCAGATAGGACTGTTTGACAAAGATCCCATCGCCACAGAGGGCGTCGCGCCTTTACAAAAGGTTATGACGAAGCAGGTCAAAGATGGCTTCTTCATAACCAATACCAGCGTGCATTGGGCACAGCTTCCTGGGGGGTGGAATAAAACGGTAGGTTGCAAGAAAAGCGTACACAATAATATTTCCACTCTTCCATTCATGTACTAAAATGCACATAACAAAAGAGCTTTTATAAAATACAACAAACTTCTTAACCTAAACCAGTGGTGTCTTTCACTATCTGTAACACAGGTAACTTAACCACAGGTCTCTGGATTTTTTGAATATGCAATAAAATGTTTCCGGATTCCCGCTGGTTTACAGCTTTTACTGAAACTAAAATTTGACACCCATCTAAAAAAACCTTATTGGACTAAATACTTCTCGTTTGACTAAATTTACGTTGTCATCAAACTCTCCATTTACATTTCTAGATTCGTATAAAATTACGTGTACATTTTTTCTTTTCCAATTAGAATTATATAGGACCTGGACATGAGCATTTAATGCCCAAGGTATGGAAGCAAAATTGTAAGCGTTACATTTTCTTTCATCTTTATTTGTGTCTGTCATTTTGTTATTTCCAGCAGTCAGATTCAAATTTACCGGTAGTGTCCGGGCCCCAGTGCCTGGACTATTGGATCGGAAGTTTCATAGGTGGGGCTGTGAGTGCTTCTAACTGCCTTAAAATACAACCCACTTGGATGGCCGACAAGAGGTGAAATGAGAACTATAATTATTGCACTCAAACCCGACAACCTTATTTGTCTACCTTTCAATATACAGTTTTCAGAATAATACATTAAATATTACATCATTTTTTGCAGATTTTCATTTAATTCAAACGATATTGAAATTTTAGATATTTTACAGGACCAGATTGTCACAAATTCCACTCTCCAAAACATTACTACCAGGAACACACGACACTGGCTCTTTCTATGGAGAGTCGCTTGTGAAGGGGGAGGGTTTGAAAAAGTTCATCTTCACACAGAAAGAGGACATTTGGAATCAACTCGTGTTCGGAATCAGATATCTGGATATCAGAGTTGGATATTTTGAAGAAGAAGACCAGGAGGATATCCCCATATACACAAAAAAGGATAATGATTCTCGCCAATCCAGCGAAGAGCGAAAAGAAATGGATAACTTTTATGAAAATAAGTGGGTACCTTCCTTCTTGTTTTACCCATTTAAAAAAATGCGTTCATTTTTTTATTGTTCCAAAGAACGGAAAAAATGGGACCCTTATTTGACAAATTTCATCCCACTCCAACGATTTTAGGACATATTTCAACTTCATATTCATAATTTTAGGTATTGGTTTGTACAATTATTATTTACATGTTTCGTTACAGCTTTTGGCTCAATCACGACCTGGTAAAAATAAGACCCCTTCTTCCCATACTCCAAGATATCAAAAGATTCGCAGAAAAGGCAAAGGATGAGGTATTTTAATTAATTATATATTCCCAAAAAGTAAGAATTCCAAACATTTAATACATATAACATTCAACTTTCGTATAATTTTGTGATTTTTTTTTTTTTTTTTCTACATATAAGATAGTAGTAGTTACCTACGTAAGGACCAAAAAAACAATAACTAAGAATAATAATATTTTCCTATAAACATTTTTAAATGCACAATGCTCATCCTTTTGATTGGTAGTACGTTCTGCCATTTGCTGTCATAAATTTTACAAAAGAAAATGCTTTTCAACGAATATAATTTATTATTTATGGTTTGTAATTAAACTGCATATCTAGTATCATTTAACATACGAGTAGGACGAAACGTGGGAACAAGAAATAAGAACTACATTTTATATTCTAGTTTTGTTTTTAATATAGATACCTACTTATGTTGTTTTATATGTTTTTCTTATGCACAAAAGTAAGCTATTTATGGCAGGTTGTGTATTGCACACATCGCACAACCTCGCTGAATTTTTTAAAAATATAACGTAGTAATATTTCCAGATAATAATAGTGGATATTCACCGCCTTCCCGTAGGATTTTACCTAATCAATGGAGCACTGAGATACAAAAGGCACCAGCAACTTATTAATTTTCTATTCAAAGAATTGGGAGACCTCGCTGTCGACTACTCTCAAATAATTAAAAATAGTAACCTTAAAAATGTGTATTCAGTCTCTGGACCAACGATGGCTGACATTTGGGAAACAGGGAAAAGAATCATCATCTGCTATCCAGAGGTATCGTTTACCATAGGTAAGTGATTTCATCAACTCGTTCTTATGTGAAACGGTAGATACGCGTGTGGAAAGAGCTATTGGAATCGTCTTTCCTCCCTCGTTTAATTAGGGTATCCTCAAGATTCTCGGACAAGGTACCTTTCTTTACCCCGCATCACAACGACACCCAACAGAATAGCGAGATAATTCCCTGACTACACAATACAATCCGAAGGAGCTCTTATGAGGTATCGAATAAATAAAAATCCATTTTGTAAAAAGCACCACAAAATGACAAATAAATATTTGCATATTTAAGCAGCAGTTTTCGTTGGAATGTTTCCAACAATTTCGCATAGTGAATGCATACTTTCCAGATTTTCCCACCGCTTTTTTACTATTTGCTATTCCATGTCATACCTACACTTTGCCTAGCATCGCAATTACATCATCCTTCCCTCGGCTCTTCTGGCCTCCAGATTTGATTATAGGCCACCCTCAAATTTCTGCAGATTTGGATAATAACTTATTTACTTGTATTTACTATGTAATAACTCCTTATTCCACTTATTTATATTAAATATAGTATTAAACGCTACCGTTAATATATGTTGTGTGATCTAATGATTATGCCCACTAGTACGTTAATAAATTAATAAAGATTGTAATATTATTAAAGTCAGGCCTGTAGACATTTTAGAAAACGAAAGTGTTCATCATCAATACTTTTATTCATTTGTTACAGGGTCCTGGCTTTGGCCTCCACTTTCCCAAAAATGGGGAAACCGACAGACTGCTTCGTCTCTAAAACAATACATAGAAAGTGTTTTAGAATCACATCCGCCGGCGCAAGGAAATCCCTTGTGGGCTATCATGGGACAGATGACTCCGAGAGCAATCGATATCATCTTCAACCCCAAGAATGATCTTATGAAAATGGCAGCTTCCGTCAATAGAAACCTCACACGATGGGTCCGAGACGAATGGATGGGGCAAACTAATATAATTGCGACAGACTTCTTTATGGGAAACAACTTGATCGACTTGTCCGTCAATCAACGTTGTTTCTATGAGAAAATGCTATATTGGCTATTTCTATCCACCCCTAGCACGTTATGAAGATCACTACGATATTAAATAGATTTGTCCGTCAATCAACGTTGCTCCGGAGAGGAAGTCCTATCTCGGCCATTTGTATCCACCCCTGGCACGTTATGAAGAACACTACGATATTAAACAGATTTGTCTGTCAATCAACGTTGCTCCGGAGAGGAAGTCCTATCTCGGCCATTTGTATCCACCCCATTTGTATCCACCCCTGGCACGTTATGAAGAACACTACGATATTAAACAGATTTGTCTGTCAATCAACGTTGTTCTGGTAAGGATGTTCTATCTCGGCCATTTGTATCCACCCCTGGCACGTTATGAAGAACACTACGATATTAAACAGATTTGTCTGTCAATCAACGTTGTTCTGGTAAGGATGTTCTATCTCGGCCATTTGTATCCATCCCTAGCACGTTATGAAGAACATTACGGTATTAAATAAAATCGTTTCCATATATTTTCAGTGTTGTTATTTTTCCTTTCATATTATAATTCTTAACATTGATCCGCAAGTAATAATAGTATATATACTTTGCAGACACGATCATTGAATCAGTATTAAGTATTTTTACAAATTCATACTCGTAAAATTCACTATTTGTTTTATTTTATCTTTTTTAAAATGCTTTTTTAATTATTTTATTTAAAAATACCTTCTGTTGTTAAAAATTTGCACAACCTAAATGTGAAAAAACATGCTAGAAAATAAGTTAAAAGTCCCGCCACATTTTTAATACGGGCGCTGCTTTACGGTATGAGACAAACAAACAAAAAATCATACCACAATTGTTATCAAACAGTGCCATTTGAATTTTTTTTTAAAACCAATAATGTAAGAAAACTAAATGCGTTTGTTCCATATATATATGTACTTAAAATATTGTGTTCTTATTGCGAAAAATATACTGGTTCAATAGTTCAAATAGTTTAATCCAGATTTTACCAGAACAGATCAAATAAAAACCAGTATAAATCATATCATACCAGGTTAAACCAGTTTATAGTAGATCAAACTAGCTTACACCAGTATATTTTAAACCAGTTCAAACTAGTTTAATCCGGTTTACACCAGTTTAAACCTTAGATGAATTGTTTAAACCAGGTGTTTTCAATTTAGAATAGATAAAACCATAGAAATCAGATTAAACCAGTAAAAACTATATATATATATATATATATATATATATATATATATATATATATATATATATATATATATATATATATATATATTAATAGTTCAAATAGTTAAATCAAGATTTTTCCACAGAAGATCAAATGAAAACAAGTTTAAACCAGATCATACCAGTTTAAACCAGATCATACCAGTTTAAACAAGATCATACCTATTATTTATTATTTACAAACTATATATTTTTTTTTTTACAACCAAGGTTCCCTCCCCGCAAATATGATCGAAATGACTTTCCACTTCCTGAGATAGAGAGGGTATTACATTTGGCGCCCAACGTTACACACCTTCCAGGTAATTTTTTAATTTTTTATATCGAAGAAAGTGAATAGTGCTGGACTGCTGGAATATATTTACAAAATGTTAAGCTCCCTTCCCCCCTCCCTCACGGACGCCCCTGATTCCAAAATAATATTATTTTTTAAATCAAACATAAATAATACTTTTCTAATAAACATTATTTGGATTGTAATTTTTTTTGTTTTTAAATCAATAGCTATATACAAGGGTTAATATTGTCAGCTATAATTAACTACAGATAATTTTATTGGTGAGTACGTACTCACGGGTGTAAACTTTTCAAATTTGGAACTGATATTAATTTATTTTATTAACTCTATCTTTTCAATAAACTACCAAATTATAATATATTTTAGTAGACAATATTTTGTATTTGAAATGGGTCAAGATACATCTAGTAATTTTTAACGGGTAACTAGTAATATTATAACAATTAGCTTGAATATTTTTATATAATTTGTTCGTAAGAACTTCAATAACGAAATTTAAAAGTTAAAATCCAACATTCAAGTGGGTTTGGCAACACTGTACAACAACATGTCAATATTATTTTCATTTTGGCGCTACAATTTTTACATTTGCTCTGTTCTTCTTGTAAATCGTGTTTTTGTCTAAATCTTTCTAAAATGGCTAATCTGCAGCCCCTCCAAGCGTTAAATTTAGGTATGTCCATTTTTTTCTTGTATTTTAACCTACGAGAACCTTAATATTAACTTCCTTTTCACATTAAAATTTTGTATTGACAAAAATGTTTTCAATCCTACCGGTTATGAAATAATTACTAGAAATGAATAATCTAAGAACCTTATAGTGATTGAATAAATTGTCAATTTATAACTATTCAAAACCTATTAGAGCTGTATCGCTGAATTTAAATTAGTATTGCAGAGTTTTGATTATGTCTTCTGAAACGATTGATTAATGTGACTAAATGTTCTGCTCTATTCTTCTGTTCAGCTTTCTACTATTCATTTGTGTACATGCCTTTTACAGATTCCTCCCAGCAGCTGAGTTTTGTCAGATTCTTCAAGACACTTTCCGAGGTAACTACTTATTTCTCTTATTCCAGAAATATACATTCTTATTGTGTACAGCGCACATGGTTGTTGATAGTGGCCTGTTAATAGACTGTTTGACAAGCATTTATGCGGACTGGGTTCGAATCCATTGAGATTGACCGCAGGAGTGGGTAAGCAACCGTCTTCTAAGCAAGATAATACTATGATTTCAAATACCTGAAAAAAAACTCTGATACAATCATCGATGTAAATAGTTAGATACGACACTAGACGCTCAAAGTGAGCGTCCGTTCAACTGGAGCCGGCTGTATGTACAGCTCGGCCAGGCCAAACAGTTGCTTACAAATGGCTGTCGATGCATGACATATTGCTAGCCAGACAAGTCTGCCCTAGAATCCTTATTTACTACTAAAACTGAGGCAAATACACTATGATAAAGTTTGGTAAAGCCGACAAAGTAATTTTCCTGAACAAAATGTATTTTTGTTTCATTAAAATACCTGGTAATCAGTGGCGGCCGCCCCTTAGGGTCATTTGGACATTGACCCCCCAAAAATATGCAACGACAATTATCAATAAAAAATCTGATTTAAAACAAACCTACTGATGGTTGATCATTATTATAAGTCGAAAATTTTGAAAATCGCGGGTATTAGTACCATCTAGCGTCCAAAAATCAAACTTATCTGCTTATGTGTCGTGGCCAAAATAAGAATTGACCCAAGAGGAATCTTTTTTCTCTTTCTATTCGATATAATACATAGAATAAGCACTAACATGTCTCATGTATGCAAAAATTTCATAATCCGCTGCTATCTGATGAGAAAGCGGGCCATGACCCAGCAGAGATGGACATACAATTATGAAAGATGCTTGAAAGAGATGTCGATAAAATTTTAATACGGTTGAAAGGTTGAAAGTTGAAACAATGGCCATTTTGAACATGTGTATATTGTGGCAGTTGGCAGTTGGGTTTTATGGACATACAATTATAAAAAAAGATGCTTGAAAGAGATGTCGATAAAATTTTAATCACGGTTGAAAGGTTGAAAGTTGAAACAATGGCCATTTTGAACATGTGTATATTGTGGCAGTTGGCAGTTGGGTTTTGTTTACCTTTGCTGATGTACGTAATTTGCATTTTAATAATTAAATATGTATAATTCAGTTGATTTCATATTAAAAGCAGTCTCGAAAGCAGTTCATTAAACCACGAAAAGCGTGTTGAAATCAAGTGTATTGGCCGGCCAAAGCCACAAATGCAAATAATCTCTATATCGAGAAGAAAAAAATAAAGACATTAAACGATATTTTAATCTCAAAAGTTATAGTTTCTGTGACTGGATTTGTGGGTGTGAAAAAAGGCATTTATATTTTGTTTTCATTGTTTACTTTTCGACTCTAAAACTGAAAAGCAATGGACTGAAATTGGAGTTAGTGATTTAAAACACTTGAAGGAAAAAATAAAAAAAGCACTCTAACTTCGACATTGCATATTAATAATTCAATGAGCTTTGTTTTTACTAGGAACCATTGATATTCGGATTCAATTAGATAGCGCATATCGTAAAGCAATTGTAGATCACAATGAAAAAAGTAGATAAAAATAGACATATTTTAACAAAAATATTGAAGTGTATCCAGTTTGTGGAAAATTTGAGCTGGCACTAAAGGGGGGGTCACGATGAGTCAAAAGAGTCAATCCAGGTATATTTCGTGGCCTAATTGATTTCATCCAGGAAATAGATATTGTATTGAAGAACATTTAGAAAGTTCTTCCGAGTTTTAAAGGTTTATCTAAAACGATTCAAAATGATTTGCTGGACTCAATTTTAGCAGTATCTCAAAATAAAACTAGATATACAGAAATCTGAGTGGTCGTCGCAATACAGGTAGACGAGACAACAGACAGTTCAACTAAAACTCAAATGGTATTTGTAATTAGATATTTGAAAGAAAATCTTGCATGCGAACGTTTTTGGAAATTTGTAAACCCAGGAGTTTGCACGGCAGCAGGATTGACCGAAGAGATATTAACCGAGTTAAGAATCTTGGGAGTTCAACCGCGACAGCTGATAGCACAAAGCGATGGGGGCCGTCATGTCAGGAAAAACTGGGGGCGCCAAACTAGAATCAGAGAAACTTTCCTCGTGCTCAATACGTTCATTGTTATGCTCACCAATTAAACCCTTATTTTGCAAAAGGCATCTACGATAATAACGGGAGTGAAGGTTTTCTTTGCAACCGTTCAATCATTTTCCGTTTTTTTTCAAGATCTCCAAAGCGAATGCAATTTTTAGAGCCGAAACCGTTAAAGCTCGTCTACCAAAGCAGCTCCAACCAGGTGGTGTTTCAATGCTAAATGCATAATGACTGTCTTCACTTATAAATCAGATATTCTGAAATGCTTAAACTTAATTTTGGAAAAGTGAAAAATGGATCAAAACACTATAAGTCAGGCACACAATTTGATAAATAACCTAGAAAAGAGTTTTTTTATTTACTGGTTAACATTCTTAATAAAATAATGCCTCACTGTGAAATTTTATTTAAGCAAATGCAAAAAAAGAAATTTGGATGCAATATCAATACAAAAACATATCGGGGGAATTTAGACATCATATTTTTGGTTATACTCGAGCAGGAATTAAAGTTCCAATCCCGCAGATTCAATCAGTTCTGTAGAAGGCGAATGTAAGAAAAGGCGTGTTGATGAAAACAGTCACTTGGTAGCGATAGAAGTTTGTGATACTATTCTAGTGGAAATGGAAAGTAGGTTCAAATATAGCGATCACCTCATTTTATCGAATTTATTTAATAGAGATAACTTTGCGAATTTAACCGTTGTTTTCCAACAACACACATATAAGTTTATTGAATCAATTTGATGAAATTGATTCATCAAAGTTAAAAACGAGTTAATTGTGTTTTACCAACGCGATGACTTACACCACGCTAACAGTGCTGTATCGCTTTTACATTTTTTAATGAGCAATAATTTCCAGGAGATTTTTTCTGAAACCATTAACCTTTTCAGGGCGTTGATATGTACTGGTAGGACAACACCAGTGCGCGGCGGTTTTTGTTCGCAAATAAATGACCACATAAAATTCGTTTTAACGCAGTGAAAATCGCATTAAGATAACAAAAAATATATTACGGCATGTTCCTTAGATATCGGGCTATGTCTTATCATCTTATTAAGCTTCAAACATAAACAGAATATGATAAATATTACGAGAATAAACATCCATCGATAAAAACGAACCATTTGTATGAACGGACTTACGGGTATGTGTGTGCGTCATCATAGTGTCTGCAATCTCCGAACACTGCGCCGATTGTCAAATATTATAGTCCACTTATATTCGAATTACGAAAACCATAAAACCTTCATCACTCATCACATAACACAGTACGATCACTCTCAAATTTCGTATTTACGTAATATTGTTTATATTAGTCCAACACCAAGATACATTGAACATGATTTATAAGAATTTGAAATGGTCCGCCCACTCAAGTGATAATCTACAGGGTGGTTCACTAAAGTTCAATATATATTAACTTATTTAATGTTTTTTCTTTTTTAATTCATTCTTAACTCTATGGCTGCCATTAGCATGCATCGGTGTATGGTGATTCCGTGCCTCAACTGCCATTTACATCGTACGGTGTAAAGGCGAATGTCAATGTTTCTTCGATGATATTTCTAAGTTCAAGCCGTAGATGGGACTAAATATTATTTCATAAAATAATATAAACCCTTTTTAGCGACATCTTTCATAAAAGTTGATAATTTATATTGTTTACACTACACAAAGCCGCATCCAAAAAAAGGACTAAAGTTTTCTTGGGCCAGTCGCTCAAATCTCCCGCCATTATAAAGTCATGTGTGTGTATGTCACGTGGTTCTTACCATAGTTAAGTTTATGGTTCCAAAAATTTGTTGATGACCAGAAATAAACATCATACAATCGAAGAGAGCACTGGTCAAAAGATCCCCTTCTCACAAGCAATATTTTTTGGCAAGACGATGTCTAGAAATCGATATCAGATATTGCTCAGTATGCTGCATCTTTCAGACCCTCATACTCAAATTGTTGGTGATAAATTGCACAAAATTAAACTCCTGGTTAATCACACTCGTAAAATGTTTAAGGAAACAATGGTGCCATACGAAAATTATGTATTGACGAGAGCATTATAGACTTTAAAGGACGTCTTAAGTTTAAGCAGTACATTCCATCCAAACGCCATAGGTTTAAAATTTAAATGTTTGTTTTGTGCGACGCTGGCAGACTGGTTTTATTTTAGATATTATTATTTATTGTGGTGATGGTACGGACGTAACTGACAACTAATGTCTCGGGGATTCAGGTGCGGTTGTCACCACTTTGTTAAAAGACTACCTAGGAAAGGTCACAATTTATATGTGGACAATTGGTACACTAGTCCAATATTGTTTAAATTCCTGCACGATCACCGAACCAACGCATGTGTGGAACAGTACGCAAAAAATCGCAAAAATATGCCAAAATTTAAAAAATTGAATGGAGGGGAGATTACCTCGCAGTGTTCTGGTTCACTGATGGCATTAAAATGGCACGATAAACGAGAAATTCACATATTAACCACACTTCACGATGATGCAGTTTTTCCGACAGGAAAAAATAATTTTAGAACCGGTGAAGCGATTTTTGAAACCAACATGTATCCAAGACTACAACAAAAACATGGATTTAGTTGATAAAGTAGATATGATGATAACCAGCATAAATTCCCTAAGAAAATTTGTTAAATGGTATAAAAAACTTTCCTTCCATTTGATTGATTTATATCTACTAAATTCGTATATAATGCACAATAATATAAGTTCAAAAAATTTTAGATTTCCTGATTACCAATTATGTGTGATAAGACAATTATTAGATAAATATCGTATTACATCACGCCCTGAAGTTGGTCCGCGTACATCACAAGACTTGCCATTGCGTTTATCTGCCAAAATGCTAGCTAAACATTTGCCAAAAACCAATACCAGCAACGGAAAAAAATCAAAACCGTATAAAAACTGTTATGTATGCGAAAACAAGAAATTTTAAATTGAATTCAATATCACTGCGTATAGAATTATTACACAAAAAAAAGTTAAATTAGAATATTAACCTAATCTAAATGTTAGTTTACTAAACACACACATTAAATACGTACGTAATAAAGATTTAATCACTTTAATTAAGTAGTTTAATTATTTAAAATTCACGAAATGCGAACACGGCGCATGTAAAATTCGATCTACGCATTGTCCTTTGTTTCGACAGGGAAACGAGACTAGCGCCATCCTGTGACCGATGACAGAATTACGTCACAGAGAATCTCGATTGCAAGATTTAGGATCGACCCGTTTAAAAATATTTTTAAATAATTAAGCAAAATAATTCTAAGAAATTTTGATAGGTGCCGGTAGAGGACAGATTTGAGTAGAGTAATAAAATTATTTCAGAATTGTCAATGCTATATTAACAAACATATGACGGTTGGCATTTGGTAGTACGGTGCCGTCTCAAAGCGTTGGAGACGCTAGCGCACAGGGGTTGTATTTTGCCGTCTACTATGTTGAGACGCTAGCCCGGAATGAGTTAAAGTACTTGAAATAATTTGTGTGATACCAATGACTACAGTCGAAAGTGAAAGGTGTTTTTCAACTCTAAAACGCATTAAAACATTTTTAAGAAATACAATGAGTCAAGACAGACTTAGCTCGCTTGCAATGCTTAGTACTCGAAAAAAAATATGTTTCTAAAATAATATACAAGAAATGTTAGTTTGCTTTTTTATTATTAGAATCCAAGGGCTGTGTACACACCCCACTCTTTTATTTAGGTACATGGATTTTTGTAGAAATTTTCAATTTCAGCGGAGCTGCATTCATAGTAATTACTGCTCAATTGATGTCAAAACATTTATAAATAATAAAAAAAACACTCAAGTTTTATGTGTTAATTAGTGATAAGATAAATAACGCTGAAAAAAACAATATTGTGTTACCGGCTTCGGATATTGGTGAGTACCGACAAATTCATTATATTGGTATTTTGTATTATATTTATTTTATGCCGCTACAAATCCGAGGTGAACACCGTCAACACATCACGAATTCAGAAATTATGAGTTAAGGTTCTAAAAAAATGCCGCATATGGATGTAAGATGTAATATTGTTTACATAAGGATCGAGAGGCGTAAAGGTTGGATTAGCTAATATTTATGATTTTATTAATAATAAAAAAGAACACTTTGTTTTAAACCACAGAATTTATTATAATGAAGGCCAACCCGGTTTCGCTTAGATTGTCGTCAGGGCACATATAATAACTGACAGTTATTATATGTGCCCTGGACGAACTTGATCTAAGCGAAACCGCTGACCTTCATTATAATAAATTCTGTGGTTTAAAACAAAGTTTTCTTTTATTATTAATATAATGTCTAACCACCATGTGATTGCTTCTTACGAAAAAAATTATGATTTTCTTTCAATTGACCTTCCACTTCTGAACCCCCAGAGCCGCCTCTGCTGGTAATTAAGCAAGAATAATTTTATTTGCCTTAAATTTGAAAATGGCAAAACACAACAACTATCACATTGCTTTGCTACTTCGGCAAGAGTCACCTCTCTGCACAACATACCTCCCCCAAACTAAACAGAACACGGTGTCAAGTCGCTGCATCGGCTGACTACCCTATTTTATAAACCTCTTTGGATACAATCTTCGTCTGTTTATGGTGGAAAGACGTAGTTGCACATTAAATTTGAATATTTTGTGTGGACGGTCTCTTTTAAGGAAAGAAAGTAGGGAACCTGGGTTTTGAAGAGAACCAAGCTGTAGGATGGTGAAAATATAAGAGCCAGTAAATTATTCCACTGTTGAGTATAATAAGCACCCCCCAGGATTACATAAAAACCCCATTTTCTGTAATCTTTCACCTAATTTCACCTGGTTAGCTTAGTGTAAATAAATGTTGTTCAACACTACTCTAGATAACGAATTCTAACCTAGTCCTAATCCACGAACCGATTACGTACATAACAGGATATTTCATGTTTACACAGTGAAAACGGGCTTATTACCTTCACCTGCATACGGTAGATGCAAAGCTTCCATGTTTCTAGAGCAAATTTCAGGCCAAGCTCTTTAGCGTTGTGTAGTTGAAAATGCATTTTTGTATTCATTTTATTGCACACGCAGCTGTAGGGGTGAGGTCGAACATAATATACAGATACAGGACCTAAAATGAAAAAAATTCTGGCCACATATATACTATGTTAACCCTGTTACAATTCTGTGTCATTTATTATGATAGCTTCGGTCTATATAAATGAAAAACTGGTTTTGTTAAATATTGTTTTTTTATTCATTAATTAACAGCTCAAAGCAAACAGCCATCTTACTTTTGAAAGCAAACATACTTTATACGATGAAGTAATCTAGTCATCATAAATAATCAATCGGCGTTTTATTAATCATAATTCTTACTATATTTATTGAATAATATTAAAGATTCAATAATAACTATGCTTAAAAATTCATATTAAATACATACTAAAAAATATTACAAAATTATTATTTTTTAACCGAACCATGATTTTGCTTTGTCCTTGGCTTTTCCCATTCCACTTCCTATCTTATTCCAAAAGCCGACTTTTTCTGTGGTTGTCGGTACTACTTCTACAGTTTTATCAGGATCAGTGCTTTTCTCTTTTACAGTATCAACTTCCTCATTTACTTGAAAATTAGGTTCTTCATGTGCTTGGTGTAAATCCTCAACATCTTCTCTATCCCTCTTGACTGACAGTGTGAGGAGATTGTGTGTATTTTGACTGTTGTAAACTGGTTTGTGAGACTGCTGCTGGTTTTCGTTGTCGTCAACAGTGACTTGTGGCAGTTGTTCTGGACTCCATTGTGTCTCCAAAGTTTGCTGTCCCCCTTCATCAAATTCTTGATCTAAATCTTCTGTTTCTTGAGATTTCTCTGATACAACATGAGTATCAACTTGGTGATGATTTGCATCCTTTTCTAGAGCTGTTCCAAAACTTCTGGGCTCTTCTTTTTCACTCTTTTTGCTGAGGTGGTCAGGAAATGCATCCAAAAAGCTTTTTTCTTCCTGTTTTTTTGGTGCTTCTTGCACCTCTTGGGTTGTGGTGAGAAAGGAATGACTTGTAAGAGGTTTGGGTTTAGAGTGTCCTCGATAAACCTCCTCTTCTGTTTCTTTTCCCACTTGTGTCTGCTGATCCCATCCCGAGTACTGTTGTTGTTCTTGGCCAAGAGAAGATTCTGAAAAGCCACCAAAATCAATATCAACGGTAGGTTTCTCTTTATGAACGGGCTGTAGATTATGCTGGTTGATATAGTTTCCTTGAACTTCGGTGTACTTGGCTTGTATATCGTCCATTTTAGATTCAGTATGGTGACCATTGTTAGAGCTGGGGTTACTCAAAGCAGCCATTATATCGGCCAAATGACTGTCAATTGCCTCATCAGTTTGGTCTTTGGGGTGTTCTTTATAAACATTAAGTTTTCCAGGAACTTTATCCTGTAGTTTATTTGCCTCGCCAAATGTATTTTGTGAGCGTCTATTTTCATCAGTAGTAGACTTATATTCTGTATTGACATAACCTCCTCTCCTATGATTCTGTGAAGAGAGGTCATCTTTGAGGGTTTTCAAATCTTCCATGTCTGGCTCAACAGGAGAATCATAATTTCCTGATGTTTGACTTATATCAATATCACTGGGCTTATTTGCCTCTTTTTGTTGCAAATAACCTGGTTGTCGCCCGAAAAACTCATTTTGCTGTAAAATGTTTCCAATTTGTAATTCAACATATTTATCATCATCATACTCAATATTACGTTCGGTTTTGTCTCGTTTTTTTTTTTCTTCTATTTTTGGTGATAAATCTTCTGTTTCCTGTCCTAAATGTTCATCGTAGTGAGCCGTGCTTCCAACTTGTAGTTTTGGGTTTCGACTGCTTGAACTGTAAAAATCTTGACTTTCTGAAAATCCTTCTGTTTCCTGTCCTAAATGTTCATCGTGGTGAGCCGTGCTTCCAACTTGTAGTTTTGGGTTTCGGCTGCTTGAACTGTAAAGGTTTTGACTTTCTGAAAATCCTTCTGTTTCCTGTCCTAAATGTTCATCGTGTTGAACCATGCTTCCAACTTGTAGTTTTGGGTTTCGACTGCTTGAACTGTAAAAATCTTGACTTTCTGAAAATCCTTCTGTTTCCTGTCCTAAATGTTCATCGTGGTGAGCCGTGCTTCCATCTTGTAGTTTTGGGTTTCGACTGCTTGAACTGTAAAGGTTTTGACTTTGTGAAAATCCTTCTGTTTCCTGTCCTAAATGTTCATCGTGGTGAACCGTTCTTCCAACTTGCAGTTTAGGGTTTCGACTGCTTGAACTGTAAAGGTTTTGACTTTCTGAAAATCCTTCTGTTTCCTGTCCTAAATGTTCATCGTGGTGAACCATGCTTCCAACTTGTAGTTTTGGGTTTCGACTGCTTGAACTGTAAAAATTTTGACTTTCTGAAAATCCTTCTGTTTCCTGTCCTAAATGTTCATCGTGGTGAACTGTGCTTCCAACTTGTAGTTTTGGGTTTCGACTGCTTGAACTGTAAAAATTTTGACTTTCTGAAAATCCTTCTGTTTCCTGTCCTAAATGTTCATCGTGGTGAACTGTGCTTCCAACTTGTAGTTTTGGGTTTCGACTGCTTGAACTGTAAAGGTTTTGACTTTCTGAAAATCCTTGTGTTTGCTGTCCCAAATCTTCTGTCTCCTGACCCAAATGTTCCCCATAATTCAACACTCTTCCCGCGTGAAGCCTTGGATTTTGAGGTATATAAAAAGTAGCACTCGGTGTATACTCTTGTGTTTGCTGTCCCAAATCTTCAGGTTCCCCTATATATACATCATGATAGCCCATATTTCCCACTTGAAGTTTAGATTCCCTAGCATTAGGACTACCTAAATTCTCTGTTTGCTGTCCCAAATGTTTATTCTGATACATCATGCTTTCCACTTCAACTTTAGGAGACTCGTGATAGATTTCTGAAAACCCCTGAGTTTGCTGTCCCAAATCATCTGGTAGCTCTCTGTCAATACGTTCCATAATATCTTTTAACTTTTGGGTCAGTTCAGTGAGTTTCTTTCCAACAGTTTCATCATAGTCAATTGAATCGCCATGAAAATCCTCAGTCTGTTGACCTAAGTCTTCTGGCTGCTCCACATATTCAACTTCTGGTTTGTAATATTTGTCATAATACCCAGTAGAACCATACCGGCCGTCGTAAGCCCCCCTCTTGTACCTACGCTGGTCTGCGGAGTGAGCACTATCGGGTGCCTGGTCGTGGCCATCGTCAGCTCCTCCGTAGCTCCTCTGGGCACTGTAGGAATAGTGTGCACTGTAGCCCTTTGTATTTCCAGTTCCAATTCCGGTGCCTAATTTTCCCATTCCCATTGCCATTTGATCTCTCAATCGCTGCTGCATAGCAGCTAAATCCATAAATTGTCCATCTGAATGAGATGCCCCAGAAGTGGCTCCTGAACTAGCCCCTGATGATGTTCTGGAAGCTGACCCAGATGATGTGCGACTAGCATCGTAAGAACTTCCATACTGACCTCCTGCACTGTGGCTGGATGAAGTTGCTCTTTGACTACTCCCTCCGTAACTTGAACCGTGCTCTCCCCTTTGTGATAAATCTTGATTTTGGGCGTCACTGTTCTGCCCATACAAATTATGACTTGTCAAGGTTCTAGATTCTGGTGCTGTGTGGCCTGCAGGGTACATAGTATACGGTGTTTCCAATTTATCCCTTGAGTTTTCATTGGAATGTGAAAGTTGATAATTTTTGGGCTTTGTTTGTACCTGATACACTTGACTTCCCAGTCCTTCTGAATCTCCTACTCCATGTACATTTGTACCAGCATCATATGTTTCTCCGGAAACGTGTCTGTTTGCATCTGTCTTGTATCGCCTTTGTTGGGATTCTGCGTATGTTTGTGAACCTCCATAGTGGCGGCCGGTGGAAGCCACCCTGCTGCCTTGGTTGTACATAGTAGATCCTTGGCCTTCAGACCCTATCTCTAAACCGCCAACCACCAACTGGTCCCTATTCCGCGCAACCGTTCCCATATCTGTAACTGGGCGCACAGTCAATCCGGGAGTGTAACGAACCCCAGAGCTCCCTGAGCCCAACTTTTCTTGGTGGGAGTTCGAAGAGTGTCTGTAGTCTGTATCAGTAGTTTCGCCCCAACCGTTTGTTTGAGCATAGGTATCTGATCCCAAATCTCTCCTTTGGTCTTCATCTTCTACACGCACTTGGGATGCTGATTCTACCCTTTCACCATGTGCCGCATTAGTGCCATAGCCAACATTCTGTCGGCCATACGCGGGCTTAGCTCCCGGGGTGACTGAGATAGGTATGTTAAGGGGGACTGCTGAACCAGGCCTGACCACTAACCTTATGGTGCTACCTGGTCTGACTATATTTGGGCGAACTACATTTCCTCCGGCTGTTCTCTGTCTTTCCGCTTCGGCGAATGCCTGGGATTGTTCGTAGGACGTTGACGTAGACCCAGACTGGTATCTGGAACCGCTTTCAGAATACTGAGATCCCTCTGCTGTAGAATCTAGTCCGACTTGCCTCACTCCAGTTACTGGTACGTAATACGTGGCACCTCCCTGATAATCAGTCCCAGAGATCGCCCCCGTCTCCCCGTGGTGTGCTTCATAATCGTTAGCACCGGTGTGGTACCTGGAGCCTGAGGTGTAACGACCTCCGGCAGCGCCCACTGCACCCGTGGAGCCCTGCCTGCCAACTGTTTGCCTGTAGCCCGACTGTGAAGCGGCGCTATTCACCGAACCGTGTCCTTGTCTGGCAGTGTCTTCATAGCTACTTCCTACGACTCTCTGTCCAGAAGCTCTGCTGCCGTAGTTGGAGCTGGAGCCATATGCCTGCCCGGCGCGCTGAGCCTCAGTTCCTTGGGCTCCAAAAGCGGAGCCTCTGGCAGAAGCTGATCCATAAACAGAGCCTGAATTGCCCAACTCATCCAAGACTGCCCCGGTACCGATAGCGTGAGGGTCTCTTCCCAGTTGGTTGCTGACAGTCATCGCCAGCCCCTTCATCTGCCTCTGTGCCAAGGTGTCCATGTTGTGAGACACCTCAAAGTTGCCCCCCATGTTTCCACTTTGAGATCCGTAGAACCCTTTCTTTTCTTCATCCCCCTCCCCTGTTCTGGAGTACTGGAAGTTTTGCGTCTCCTTGAAGCTATCGGCTGCCACCAATGGTAACAGCAAAAGAAGTAGAACCTTCATGTTGTTTCTGAAATTATTATGAAAATTTATGACATTTTCTAAAAGCTACACAAATTATCAGTATTATAAATTCAAGAAACAAATGAATACATAGTTTCACTCTTCTGTGGTAATAGAATCTTTCTTTCTGAGAAATTAAATTATCTGCCAGTTTTGATTGTGATTTCATGACCCTTGTGTTTTATAGTTTAGCAAAGTTATCAACGTCATATGTGTTAAGTAAACAAGAGGTCTTAATTTGGCCATCAGAAGAATAAAAAGACTTATTATAAGTTTTTTATCTATGCTTTGCAATATTAAATAAATATGTTCATTTTTTCTTGTTATTTTCCTTTCTCTTTACAATTATTTATTGGTTAAGTACCCATACTTTCTCCATTTTTATCAATATTGACTTTTGAACCAAGTGCACTGATAAACGCAATAAAATTATTTTGTTTAAATGGTTAACATAATATATTCTTCACTAATAAATTATTCACCATTGATTTCTCTATATAAAATTTTAAACTACAGTAAAACACACTTATAAAGTCTCCACATAAGAAGTTTTGTTTTTTAAGACTTTTTTTTTCTTTTTACGTGAATACCGCACAAGAGTCTTAACTGCTCCCAACCGTCTAGAGCCAGTGAAACTATGGCATCCCCTATAGGGTAATCTTGTGAGGCTGAAGGTAGTGGGGAGGGCAAGGAGATGAGGAAGGTTGGGAAGTACCTGGCTATTCAGATCTAATCACCAAACACGGCTAAAGCCATTTCAAGCAACGCTTCAATTCTGAATGGTGGTCTTTCACCAGGCCGATACTTGGAGTATCTACCACTCTGGAACGTGCCGCAAATATACTATATTTTATTTTTATATGATTCAAATGTGTTATGACACATATTGATTAAAATTAAAAATTGCGCACGCCGTGTTCGAACCCGCGACCTCTGGATTCGTAGTCGAACGTCTTACCACCCGACCATGCAGGCCGTCCCTTAGAACTAAAATACAAAAATAGCCTTCGTTTTTCATAATTTGTAACAATTCCCAAATCTCATTTTTTTTATAAATAATAGCAAAATACTATTAAAATACTGTAACCAAAATATATAATTAATAGAGACTTTACTTATTATTACTAACTTTAGTGAATTCTTTCAAATATATCCTAGATATATGGAGAATTGTAACCCAATAAGAAAGTAATTAATTAATCTAAAACTCTCTTGAAAACTTCACTGGTTGGTTGCAACTTCTTATATGTTATAAACTATATTATTAATTATAAAACTTTATGTTATAAAATTTATAATACTAATAAAATATCTGAAATAAATACGAAATAATGTAATAATACTCACATTTTTGGACCATATAACACAAGCGATTCACAATATCTCGTCAGAATTTGCACGTACACTCTACTGGCTGAATGTTAAAGCAATGCACGATGGCTCCTTAAAATGTGTTTTTATTACAAATGTAAATATGGGTGATCTTTGATAACCTCGCTTTTATCTGCTTACGACCACTGACCATTCGGTATCCAACTTTGCTTCCATATTTTTTCTCTTTATTTTACTTGCCCTATATTTTTTGACCTTAACCCTTCTTTGATACTGAAATTCAAGTAGAATATTGTGTACGAAAACTAACTAACTATCAAAAAAAATTCATTGTAAAATTACTTTTTTATATTAATAAGTTTATTTTTCAATTTAAATTGGCCCTAGTTTTCAGTATTAATTGCTTAATGTGGGTGACACTCCCTCGAAATCGATCGAGCTAAGTAAGTACTCGTACGTACCAATACTTGATGAAAGGCTATTGAAATGCTTGAAAATGGATCATACAAAATTAAAATGAAGCATAAACTCGATAATCTAATTTAGAATCAGACCATTGTAAGATTCTTGGACATTTTGAAAGAATGCCAGATAATAAGACACCAAAAATTAAGAAGCAAACCAAAGGCAGACCAAGGAAAGCTGGATAGACTGCATAGAAGAGGAATGGAGCAGAATGCTACTGCAGCGAAGGGAGAGGGGAGAGCATTTGTGGAGGAGGTCAAACCCCCCAATGAGATATAGCGCCATGATTATGACTAGACATTGAATTATATGTCCTAAAAATGCCAAAATATATGCCTAAAGTATACAATGAAAACAAGGAAATGTCCCGATTATTACAATTTTTCGCATTATTGATTTCCATGGGAAAGGGAGGGGGTGCATAACGAAATTCGGAATATATTTTACCTCTAAAATCTTTAATTTTTTTCACAAAGTCAACAGGATTACGTCTCATTTTTACTGGGAAAAATTATTCCTAAAGGAATAAAATGGCTATACTATTCATTAATGAAAAAAGGTTTGCGTATGCAAATACATACACACAATCCGACGTCTACTGATGACCAATAATTTATGTAATTTAATACAAAACATACTAAGAACTTGTACACACTTAAAACTTCAGTGGCGGTTAAAACAGACAGGTCAAAATATGTTGGGTGTTGTCTTTTGGGGTGCCTATTTTTTATTTTATTTTTATAGTAGAGTACAATTTCAAAAAAGTTAACATTTTTATATAGGTTAAACCTAAACAAAATTCACCAACCAAAAATCGCATAGCACACCACTTAGCATCATGCACCAATTATGTAAAATTCAGCAACCAAAAATCGCATAGCACACCACTTAGCATCATGCACCAATTATATAAAATTCAGCAACCAAAAATCGCATAGCACACCACTTAGCATCATGCACCAATTATGTAAAATTCAGCAACCAAAAATCGCTTAGCACACCACTTAGCATCATGCACCAATTATGTAAAAATATTTTATTTATGGATAACGCTTTTCCTTATTTGCATTATATTCTCCTATCCTCATTATGCATTCTCCATTTTGGCCTCAAAGGGTTAAAAAGATTAAAAAAAATAAACACTGCTTTTACTTTTTACTTTAATATTTTGTAAAGGAAATTCCAGACGTTTTATCAATGCTTTCTGAGTAGCATGTACAAATACATGCTAATTCAAAATAATAATAATTCGTAATAAATTAATGTTTATCAGAAGAATACTGTGTCAATGCTATTGCGAGAGAAGGGTATATTTTGATGAAAAAGTATCTCATATTATCTTTCTTGTTAACTCATTGTTATGATGACCTCAGCATCTCAAATACAGACTCCACACATTTGTACCACGTATGGCTTTAGCTGTCTTTGGTGAACAAAACTGAATAGCCAGGTACTTGCCAACCTTCCTCTTCTGCGTGTTCTTCCTCTCCCCAATCCCTCGAGCCTCGCAGCATACCCCAATTAGGAATACCATAGTCCCACTGGCTCTGGGAGTAGTTAGGACTTTTGTGCGGTCTTCACAAAAATGAAAAAGAGAAATAACTAAATTATGAATTTAAGTATTCAAAATTTATATCTGAAAAAACATCATCTTTTGATACAAGCGACTTAATGTTAATAACCAAAAATAAATAATGAAGTTGTCATAATCGCAAGAAATCTTTAAATTCACATTAGTTATGTCTCCTAAACATTTAGATTTTTGCCAGTATTGTTAACGATATTACATGTGTGTAATAACTTTATGTATATACATACCTACCTGAAACATGAAAAGAAAAAAACTTATGCATGATGAATTTAACAGAAGACGAGAGGATTCCATTCAATTTAAACAGTATGGTCTCTATAATTATTAGCTTCATCGGAAAATATAAAATCTAATCTGTTGCAAACAAGTTGGTATTATTCCAACGATTCCATAATTATTAATATGTATTTCGTAATGTTATTTTGCGTCTCCAATTTTGCTTCTTAGAATCAGACAACATTATTATTCTTACTTGTAATCATTTCCACTCGTACATATTTTCAAAAACATTTACGTTTTCTCAGATTCTTACATCCGTCCTTACAGACCTAGTCTTGCTAATAAGAAGTTGGTTTTAATTCTGAAATAAGTAGAGATATAGCGAGATGTCCCTTTTATCTATATGTTTTACTCTCTTTTTTCCGGCTTTTTCTGCCACTTTTCTACTATCGGTGCGGATATTTTAATAACCGTAGTTTACTCTCTTCTACACATCACACAAACCATCATCTATTTTCAAATAATAGTAAATTTCGCTAGCAATCACACTTCTCCGCAAAATGCATTCATCAGTGTTGCTTTTTCCTTCAACCATTTCTTTCGAACCATCCTAAAATGTATAAAGATTCGATCATTTTTATCAATTCGATTTCATCCGTCAATACTATATTTTTTGCATTTATAGAAATGAATGATTTATTTTGCTTTCTACCTGCTTTTTTTCATATGTAGCTGAAATAATTTTAATAGTACCTGTGAAAAATCACAGAATGTAACTAGCTATGAAAATTGCTTGCCAAGAAAAAATATTAGCTGCTATCCACCCATTTTAAATATAGAATAATGTTTGCTAAAATACATTATAGGAAGGTACTTCTTCATTAGATATGTAGGGATTTGAAAAGATTATTTTTTAAATTTGATAATTTCAATTAACTTCAGTTTTAAATTGTTAAAGTTCACACTTATACAGTCATACATTGTACAGTCATTATTAATAGTAACTGTAATTATTTATTGTTGACAGAACCAAACTGATTCTCTTCCAGGTTTTGTTGTGTTTTTAATTTATCCTGAAAAATAATAATACTTCTTTTTTTATTGAAAAGTTATAAGACAGTTAAATGTCTTAAATATTATATCTTTTTTGTACAATAATTCTGGGTAAAAATTTAGCATCCCATGTGGACACGTGACCATGAGACACAAATATTCTTCCCTGGCCGTGGTCCCTCGCCATTTGCCTCAGTCTTGGCAGTCCTCAGACCTTCCCGTCTGCCTCTGGGTTGCTTCCACTGGGGCACCCACTTAGTCCTATTTTTCAACGTCCTATCATCTGGCATTCTTTCTACGTGTCTACCCCACGGTAGTCTCTCGGACCTAGAGATTCTTGCAATGGTCTCATGCTCTATAAGATTTTCGAGTACATGATTCATCTTTATCCTGTAAGATCCATTTTCTAGTGTAGGACCAAAGATTTACCATAGGATTTTGTGCTGGGACTGCTAATTTGTTTTCTTCATTTGAGGTTAGGCTCACGTGTGATTACCTGGGGGCACAAGTTTGAATAGAAATATATCTTAGCCATCAGGAGTTATATCCAGGATCAAGGAGATGTGTTCACTGCCCACACCAAATTCCACAAAAATAAATTATTAACTATGCATTAAATTTTTATAAAAGATTCACCGATCAGGTCAAGCCAAAACCTTGTAAAAATATGAATCCTAGTAACCCTGAAGAAAAATGTATGTATTGACAAGGAATAGAAAGGGAACATGAATACAAAATATTATTTCATACCCTGATCAATCTAGATGTAAAACCATTTGGATTTCAAAATGAACTTGTTTATCAAAAGCATTGTGTCTATGTGGAGGTATTGTATGAGGTTAATTTGCATTTTCATATGAGTTAATAAAGACAATTTTCGAGATTAGCGTGACCCTCTGACTCTTGAACAGATAAAATAAATCAATTATTATTGCTACTACACAATTTTATAATCAGTAGACTTCATACCAAGCCAAATGTATCATTGTAAATGAGATATAGAAGGAGAGTCTTGTATCAAACAAATCGCATCAAACACAATTAGTAATAAAGATTAAAATGTCTCATACGTAATCCCTGGTTCCTTTTTATTCAGTTTTAAAACAATTAGAAATTTATCGCAAGAATTTTTCTCATGTTCATCATTTTAACATGGACAGAATCAAATATTTATACCATCGGTTCCAAAACTGCGGATCATGATACCGAGCGGATCACAAAGCGTTTTTGGGTTGTCGGTTACTTAATCTAAACAGTAGACTAAAAAAACAAATATTAATCAGTAGACATTGGATTATTTGCATTTGCAAATTTTTTGATCGATAGGGCATATTTGAGCGTTTTTTCATAATTGATGCATATTTCAGTCATTTTAATCCCTAAAAACATCATTTTTCTAAAGTTCTGCAGTTTACTAGTGTATTATAGCTGAGTCGAGCTGAACGAATGGACGATTTTTAGATTACATAATTTTTTTTATTATAAAATAAAAAAATTGGCATTTACTATCTCAAACAACTGCCTCCGTTAACCACTGATTATCGGCCCGTTTCGACCTTCGTCAGGCAGTCAGTGTTTAATGGGGACCATTCAAATGTCAAAAATTTTAAAATGGTGCTTATTGTCAATTTGTGACAATGTCAAATATGACTGGAGTTCAAATACCTGGGGCTTAAGGTGTTAAAAATTGTGATTGTAGAAACCCAAAACCACCATAAGGCTGTTCAACCGCGTGGACTATTACACGGTGCATGGGGAAGATGCGGCCTTCGCAGCCAGAGAAGTGTTCAAGTCCTCAGCGGTCATCAAGTCCATGGGGTCCGAACCCAACCGGCTGGACTATGTGGTGCTGTCCAAAGGGAATATGGAGATGTTTGTCAGGGACCTGCTTCTGGTAATTATCCCCATCAAAACTCATTCATTACGACAATAAGTTGCAGGAAATATTTTGGTGTAAAGATTAATAAAAACAATGCAATATTTTTCCATCCGGAATAAAGGCTCTAGTATACGAGTATTAGTTTCTCATGTAATGTTGGTTTCAGATGGTGAGTTTTGGATAGACATTTAATTGAAATCACTTAATGTAATGTGTTGTACCTATACAGTGTTCGAAAACTCATGGATCCACTGAAAAAATTGATCATCTGCAGCACATAGAAAACCCAAATAAACATTATTTTGTTTTCGGTTTCAGCAATTTTACTTTAATTTATTTATTTTATTTAAACATTTTTTTCGCTAGTCTAATGTTTTAGAAACTTTTAGAACCGGGTCTTCGCTTTGACGTATTTTCTTCGCTGACGGTAACCCCGTTGCAGCAATATTTTGAATTTAATGCCATTTTGTAAAAGTCATAAAAAGAATTAAATGAAGAAACTTTCCAGAATTATAAATTCTCTACAGCCATATTATTTTCTAATTCAGATTTAGAATTTAGAATAAAATTTATCACATGGTTTTTCTTAGGTTCTAGATAGAATTATGATTTTTTATTTTTATATAATTCAGTTGAATTAAATTTAATTTTATTATTATTGAGTTCTGCTATTTTTTGTTTTTAGTGACAACTGTTTCGGCGTTTGAGGCCCCAGACAGTTTGATAATTACCTTAAACGCCGAAACAGCTATCACTAAAAACAAAAAACTGTAAATAGCAGAACTCAATAATATTAAATTTAATTCAGCTGAATTATATAAAAAAATAAAATTGAACAAAAAACTAAAAAAATATATATATTAAAAAAAAAGAATTATGATCATTTACTTTATTTTTTTATTTTTCACTTTGTCTATTCTTCTTCATTATGGCGCTACATCCGAGGGAAAGATTTGTGCTTCTGTCCATATGAATCTTCTTCAATTTCTCGACCTTCCCATCATGCTCCAGTCTTTTTCCACGTAATCCACCCACCCCTTCCTTGGTTTACCTCTTGGACATTTCCACTGAGGTACCCAACTGGCCATAGTCTTTGGAGTCATCTGTCTCTCATCCGCTGTGGCCATCCCTTACAATCCTTGGGACTTATCAAATCTATATATTCATGTTTTTTATTTGGTTTGCAGGTGAAACTATATCGTGTGGAAGTTTACGTCAACCATGGCACTCTCAAGTCTCAAGAATGGGTCTTGGAGTTCAAAGGGTCTCCAGGAAATCTGTCCCAGTTTGAAGATATCCTCTTCTCCAACGCGGATGTTGTAATCAACTCCACAATAATGGCCGTCAAGTACAAGGGAGATGACAAAAATAAGGTGGGATATCAATATTTTCTTTAGTACCTAATTAGTTTATTTAATAACTGCCAGCATACTAAATTATTTATTAGTTTTTTTTTTAAATGGCAATATTGAATTGGAATCAAAATACATTTAAAATATACAAAAACAGAAGTTTTAGAAACAGAATAAAACAATGAGTTTATAGACCTATGCATACCAAGGTACCTACTTCTTATTTTTCTTAGTTTGGGGGAGGTCATGGTGGAATGCCAAGGTTAATCAACCAGGAGTCACTTTGTTCAATGTAGATGAGTCTCCGGGAAACTGTCTAGGTGTCTATTTATTGCTTTGTTTGGGAGAGGGAGGATTGAAATGAATCATATTTAGAAATGAAGTTCTAAAAAGTAACTAAGTGTTTCTTTCGGCTTTTCAGATAGTGGGTGCTGTTTGTGTGGATTGCAACGAGAGGACCTTTGCAGTGGCGGAGTTTACCGACTCGGAGCACTTCACGGAGCTGGAGGCCCTGGTAGTGCAACTCGGCCCCAAGGAGTGTCTAGTGTATGCCACCGATGGCCCAGAGGTACGTGTTTGACCATATCTCCTGGCTCCACAATATGGCATGGAACTCCCCAGGAATCAGAGCCTCCTTGCATCAAGGCGGGATATTAACACAGATTATTGCTTCGGTGCTTTCTACTCCCAATAGCCGCATGTGTCACCTGAGGTGGCAGTGTTCTATACTGTATACAATGCTTAGTAACTATAATTGAATAGCCAAATACTTATTAGATTGTCGGAATCGGGTTTTTCTTTATCTTTACTTTTTTTCATTATTTCACAAATCTGAACCTATTCGTATACATATCTGTAAATATGTAAGAGTTTTTGTTACATATTATAATTGTTACATTCCTTCTCATTCCCCATTTCCTTCCGACTATACACTACCGAACATTGGAGCTGCCATAGTATGTTAATTGTGTGGTGTTAAGACTAAAAGTAGTAAATAATTTCAGAGTAAAACCATCTGTACAATACTGGAAAGATCCAACGTATCCGTATCAAAGCGTAAGAAATCAGAATTCTCCACCGAGGGTCTGTACCAAGATCTAAATCGCCTTCTTCTGTTCGAGGAAGATCAGATTAAGGACTCTAAAGCACTCCAAGAAACCAATCTGCAAGAAGTCTGCGCCTGCCTAAACGCTGTCATCAAATACCTAGAGCTAACCTCAGACCAGAACAACTTTGAAAAGTTTAAATTCACCAGGCTGGACAGTATGCGCTTTGTGCATTTGGATTCTGCAGCCATGAATGCGCTGCATGTACTTCCTAAAAAAGAAGGGATGATGAAGAACCAGAGCATCTTCGGTTTGCTGGACAGGTGTAGAACCTCGCACGGAAAGAGGTATGAAAAATTATTTTTACTATTTGACCTTATGGAAGTAACACTACTCATGTTATCCGTTAATAATGACTACTTTCGCCAATCAAACTCAGCGATCGCTATGTTTGAATATAGGTCCAATGCACAATCCTGGTGTCTCCAAGGAGACTGAGTGTAATTTTTGCAAAGGGTACACTCAAAGTAAAGACATCTATTTTCTACTTGCTTCATTCACATACATTATCTCGTGCATACTCTTCTGTTATTCTACAACTCTTGACTGGTTATTAGCTGAGTGGACAAATGCGTCAGAATACCAACCGGGCGCCGTGGGTTCAATTCCTCTGCCAGCTAAGTCCTCCGTCATTGCACAAGCAACATTTCCGCTTACTCATTTTATTTTCCTTTGACAGGTTATTCGTAACCCGCCAATGTTTGTCTTTCTTTTTAATTTTTTTTTTTTTCCACTTGTGTCATATATGTATGTATATTCTCCTCACACTCCTTTCACCTTTGCTCTTCATGTCTAAACCATCTAAGATCGGTAACAAGACTATAAATAAGCATAATATTTATTATTCCTAGTGTCAGTCTAAGAAGAAGAATCCTTAGTGGCCATCTTTGGTGTTATCTAAGCTTGATTCTTCGATTTGCAGACTCCTGGCGCAGTGGGTTCGCCAGCCGCTGCGGGACCTGAACCAGATCGAGGAGCGCCTGGACGTGGTAGAGGCACTTCTGAAGCACAGCGAGGTCCGGAGACAATTGCACGAAGAGCAGCTCCGCCGGGTGCCCGACCTGCAGCTGCTGGCCAACAAGCTGTCACGCCAGAGAGCGGGCTTGCAGGACTGCTACAAGATATTCCAGGTGAGAGCTAAAAGAACTAGGATTGAAGTCTCTAGTCCTCAGGCCTTCCCATCCTACTCCAACCTCTGGGTCGCTTTCAGTGGAAAACTGACATGTTCATGATTTTCAATGTCCTGTCAGCCAGCATTCATTTCGCATGGTCAACCCATTATGATTCATTCAATTCTGAATGTCCCATTTACTAGCCTAGGTACAAAAATTCAACTCACACTCGTATTTATAATATTGCAGGGTCTTGAACGAATTCCGTTCCTAGTAGATTGCCTGAGGAAGTGTGACAATAAGACCATCAACGGGGCCTTTGTGGGGCCCATAGCAGACATACTCCAGGACACGGAGAAGTATCAACAGATGATTGATGCCACCATGGACATGGAACTTGTTGACAAAGGTACTTTTCAACCACAAATATATTTCTTTTATATAATCTGAGACTCTAGTGTAATATTTTGTTAGTTTTTACGAAGCTTACCTTCCAATAATGACTAAAATTGTCATGGGTATTTATGTGTAATATTCAATCAATTTTAACGTTTATATGTATTGATAAAATACATTATAAAAAATGTATTGCCGCAACCAGGATTTGAACTATGGGTCTTCGAAAATAAAAATAAAAGTCGAATAAAGACTGAATACCTCCTCAAAAAGAGGAGTTTATGTGATGATTCCAGTGGGTGCAATTAGTACCCGACATATCCGCCTATATGAATTAAAGATACCTGAATTAACCATTGTCACGAATCAGGTGAATTCCTGGTGAAGTCCTCGTTCGATGACCAGCTGAAGGAGATGAGAGACAACATGGATGGTATAGAGGTGGACCTGAAGAAGCAGCTGAACAAGGCGGCCAGGGACTTGAACTTGGATGCTGGGAAGACCATCAAACTAGACTACAACTCTCTCCATGGACACCACTTCAGGTACACTGATTAATAGCATTTGCTTTCAAATTAAAACCAACCTCCATTCATATACCCGGTATCACTTTAAGTGACCAACTCATTCATGAAAACTCCTTTGAAGCCAGAGTTAAGCCATCTTCTTGGAAACCGAGTATCCTATACAGAACCTGCAGGTATTACAATAATTCACAATAAAATAATATAATAATTATAATTCGCTACTAAATATCTACAAATCGTAAGTATTCCTGCCTGTTCGGCAGCCACCTCTGGTCTGGAGTGTCATTCCACTTTATTTCCTTACCTACGCAATATTTAAATGTCCTGTTTCAAATATCTTTTATTGTTTTGTATCTAATTTTTTTTATTTCTCAACCATTTTTTTTTGCTTTCATTATACCTATATAATGTATGAAAAAAAAATTGTTAACCTATTTTTTTACAAGCCACTATAAAATATACCCTTATTGCTCATTGTTCTGAATGCAGACACAAGAAGACTTTAAAATCAAGTAAATACTAGGACCCGGTTTTGCTATCGCAAAGCTCGCCTGTAGAGAAAAAGATATTTTTTTAAATTATACTAATAATACATGTACAAGTCTTATTTTAGATCATTATATCATGTTTGAACTAAAAACTAAACCTGTATGAAGTTTAATATGTTTATGTTAAGTTTAGTTACAGGTCTATAGAGATATATGTTAAATGTAAAAATCGAAGAACACACAAAAACGTGACTAACCTATCCAGTTGTCAAAAACAAATCACTAATCCAAAATGGCTGATAATGCTAACATATGATAAACATATGTGTACCAACATAACAAAAAAAAATCGATAATCGAATGTACACAGCCTGTGAAAATTCAAAATTTACCTTTTCTTTTGAACAGGCCATGTATATATATATTTACTAATTTATATGCAGAATTACCCTCAAAGAAGAGCCTGTCCTTCGTAAGAACAAGGCGTATCGAGTACTGGACGCCATCAAGGGAGGAGTGCGCTTCATTAACGACAAGCTGGAGTCCCTCAATGCGGACTACACTCAGGTGAAGAAGTCATATGAAGAACACCAAAAGAGCATCGTCACTGAAGTTGTGAGAATTGCATGTGAGTTTTACCATTTTTTTTTGAAAACTAATTCTATAGATCAATCAATTGTATTTATTTAAAGATTGACGGAATTTGTTCGCAAAATTGATTTTGTAGATGTACATATAATAAATACCCTCAATTGGGGATGCTAAGGGGAAGGGGAAGGAGATTGGGGAGAGGATGGTTGGGAAATACCTGGCTATTCAGACCTGATAATCAAACACTAATACCATTTCAGTTCTGAATGGTGTCTTTAAAACACAATTCGATTATTTCCAGCGGGTTACTCGGCCATCCTGCGGACCCTGTCAGAGCAGCTGGCCCGACTGGACGTGCTGGTGTCCTTCAGCGTGGTGGCGATCTCGGCACCAGAGCCCTACGTGCGACCCCCGCATGGTGGGCGGCGGGGAGCAGCTACAGCTGGTCAAGGCGCGCCACGCCTGCCTTGAGCTGCAGGACGGCATATCTTACATGCCTAATGATGTGCACTTTGATCAAGGTAAACATTAACTTTTTTTTATAGTTCATACCGCACTTGAGTCCCAACTGCTCCCAACCCTCTAGAGCCAATGAGACTATGGCATTCCTAATTGGGGTATGTTGTAAGGCGGAAGGGAAGGAGAAGGGTAAGAGGAGAGTTGGAAAGTACCTGGCTATTCAGATCTGGTCACCAAACACGGCTAAAACCATTTCAAGCAACGTTTCGATTCTGAATGGTGGTCTTTCACCAGGGCGAAACTTATTCTGTATTTTCAATGCCTATTTAATGCATGGTGCAACAGGTTTTATTGTTTACTTAGTACCTACTGCACATTGGTAGGTTTTTATTTTATTTTATCTGTTACTACATACATTGTTGTTATAGTTTTTATTTATTTTCTTAAATCTACACCTACAAGAACAATCTACAATCTGAACGATTATCCCAATTGTAGTCAAACTCTTTGTCAATGTCAGATCTTATCAGCAGCCCTGCTTGAATTGAACTATTTATAATTATATTTTCAATCTGAATCTAATGATATTCCTTTGATTCTATTATGGGATTGAGTTTTTATTCAACTCGTTGGGAATAATATATTATAAATTATGTGTTTTTTTTACGTAATGTAATACATAATTTTTTTAAAATAATTTTTAATATTTTAACTGGTCTGTAGATGACTGATCCAAATCTTCTGATTCGCACCCAGGCATTGTGGGATCAATCCTCTAAAAGCAAATTCCTCCATCATTACACGAGCAACAATTTCAACTTTTTATGATGGGATTAGGGGGGATACAAATATTTTCAGGTTACAGTAAAACAAGGAACAAAAAAAAACGTTTTGTGTAGGATAAATTAGGCCATTTTCAAGGTGAATGAAAACTTCTTTTATGAAAACTCTGTATGTGAGCTTCAATGTATTTGTTTCTTTTAAAATGGTGAATTAAATTTGAATGGTAATGTTTCCAGCCGGCCACACATTCAGCATAATCACGGGTCCCAACATGGGTGGCAAGAGCACGTACATCCGCAGTGTAGGCGTGTGCGTACTGCTGGCGCACCTGGGCTGCTACGTGCCGTGCCAGGACGCCACCGTCCCCCTAGTGGACGCCATCCTCGCCCGCGTGGGCGCCGAAGACTCGCAACAACGCGGCCTGAGCACCTTCATGCTGGAGATGATCGAATCTGCCGCCATTCTTAGGGTGATTTTTAAATAATTAAATACTCGAGACACGTGTGCTAAAACCATGTACGACCTAAATCACTACGTCTAGACTTACACCTTTCAGTTATTAGGTTATGAGATTAATAATCTGAAATAATCTTGCCTATCGTATAATAATAATAATAAATAGTTATTGAGAATGCTGTAGTCGCTAAAAAAAGGTTATCAAAAGAAGGCAGAGACTAGCAGTCCACAATGGAATGCAGGTACCAAACCTGGTTTCCTTGATGAAATCGGAAGCTTATTAATTTATTATGATATGGGGTCTGCTATGTCTGGTGTTAAGTTCTATCAATTTTACGAAAATTACTTTTTAAACATTCCAAAAAAAGACTAAAGTCTAAAAGATGGAAGTCCGCTCTCGTTTGTGGATAAAATATTTTACTGAAGACACATTGATTTTATTCCCTCATTATAATTTTCTTTTATTTTCAGACAGCCACCAAAAATTCCCTGGTAATAATAGATGAGCTGGGTAGAGGAACATCAACCTATGAGGGCTGTGGAATTGCTTGGGCCATAGCCGAGTGAGTAACCCAAAAGTACACTGTAAACTTGAAACTAATTAAATGGAATCGTCATCATCGTGAATATCGGGATGGGTTTTGGCCTCCTCTACAAATGATCTGCTGGATGTGTTGCCTCACCATTCGTCTCCAGTCCTCAGCTCGTTCCGTCCTCCTCCAATCCACCTCTTGGTTGACCTGCTTCTGGATCACTTCCACTGGGGCACCAAATTCATCATGACTTTCAGTGTCCTGTCATCTAAAATTCTTTCTACATCTACATGTCTAGCCTATTGCAGTCTTTGGGACCTATGTCACAGTATCTTACAATGGGCTTATGCTCAATTAGATTTAGTAATAATGCTGTTAATATATAATTGCAGACACTTGGCTCAGGAAAGTAAAGCCTTCTGCCTGTTTGCCACCCACTTCCACGAGGTGACTCGCCTGGAGCAACTCCTGCCACAAGTGACCAACCAGCACGTGGCAGCCCTAACTAGAGACGGACAGCTGGTGCTGCTCTACCAGCTCAGGCCGGGAGTATGCGACCGCAGTTTCGGTATTCACGTGGCGAAAATGGCTGACTTTCCCCAACGAGTTGTTAATGTATGTCCAGTTACTGAAGAATATCAAATATCATATTTCCAAAACATTCACTTGTTTTTTTTTGCAGAACCATTTTTATATATTATAGGTCAATTTTTATAGTACCGTTTAGTAAAAGATATCACCTCAAAGGCGCTCTGTTTTTGACCCTATGATAAATATTGGTTTACTAAAGAATGGTTTTTGTCATTTGCCACACTGACATAATATATCTGAATTCCAACAATAAAAGTCAACATTATTTGGGAAGGAATGGACATGTAAATAGTCCACCTGTGGGGTTAATTATAACTTCAACGTATGTATTGTCATTATAAGTTCCACATTTGCACATTGCATGATGTCATATAATGACACTATTGAGTAGAGATGGTCGATATTCCTGTCCCGGTTAAAAGGAACCGGTTCCAAGCCGGTCACTGGAACTGTCGATATTATTTCTCTGAGGAACCGGTTACTTTTTTTGGCAAATAAAAATCAATATCATTTGTCCGAGGAACCAGTTTTTTTTAGGAGGAACTTTTGTTGATTTGCTAGTACTTTTTGATTTGAATATAAAAATCTCCTTCGTGGAACTTTTTTGGCACCAGGAACCGGCTCCAAAAAGAACTGGATAAATAACCGGTTCCTCGCCGGTCACCGGTAACTGGAACTGCAGGTACACCCAATTCTGATATCGACCATCTCTACTATTGAAGCCCCCATTATTCTGTATTATCCTGATGAAAGCAATTATGTTTTTTTTTCCTATAAATAACGGTAAAAAGTAAACTGAAAATATTCTATTTTGATGAATTTATTCCAGTTTGCTGAAGAGAAGCAGATTAAACTAGAAAGCCATCGACTCGATGTGGAGGACGAGAAAATATCAAATAGTAAAGAAAAGAAGGAGGAAGCGGAGAAACTCATGAGAAAATTCATCACCTCTTGCCAAAAACTGGATTTGGACAATATCTCACCAACAGAATTTCAAAATCTCAAACAAAAAATTACCTCCAATGAGAATCCTTACATTAAAATGCTCATTAATTCATCATAGTGTAACACTTTCATTCTACCTTGTCGATTTTATTTAACAAGTGGAAAGTATTTTTGTACAACATTTACTTTATTTTGTATCCATTCCTGTTACCTTAAGTTTTTTAATAAAAAGATTGACGGCCGTTATTTGCCTGTTCCCAACATTGCTAAGCATAGATGACTCCTCCCTTATTACTCATTGCTCCGCCGCCATTCCTGGCAATCCATAGACAACAAAATTACATCTAGAGCAAATGGATGTTCTTTTGAAGTACTAGCAGGTTACATACTTTACCCGCTTTCGCAGATTTTTGCTGCTAGGCCCTGCGGCTTTTGGTGGGCTTACTCCCAATTTAAATGTTGGTAACAATATATAGAGATTCACCCTTTTGTAGAACTAAGAACTAATGGTATAGCATGCTTAATAAAATAGGTAGGTATATAGAAATGATATTCTTCTAACTAATATTCATAATGCGTTATTATTAACACCAAATTGCACTTCTGTTAATTTTTAAATACAAAAAAATATATATCTACATATTACACCATTTAAACTTAGTTGAATCTGTATAAATAACAATAAATTCATCTAGTATTTTGCTTAAATATCCTGCATTTGTTGTGAAATGTTTTCCGCCCTCATTTTAGCCATTATGTTGTTCAATCAAAACTAATCTAAAAATAAAAAAAATCTCTTAACCTCTAGTGTGCCGGCAGTGCATATAGTTACCGGACATTCATCATTATCTTTTCAGGAGTTTTTATCCTTCAAAACCTGTTATTTGCATATTTAAATGAACCATAATCGTTTGTCAACAAAATAATAGTTAGAGATATTTTGCGTTGCGTTAAGTTCAGTACAAGTCGAGTAATAAATATTTAAAGTTTGCTTGCGTTAGTATAACTGAAAAAAAAACGTTTTTGCAAGTGACATTATTGTTTGTGTGTACAGGAAAACCTCATGCAATTTTTTTTTATAAGGTAATTTATTCAGCTACACGAAAATTCAAAACAACAAAAAAATCTTCACATTTCTTAATCAAACCTTTTTAGTGACATGAGGGAGAAGAAAAACTAATTCTCCGAATATAAGCAGTTATTCCAGAAAATTCACTTATGCCACTAACCCTTTGATCCCTAAGCATAGATTAAGCAGACTTTCACAAAGTGTTTTGGGAATTATCTGTTATTTATAAGATAGAAATCATTCTGTTTTTTTTTAATATTCGGAACTCTTTATAGGGAAAATTCACCAAGTTCATATTTGCACTGTCAGGCAATAAAAAAATTATAATTGTGTATTTTTAATACCCTACAATTTCGACATTATAATACTCATTGACATAAAAATATACAAAAACACATACCTGAATCCATTGTCACAATAATTATGTTTTCAAACAAGCACTAAAATAACTCGCATGTGACTGGTTCTTCTAGTATCAGTTTTGGTAAATAAGCGATAAAAACTGGCCTACGTACAAAAGAATGTCCAATAACGTAAGTACAGGAATAATATGTCAAAAATTGTTGTCCCCGTTGTTGGTATAGAACTAGAGATGGTCGATATTCCTGTCTCGATTAAAAGAAACCGGTTCATAGCCGATAACTCGGGCTGGAACCGTCGATATTATTTCTCCGAGGAACCGGTTTCTGGTTTTGGAAAATAAAAATAAATATCATTTGTCTGAGGAACCGGTTCTGGCCATTAAATGCTTTTTGACTTAAAAGGTCCTTTTCACAAGTTCCACAGTTGCAGTGCTTTTTGTTTTTTGAACATCACTAGAAACAACCCCCCCCCCCCCATACTGGTTAGGAACTGGTTCAAAAATAACTGGACAAATAACCGGTTCCTCGTCAGTCACCGGTAACTGGAACTGCAGGAGCACCCAATTTCTGATATCAACCATCCCTAATTTTTATTAGTAAAACTTGGGAATGCTTCACGATTTTGCATGTCAGTCTTTGCAGGGGCCATGCTAATCTTCTCTGTATCGTTTCAATTTTAGTATATGTACTGCCTAAGCAAGTACACTGTTTATAAAAGAAGTTAAAATATGGATCAGGAGCACATAAATTAAAGAAGATTAATTAATTAGCTTTGTCTACTCACTAAGAGATGTCGTTACATGTAAATATATATTTTTTTTTTTCATCACATTCAAATATTAGGGACCAGGAGCGCATAAATCAAAGAAGCGTAATGAATTAGTTTGGTCTACTCAACAACAGATGTCGTTACATGTAAATATAATGACTAAAATAAATTTCTCACATTTGAATTTCAGGGACAAGGAGCACACAACTCAAAGAAGCGTAATGAATTAGTTTGTTCTACTCAACAATAGATCTCGTTACATGTAAATAAAGACTAAAATAAATTTCTCACATTTGAATATCAGGGACCAGGAGCACATACATTTTAAGATTATTTAAATTTTAATAAATTTTAGAGATACCACATTTGTACATTTGCATATGGAGGTAAAATCTGAAAGCTGTGGTGACTTTTGTTTTGAAGGGCCTGGTATCAGAAGTCAAGTATGTTGCAAAATATTGGCATTTTTAAAAGTCATAAAATTCAACGTACGGTATGTTTTATAAAAAGGAAGAATCCGAAACCGGTTCCAAAAATAACTGGATAAATAACCGGTAACTGGAACCGCGGGTACACTAAATTTCAACCATCCCTAATAGAACAGGGGTGGCCGAACTTTTGATCACTACGGGCGACCTGCTTTATAAATTATTGGCAGCGGTCTACTAACATTGTATGTGTTAGGTGATCATAATTGATTGATCAAATTTGTACCGTCAGGGAGCAAAGGGTTAACATACAATTTTTTTAAATACATACACCTGAGAAAATAAAAGCTTCATTTCAGTGAGCTATTACGAAATTACAGTCAGCAAGGTACGACAGAAATCGTACCTTGCGGGAATCGGGCATTCCAAAGGTTAACCGAGTTACATTTCTAAACCTATACTAAAGTAATTAATATTTTTAGGTTATTGCATCACTGGGCGAATAATTACTAGAGATGGTCGATATTCCTGTCCCGTTTAATAGGAACCGGTTCCAAGCCGGTCACTGAAACTGTCGATATTGTTTTTCGGAAGAACCGGTTCCTGTTTTTTGCAAATAAAGCGAATTTCCATTAAATACTTTTCGGCGGAAATGTGAGGTTTCTTTAGGCGAGAAACACGAGGAACTGGTTCCACAATTCCAGGTTCTAGCATATCAGAATATCGCTAACAAGCACCCACCCCCGCGAATCATGTGCCACCTTACATTATACGTAGCGATGATTCTCAAGAATAAATAATTGTTATAAATTAATATTTGCTTACGACATGCTGTAATTATTATATAAATATATTTCGAGTGAATGGATTTAAAAACTCAATAAATAATGTGTTTACCGGCTTAATGGCTTAAAAACTTATTTATGGAGACGACTAAAAGAGGGACTAATCAATGCAAGAACAAATTATTTTCTAAGCTGATTTAAAAACGACGAATGACCAGCGGCCCGGCCGTAAGGAAGGTAATACTCCAAAATTATACCAGGAGCACAAACTCGTTGAAATTAGTAATGTAATAATTTTGTTTTTGTCGAAAGTCGAATTTCAACTTTCGGCGTTTATTAGTGTTCTCGTTATCCAGTTAGCGCAGAAGTCGATATAGTAAATTCATTTCGAGCAAATAACGCGTGAATTTGAATTAACTTCCTGGCGAATGTTCTCAATAAAATAATATTTGTGAACCATAATTTGCAACAAGAACAAAATAAGTATCAGGGTCACAGAAAAGTGAATGGGTATTTTTTGTTGGGTTATTATTAAAAAGTGAGTATAAGGTATCGCAGGAAAAAATATGAGGATTATGATTTTGATATAAAATTACAAAATTTGTCACCAATTTTACAGTCCTCATTATCAGAACACATTTTACGAGGCAAAATGAGCCAAGCTCATGCTGATAATGAGGATAATGAGCCAAGTCAGCTTGTTCTAATTTATTGTGTAAAAACTGAACATAAAATCAAAAGCTATTAAAATGTACTTTTTTAAATTATATCACATCTATTTATGGTTTTAAAGTTTATTTTGTAGAACTCCATTTTAATTTTTTAGGTTTTTACTTTTATTTAAACAATAATTATTATTATTTTAATTTTTTTAAAAACAGTTTTTAGTTAAAAGCTCTGCGATGTAATTATTTTTACGCGTGACAGCTGTTTCGCCTTCTGAGGGCATTATCAAACAGTTTGATAATGATTTTTAACTAAAAACTGTTTTTTAAAAAATTAAAATAATAATAATTATTGTTTAAATAAAAGTAAAAACCTAAAAAAAAAAAAAAAAAAAAAAAAAAAAATATCACATCTGATGACCTCCATGGCTGAGCGGTTAAGTTCTTCTTCTGGCTCCGGATTCAGAGGTTGCGCATTCGAAACTCAGCATGCCCAAATAATTTACATAAAAAAAAGTGAATACCGCACAAGAATCTCTACTGTCCGAAGCAGATGGGACTATGGCATTCCCAATTGAAGTATGTTGTGAGACTGGAGAAATGGGAAGGGAAAAAATAAGGAAAGGAGACAGGTAAGAGATGTTTTGATTCTGAATGGTGGACTTTCACAAGATCAATACTGACAGTATGTTATTTCACTCATAATCAATATTTCTATATTTACGCCACCTTCCAGAGTTATTCTATGTATTATTTTTAATGAATTAATTGTGAAATAGCACAAATTAATTGAATAAAATGTATTTGCTAACAGCGGGATCTGAACCTGCAACATCTAGATTCGTAGTCGAGGATCTTAATCACTCGACCACGGAGGCCGTCAAATTTTAAAATATCATAGCTTTTCTCACTAGATCTAGGGAAATTTCCTCTAATAAGTCACTGGCCAACTATAGAACAGTTCTATAGTTGACCTTGGGGACGTTGCAGTGACGTATTGGAGGAAAATTCCCTAGATCTAGTGAGAAAAACTACAATATAAAAATGACGAATATCCAAGGAACCGGTTCCTCGGACAAAAAATATTATTGCCAAAAAAAGGAACCAGTTCTTCGGAGAAATTACATTGACGGTTCCAGTGACCGGTTTGGAACCGGTTCCTTTTAACCGGGACAGGAATATCGACCATCTCTATAATATACAAGAGAGAGCGCTGTTGTAGTCAGTTTTTATGAGGTTCGCCGGACTCAGCTAGACCTGGGCGTGGCTAGGACTAGGGCTAGGGTATTTATACATCCATTCATAGCACATATCGACATAATGTTTCTGTTTATTTGTATAAAACACACATTCGCATAAACCACACAGGAGGCCTCCTGTGTGGAGTTAATGTAAAAAAAAAGGAACATCCTATGGGTGGCAGCATCGGCAGGATCGGCCTGCGAGGGCAGCAGGCTTGCCTACCCATTTCCCGCGCCTAAACTTTAAGAAATACGCATTCACCTAGATATAACTGCATTGATTATGACCAAATACACTAATTATTTAAGTGCCTAGTGTTTTATTTTTGCTTTATAGATAATCTGTTAATAAATACAGTGAAACCCCAATATTTGCGATGGGGTCTTTCTCTACATAAACCAATATTATTGTATATTTCAACTACCCAATCACCAAATTCCACTATTCGTGATGTCAGAGACGTCAACTAGTCAGTTAGCCAAGTTGACAGCCTGACAAATGGATTCCCTAACTTAAATGTTTTGTTGGCGTAAGTTAATTTAGATTTCGTTGGAATGTTGTACTTTTGAGCATGCTTTAGGCCAAATTAAAGCTAAAAGTTTGATTGGTAACAGCCGTAAATGAACATTTTGGTTAGGTCTTCAAAACTGTTAAAATTAAGAATAATAAAAAGCGTATCTTCGTAAAATCTGTGGTCTTATACAAAGTTATTTTTTCATTTTCATTAAATAAAAAGCGTGTTTCAACCATCTTATTTATTTTATTTGTATTTTTAACAAACATATCTCATTTTGTGAAATTATTACAATTATTGTATTCAATGTTCTCAAAGTATAACATTTGTTTTGACTAAGTGAATGTATCAAGAACCTAAATACGAATACTGCTTAGTGGAAAGTATTTAAACAAAAAAAGATTACCATTTAAAACATTCCATTAGACGTAGAACACTTGACAAAAAAACATTTAATTGCAGACAAAAATAATTTGTTTACTTTAGTTATGTATTCGAGACAGCTTCAACTGCAGTAAATAGTGAAACTTAAAATAAAAATAAAAATGTTTAAAAAGATTTATAGAGTACAATCAGTAAGAATATGAAATTATCCACTTTACAATAACTGCATCAACAAATAATGAGAATAATTTACAATAGATTTTCTCTTTACATAAAAATAACCTTTGGATTTCTTACACCAGCCATTTTCATTTTTTGTCGATATTAAGAAATGACAGTTTTCTATTCTCTTATAACTATAAAATTAACTTAAAAGTATATTTAACAAAATTATGTACAAGTATGATCTAGTAAGGGTGCAGAGGTTATGAAATATGAAAACGTCAAGTCCGAACAAAGATTCAATGAAAACAGTGATAAAACCAAATTGTCACTTTCACAATACACATCACAAATATCCAGAACTTTTCACGGCTTTCAAGCCTGCCTTTATGCAATGTTTTATCATGATTTGTGATTATACATTATTAAATTAATTTAAAATATGTATACAAGAAACTCTTCAACCTCTATAGAACACAGCTTAGCATATGGTAAGATTTATTATTTGTAAAATTTACTTGTCTTTGTCGTGAGGTAAATGTTTATTTACTACCAGTTCTTCGTAAAGTCGCCACAGACGACAACATTGATGTTAGACAGTGTTACTGTTATTTGCATTTGGTGCAAGAATAATTCATGCCTCCCACATCATTGTCAGCTAAAATCATGACATGTTTGAAAACGTACATATGCATAAAATATTATATTATCCCATATTGGTATTATAATATCTAAAATGTAATTATCTCAATTAGTCTGAGTTTAAAAAAATATGGATTACTTTGTTATTAACTTGTTTCTAAAATATATTTTTTTTGTTAAAATGTATTTCAAATACGTCCAAACTTAAGATAATATCATCGCTGGAAAAGCAAAAGAACTTAAGCGACACTTTAGTAAAAAATTGAGTTAAATATGCACCTTTTTTTTCTGCATCGAATGTTCTGACTCTCGTTTGATTCTGAAGACTTTGGTGGCCCTTGAGCAATCTAAAATATATTTACCATTTGGAAGAAGGCTTAACTCAAGAGACACAAGTTTGGGACTTCTTTAGATCCAACTAGGTACTGAAGACTTGTGAATTTTATTGTAAAACAAAAAAAACTTTGAAGTGCTCCGGTGAAAACTTGCCAAAATGGCGTTTCAGCTCTTTGACCTTTCCGGCGACGATTATGTTAAATGTACCATGAGAAAAAAATAGCCACGTTAAAATGTCTACACAAATTAAAGAGAGACTATAATGTTCTGAATATTTGCATCATATTGTACCCTCTAGTTAAAAATGTCCATTTCATTTCGATGACTTACAAACATAAAACTTATTACTAACTTCTCAAGGCCACGCTTTCCCAAATTGCCAAAAATATTGAAAAAAAAAGTAGATCATAAAAGAATTATAAATATTATGTATCTCCCTTGCTACTTGTTAAGCCGGAGATCATTATTTTTATGTCACAGATTTGTTGTCTATTTGATTTTGATTTTTTTTTTCACTCTGGGAAGGATAAAAATATTTTGTAATGCATTTCCATTATAATTATCAAATACATAAAAATACAATATCTATTCTGGTTTATGTAAACAATCTATTGTCATAATTTATACAACTGGTTCTTTAAAATTCTTCAGCCATGTTTTTTTGTGTATTTCAAATCATCAGAATCATTTATAAATTTGTAAGCGTGAAATCTAAGCAACAAACTATTTGTTACCCCTCTCCCCCCTCTGAATATAATTTTCATTAATCTTTATTTTCTGGCAACTAAGTATTTTGCAGCAACACCCCTTAAAATCAATCAAGATATCACTTTCCCCCTTCAATACAAGGGATAATTTTATTATTGTACAAAAGAAACAAATATTTACATGGAAATTGAATCATGTATGCTTTTTGGACTCTCAAACAGAAGAAGGAATGTCTTATCTACAATCGTTGGATTTTGATTCATTATTGACATTTTAACTAGTCACAATAATCAATGGAACATTAGTTCATCCCAGAGCTCGTAATGTTGTTTTTTATAAATACCGTAAAAGCCAATTTTTTAATTGTAAAATAAAACAAATTTATCCAAAATAATATATTAGGTAACTCGATACATATAATAATTTACTTAAATGCTCAACCTTTTCTCTCATTTTATGAGATTTTTTGTTGCTCACATCAGATACAAAAACATATAAAATGATTGAGAAAACTGTATTTCCCAAATAAATGTACAGCGAGAAGCACTCGCAGCGGTGTGTGTTTTATAAATAGACACTGATAATATTGGCTTTATACAGAACACATAATAATAAAGTAAAGCATCAAATGGTTTCCCATCCACACTCGTCTAAGCGCTGTCCAAGTACGACCGTGTACTGCAGGACCCGGCAATTTCACCCAGCCAGGTGCCGTGGCATGTTACAATAACATATACTAAAATAATTCTATTTGGAAATTGCCAAATAATTATTGCGATAAATCTATGGGGAAACATTAACAATTCTTTTCTTTTCAATCACAATCTTAAAATGTACATGGTTCGGGGGCCTGAAACAAATAATTCGGCAATGGCACTTCCTCTCTCTGTCTGTCTCTGTCTCCTCTCCACCACTCATTCCATTTAATCATTAGGTAGCTCAGTAATTAAACCCTTTAAGTATTCATCTCTTTCAGTACTGAGGATACGAGAAAACTACCTTACAACCTGCCCAACTGAAATTGGATAATCAATATGTAAAAAAAATATGTTTTTTATCCAGTATGAGTTTTTCCGATGGATTACCATGAAGAAAATGAATGAAACAATGCAAGAGACAAATCATCAAACAAAAGGCTTTGATTGCCAAAATGGATAAAATAATGCCCTTCATTCCTTTACCCCTTCGAGACTTGTACAGAATCTCCATCTCCGCAATAGACAGTGGCACAAATATGTCCCGGGTGGCTGGTGGCTGGCTATCTATCTATGGTGCAGTTTGTCAGCGTTGACGGTGGCATTCCACTCAGGATCCGTTGGGTCTTCTTCAGCGGGGATGGATCCAGACTCTTCTTCAGACTCAGAAGGTGGGCCGAGTTCCAGCAGAGGCGGGTAGCAATTCTTGGGCACGGTGCTGCCCTCGCTGTCAGAGGCGCGCTGGTGGGAGGAGGAGGGAGCCGAGGTGTGACTGCGTGTGGAGCATGTGGTGATGAGTAGCGGGTGGTTGTCAGGCATGGCCTTCAGCATCTTGCTGTACATGTCCTCTTGCAGGGGGAACATTCGAGGTGAGTATGGCGCCACCATCTGTAAATAACAATTTCTATAACAGCCGCTTCCAATCAAACTGATTGAAAACTATATTCAAATTTGGGTCAAATGCAAAACATCACCTGTCACTTCACTGGTTGAGTATAATTTTTGCTCAGAGGCACACATAAAGTAAAACTATATTTTTAAATGGATTAACTTCCACTAAGCTTTAAACTGTCAAAGCGACACCCACATAATGTCAAAATTGAATTATTTATAAATTGACAATTAATTAATTCACTCGAAATTGAGTTTTTCGCTTGTATAGGTTTTGCTTGTTTTATACTTTTATTTGTGGTTTAAGTGGTCTTAAGAATCGTAACAAGTCAAAATACGTTTTAAAGACAGCTACACTCTTCAAGTGGGAATTTTCAGATCAAAATCAGTACTACAGAAAAGTCCATTAGTTAGATAGGATGACTTTCAAATTCAAAGTCAAAATATACTGCATTGATATCTGCTAACTTTTTTGGTTAAATATTATGTGTAATCAAGTCGAGAGTGCCCTTCAAACGATTTTTCATAAAAACGGCGCTATAAAAATGATCCAAATATTAATGTTAACAAACCTCAACACTATCCTCAGTTATGCGTCGCCTGTTACTGATGGGATTAACAGGCGGAGGGGCATTGCTGACCTCCGCCAGGTGCGTCAGCAGCACGGAGCACGCTGAGGTGGGAAGCGGCGCTGGGGTGATACTGACAGTGGGGGGCGAGGGCACCCCTGCGGAGATAGCGGGAGGGGACAGGGGTGCTGGCATAGGAGGGGTTCTGCTGCAGGAGTTGAGAATGGGGGCGGGGTTGACGCCTGTCTCGCTGCTCATCGATGTCTCATCAACTACCTGGAAAAGAGACATTAGTATTAGAAATATGCTGATTGGAAAATGAACTATTGTTTTTCACTCCACCTACTTTTTTCTCTAAGTAATGATGACATTTAACTACAAAAAATAAAACTTTGATACACAATAAAAACCACATTTACAAACTTTTCTGCCGTTTTACAGCATTAGTAATGATTTTAGGTTAAAAAAAAATAATTTTTAAATGCGTAGATAATACACAATTCTTCGATTTCACAATATTTTATTTTCATTATGATATCTGTTTATAGTATCAATTGAATAAATACTTCCGTTTGGTACTAAATTTTTACACAAAATCGCCATTTCTGCATTCCGTGAGAGAAGCCCACGGTGATAACAAGCCAACAAAGGCTCTGATTTTTCAGATTTAAATAACGAAAAATGCTACCAAAAAACTTAGGTTATGAATCAAAATGGAGGATACCGACTCATTTGAAACTTTGCTATCATCTAAGAAAGCTATAGAAACAGATAGTTTAGCAAAATATCTGCAAATTCATAAAATGATGACATTTTATGTACTTCTAACAGCATTGTCAAAACTAATCATTTTAATAATATGCAAATCTAAACGTATTTGAGACTGGGTAGAGCATTATAAATACAATAGTGATAGAATTCAGACACATGTTGAAAGTTAGAACTTACTTCAGAAGTACAGTGCCCTTGAGTTGATTTTTCACAAAAACAGCATTGTACAAATTATCCAAATAATATTATTATCATTATTAATAGGGTGTCTCGATTCATTTACGACACTGATTGGTTTTCAATAGACCTTCTTTTTTATGCCCCAGTAAATCCGGAGACCGGGGAGGCCACAAAACGGGACCAAGACAACCAATACACCTCTACAGATAAGCTTCGTCCAAATAATTTCTAGCTTCTCACAGCCTCCCGACAGTCATTGTTTCGAAGCCGCAATTCCCTGGGTATGGCCAAAAACACGTCTTCCAAAAGATTTGGCAATTCATTTTCCAAAATATTGTGATAAGTTTCTCTTCAGAACTTTTCCAAAAATATAGGCACCATTAGTTTTATTTTAGACCAGGGCTATTCAGGGTTGCGTAATAAAAATTAGAATATGGAATTTTGTAGATGTGGCACATCACTCCGGGTCCTAGTAATAACTGTTTATATATTTATTATTAAATCAATTTTCAAATTGGGCCATATTATAGGTGTTTTTCGCCTGTTTACTAGGGATATCCATGTGTCATGGTGAACGAAATATGGACATTATAAATTATAATGATGCAATTGATTTACCAAGTACAAAGTTTTTGAGAAAACTAATAGAAATGAATTTAGACAAATTAAATAAGACAAACTAATTAATTTCCTGGCTAGCTTTAGTGAGTTAAGAATTGCTTGGTGAGATGATTAACATTGAAAAACAATAGTGTACAATAGTATACGAAATGTTTGTTGGAGAATAAAAGGTAAGTGTGTTACCATGGGCGTGTGTGGAGGCGTCTGTGTGGGAGTGGTGCGAGAATTCTGGCGGCGCGAGTTCTTCCTCTTCTTCAGGTACTTGCCTCGCTCTTGGGCCTCGCAGCGGTCATGGCGCTCTACCACTCCGGCCTCTGATATGTCCTCAGTCTGCAAGGAGGAAAGATGGATTGTAATGGTGGTAATACAGCAAACGGACCATTATCAAATATCCAACAATATCATACTGACCCACACCATCTTCCCATTTATTACTATGATTACATATATCCCACATCTCATAGTTATGATTATAATTTTACAGGAGATACTGTTTTCAGTAAGGGACCACTCGCGAAGAGTGATTGATATGAGGTTAATTTGAAGATTCCATCTGTATGGAACTTACAAAATAAAAAAGTTGTTAATCTAGTATAACACAACTGTTGCGATACTTACATCACTCTCCTGTTCTTCAGCCATTCCTATGGAGCGCTTCCTGACGAGACCGTTGTTTGGCAGTGGTTCTTCTTCTACCATTCTCCATCTAAAACAAAAATCATAAGTCATAAAATTTAGAAGGAAAATTGATTATTATTCAGAGATTGATTTCCAAAGAGTTTGTTTAATTTTAGTGCATGTGTTGGACATTACTCAACTCAGAAACTATGCAATTTGAAAAGAGAACTTGACAGAAAAACTTTCTTCGAGAGTGTCAAACTAATACAAAAATAGTGGTCTTCTTTCATTCATTATGTACTGATTTAAAAACTAAAATAAAGTTTAAATAAAACTTACTTTGGTGTTAATATTTCTTTGTACTGTAATATTTCTAATTTGGTGTTGGCAGCAATGCTGTGCGGGATCACAATATTATCTATGTCGTGCGAGGAGTTTAATCTGGTACGGTCTCTTTCCCTTATTCTATATCTGGAAATAACAAATATCGTGGTTAGTAGTTTTATGAAAATTGGTATGCATGTAATCAATGATTTTATGATATAGAGCTCCATAAATCAGTAGAAAAATAAATGAAAATAGGTGAAAATTTCAAACAATAAATATTTTAAAGAATTAAGACTTATAATTTTGTAGTACATGAGAATGCATATGATGAATAGTTTGAAACTATCGGAGACCAATTACTCCTATTCTAAGAAAACTGCATACATCATCCAAAAAAAAATATTCGGACTTGGTCAGCTAGAATGACGTTTTGGTCCCCTTTATCAACTTATCTTATTAAATAAGATACTAACAATGTTTTGAAAATGATACATAACCCTCAACTAATCCAATCCAAAATTACCGACAGCTACAAAGAGACAAAAAGTTCAATAAAAATTCAATTGAATAATAAATCGACTATATAGAATATTTCAACAGTACTTAGTAGAGGCTAGCAGCCTACTGTTAAATATATCAAAATTAAAATTGTTAATCAGTACTTAATCCAAGAAGTAGAGTACTCTTCAAATTTGGCACACGGTTATTGAAATGATAATGACTAGACATCGGAATATATGCATAATGGATATTTGAGCCTTTTTGGTCATTAATATATTGATAATATACTAATGCAAGATTTGTAATGCGGAATAGATTAACCTCTTTCCTATTCCCTTTCAGATAATGTGCTTATGTATTTTTATCAAATTACATTCTAATGTCATAAGTGGTTTTCTGGAATAGCTGCTTATATTTGGAGAAACAGTTTTTTTTTTCTCCCTCATGTCACCAAAAAAAGTTTAAATAAGAAACGTGGAGATTTTTTTGTCATTATACTATATTTTCGTGTGGCTGATTAAATTTCCTTACAAATAAAAATTAAATTGCATGAGGTTTTCCTGTAAATACAAACACAGTAGTCACCTATAAAATCACTTTTTTTCAGGCGTACTGATGTAAACAAACTTTGAATATTTAATTAATTTTACTTGACTTGTACCGAACTTAACGGAATGCAAAATATCTTTAAGGATTGATTATTTTATTGACAAACGATTACGGTTCATTTAGATATACGAACAGGTTTTAAGGATAAAAACTCATGAAAAGATAATGATGAATGCCCGGTGACTATTGGCACCTCCAGTACACTAGAGGTTTAAGATAGGGAATCAAGCATTATCTTTTTATGGGGCATATTTAAATTAATCATATTCAGTTGTCAACAAAATAACCAATCAAAAGATGTTTTGCATTGCTTTAACTCTGGCACGAGTCAGGTAATAAATATTTGAAATTGGTGCGCGTTGTACCTAAAAACATTCACGATTTTCAAAGTTGCTTTACTGTGTGTATTTAAAGGAAAACCTACTTTACTTTTATTTAGAAAAACACTTATACAGCCTTACGAAAATACAAGAAAACTAGAATACTACCTTCATATTTCTTTATTTAACTTCTTCAGGAATGAAGGAGAAAAAATCATTTCTCTGAAGTAACTATTTTGGGAAAACCATTTATTTTATAAATATACGATTTTGATAAAAACATACACACTAAGATAGTACAATTTACAAAAACATTATTTTGTAAAACAAGTGAGTTATTACAAAATTACATTCAGCAAGCCCACGGCTCGCAGAACAACTTTTATGCACGGCACACAACAGAAGTGGTAGCTCGTGGGTATCTGGCATTCCAAAGATTAATTTTTAGTGTTTTAAAGTGGCTTTATTTTCTTTTATATTTTTAATTTTAAATTGTTTTATCATATAATTCGAAAAATGTCCTCCACATCACAGGTGAACTCCTAGCGTGGAGGACAATGTATATACAATATTGTAAATAAACACGAAGTTAAAATAAAAAAAAATATTATTAAAAAAATGTTTATTTTAGTTTTATTTTTATTTTATTCTTCCAAATGAGCTAAACAACTTTTAATGGAACATCTTATTACAACATATTATTGAAACCTTATTATAACGGAATATTAGTTTTCTGTATGCCTATAATCCGATTTCTAAAAATAACCATAGACACGGAGTGCAGACCACTGCAGAAGAGAACAAGAAAAGACGGGAGTACCTGATTAGCAGGGGGCATGTAATGAATAGAGGATTTACAACCACTGTGCAAGCCAGAAGAAAAACAAAATCCGATAAATTAATGAAAAAAAGTGTTCAGTTTTTTTCCAAAATTAACATTATTTTGCATCAATTTACTTCCCGTTTTCTATTCTTAGGGCATGCACAGCTTTACAGTTTCTTGTACGTCTCCGATTGCTAATTAGTTGCAATCACTAACCATCGTTTTAGTACTGAAATGTGGTTGCTATAAGACTAGTACTCGATACCTAGTCCAATTAGATATAATAGCAAATCACTGTTATAAGCTCTCCTTCTTTCACATAGACGACAAGTGGATATAGCAGCTCTGTGGCGGGACCACATTAGAATATGATCACCTATCAACCCCCCTTTCCCAAGCCTCCTTTCTGCTTCTCAGTATGTTTCCATCGCACAACGGTGCCATGAATCCCACCCTTGTGGCTGCCAGGTCCAGGACGAGTGTACATGGTGTGCATGGAGGTATGGAGATGGGTGGCGTTGGTACCTGTGATGGTCGGCAGAGTCAGGAACGGGACTGCTGCCCCCGCTGGGCATTTCCTCGCGGTCAGGGTCCTGCATGGAGCTGCGGCGCCCCCGCGATAGCTCCAACCCACGCCCCCGCTTGTGTCCTACAACACATCACACACCATTACATCAACTCCTAACAAACACACACCGCATTATGCACTATGGCTGGCCATTGTCATGGTACAAACAGACTTCTCATATCCACTTCCAATTGCTCATTTCAAATATTTTTGTTTAGTATTATCATACATCAGGTAAACAACAAAATATATTGTAAGCAATTTTAGTGATTAGAAAAATAATTATAACAAAATACGGCAGATCAACTACACTGTAATAATAGTATTATAGATGGATTCCAAAATAAAACTGAAATTCACCAATTTTAGAGTGCACCCACACTCACTGGTATTGTCAATGCTAGAAGTATTGCGGACGGACTATATAACCTATGTTTAAAAGTATAAACACAGGAATGTGTAATAATTATACTGTCAAATGAATTTGTGTACCACCTATTCATTGTATACAAATTACGCATTTATTATCGCATCCTTCATTCTTCTACCTAGATTTATAGCATTCTTCAAAGGGTTAAATCGAAACTGTTTTCGATTAAAAATGAACATGAGGTAATGAATGTCCATGTATAAACTCACTGTTGTATTTTCTCTTTTTATGAAGTGATATCTTGTTGGGCAAAGAGGTGTTAACTTTGATTGAAGATGGCATCTTTGCTGACAAGCTCTTGATGGACTTCACGGAGCCCCGCGAGCTCTTCTGCTGCCAGTTGGGATCCTTCATTAGAGCAGAGTAATGGATACTTGATGACACATCTGGAATAAACATACAAACATGTTAATAAAACTGACTTTGGTTGCTTTTTCGTTGACCATGTGACTTTGTTAATATTACTGAAAATGTGTAAAACAATCCATTTTACTAACAGAGTAAGAGGTTCAGTTAAATAGATTGGTAGTTATGTTTATTAATTTATGATTATCCAGAGTCAAACTCAGCTTGGGAATCGTCTGCTGAAGTTTAGAAACTGATGATTTGTTCAAAATAGGGGAAAACTTAATTTTCATTGATGTTCTTATTTTAGATAAACCTCACAAGATATCACCGGCAACAGAAGTACAACCATAGTACATGCAATCCATCACCTGTTCAAAAATACCACAAGGCATAACAGATCTCTTAACATAGAAAAGCATGAATAAGAAGAATAGTACAGGTTAATGAAATTTTTATAAAAAAATTATATCCATAATTACTTAAATATTGCTTGATTTTTTTTGAAGAAGTATATAATTATTTGTATTGTATAAGAATTGAGATATAATTATTTTTCGGTAACTAGAATCGAAGAACAAAAAAAAACTAATGATTGCTTGAAAAGGGGAAACATGGTGTTTTTTTTCTGTTTTTTAAACAATGAGAATGTTTGTGTAACTGATCCAATTACTGGTCTTATTTTCTGATAGTTTAGATTACAATGATGCATTGTTTCACACTAGCTAAACTCTTGTAACCTTCGACCAATAAATTGCAGGTCTGTCTGTTTATAGATTGATAAATTATCAGTGTGGGGCATTAATTACCTCTAACGTCAGACAGAACGACATGGAAAGCAGGGTCCACGAGGGCGATGCGCTCCTTCCTGGAAAGGGTGGAGGAAGGAGGGAGAGGGTGCATGGGCATGGCCCTGCCCGTGCACACGGCACAACCAGCCAACGGCCACTGACAAATACACCTGTAAATAAATAAATACCTTATTAGAAAACTGATACTTAAGCAGATTGAGTCATTTTCAGATAAATGTACATTGACTTTGGTACACAATAGCGATTGTAAATCATTCATCTTTTTGTGAAGCTTTCACACACACTTCCAGAGACTCGAAAGTGTTCACTCCCAACAGTTCATATAAAGCGTATAACACACACGCTTTATATAAAGTGTAAGCTTCATGAGTACGGAGAAACACCTCTAACACAATAACACTCCAGCATTTTAAATGTAATACCAGCACATGTATTATCTTCCCTTGTATCTTTTTATTTGTTGTTTTTCAAATTATTTGTATTATTATATAGGTCCTATTAAATATCTTTTTTTTTTCAACTAGTGCTTATTTCGTGAATGGTAACACTTAGCTCATGTCTGATTTGGATGATAATTGTTTTATCCTTCCGCTGAGCTTAATATGGTTGTGTATGCTTTGAACAAACGCTTGAAATATTACATTACTTTGAAAAATCATGGTAATGTTGCAGAATGTGTGCGAAATTGCGTACGGTTTTTGAAGAAGAGAAACATGGTGTTTTTTTCTGTTTTTAAACAATGAGAATGTTTGTGTAACTGATCCAATTACTGGTCTTATTTTCTGATAGTTTAGATTACAATGATGCATTGTTTCACACTAGCTAAACTCTTGTAACCTTCGACCAATAAATTGCAGGTCTGTCTGTTTATAGATTGATAAATTATCAGTGTGGGGCATTAATTACCTCTAACGTCCAGACAGAACGACATGGAAAGCAGGGTCCACGAGAGCGATGCGCTCCTTCCTGGAAAGGGTGGAGGAAGGAGGGAGAGGGTGCATGGGCATGGCCCTGCCCGTGCACACGGCACAACCAGCCAACGGCCACTGACAAATACACCTGTAAATAAATAAATACCTTATTAGAAAACTGATACTTAAGCAGATTGAGTCATTTTCAGATAAATGTACATTGACTTTGGTACACAATAGCGATTGTAAATCATTCATCTTTTTGTGAAGCTACTACACACACTTCCAGAGACTCGAAAGTGTTCACTCCCAACAGTTCATATAAAGCGTATAACACACACGCTTTATATAAAGTGTAAGCTTCATGAGTACGGAGAAACACCTCTAACACAATAACACTCCAGCATTTTAGACGCATACCAGTTCATTAACATGTGTACAAGAGTAAATGTAATACCAGCACATGTATTATCTTCCCTTGTATCTTTTTATTTGTTGTTTTTCAAATTATTTGTATTATTATATTATATATGTTACACTACTTCTCACTTTATATTCATATAACTACTAATCTTATATACCTCATCTTATTATATGTGGGGTGTTAATAAATTCTTTCAGTTTCTTTTATTACAGTATGCATGTACCTTCACGTTTTTTTAACCTTTCTTTATTCTTTCTTCATGTACCACTATCATTTATAACTGTTTTTAGAGATCTTTTTAGTAAATAAATTAGTTCAAGCCTTTAGCTTAGTTTCGGTACTTAGGTCCTACTGTATAATATCTACATGGTCTCTGCATATACCCATACATTTGATGGGAAACCTAAAAGGCCAACACCACTTGGCACAAATACACATTTCATTTAGGACATGGGGTAGAGATAACCTAAAATCTTGTGGGCCGCAGATTGCGCATCACTGCCATTAAACATTTGCCATTCGCACTCACCACAAGCGATGCACGTGAAAAACTTGAAATGATAATTATCACTCATGCAAAAAATAGTCTGCAATTCAATTGTGATCTGAGGTACTGTACAATGAACTCACAATGTCTTTTTTAACATGTATCAAAACTAATTAGTTACCTAACTTGGAGAAGTATGATACACGTGTGCTAGCATCAACAAACAAAAATTAACAGCAAGTTCCCGTCTCTATCGCAATCCTGTAGGGTGGGTGGGTGGTTGCATTCGTAACTACTAGACCTGATATTTTTAACTACTAATATTATTACAATATTCTATTATAACAATATTCTATTATGACAGTATTACGTTAACTAATATTTGACTTTGTTTTATAATATGGAACTCATTTGATAACACCACCCTTCCTGAGATCTGGATTACACAATTACTAGCAAGTAAAAAAATTGCAGGGTTATTTGATATTAGGCCTGTGGCGGCTTGCAGCCCTGCGGGCAGCATTTCATACTAAATCTACTTCTTACTCTGCCAGAAAAAAATAATTACCAGCGACACTTGTCACTACTTCTAATGCACTATCTGAACAATTATTGTTGAATCTAATACTAATAAATAGTGTTCACAGGTTCATATTCATTTTTCAAGTTAGTGTCATGGTTTGACTTACAACATGGAATGCAACATGGCCTAAGCATTTAAATTAAGCATTAAAAACATTACATATATTACTTAGGAATATGCTTTAAATAATTGAATAGAAGTATTATTAAATACGATTTAAACAAACAAAAACTACAAAGAACAATATGTACCTAGACATTTAGAGGTTATGCGCTGGCGCACAAAATGTGTAAAACGATAGTTTACATATTGAATGTTATATTTACCCTATAAAAATGTGAATAAACGTTAATTTGATGTTTTATCCAATGATATTTATAAAAATACCATAACGAATATATCATGAGGGAACTGTTCAAATGACAGAAGATATAGGTTCACACGCAGAGTTGCCAAACTGCCTATAGCATGGCTAGGAAATGAAATCGGCTTTGGTTACGCCCATTTTAGGTGTTGGTGACCATTTATAGGGCTTCGCCCTTTTGCATGACTAACTGCCAATACATGGTATAGCACGCTTACATAAAATAGACAGGTATATAAAGGGTCCGCCAAATAACTTTTTTTTTTTGAAAATGCTAACTAAAACATCGGTATCCGGCTGTGTGGGTGGGTCCTGTTGAAACCAAATGTTGCCAATATCCTCCTCTTCAATTTTTTGTGAACAAAAATTCGTTCAACATGGCCCGATAACACCCATTCGCCATTGACTGTAACGTTAACTCCTTGCTCATTTTCAAAGAAAAATGGCCCAATTATGCCTCTGGACCAAAATCCGCACCAAACAGTGACTCGTTTTGGGTGTACCGGCTTTTTCAATGTATGCGTGCGGGTTTTCTGTGCCCCAAATACGACAATTTTGCTTGTTTACATACCCGCCAAGATCAAAATGAGCTTCATCCGAAAAAGATGATTTTTTTTTTGGCAAAATCGGCATCTTCTGTAAGTCGATCGCAGGCCCACTCAGCCAAGCAAAAACGCATTGGATGGTCAGTTGGCTTCAACTCCTGAACCAATTGGACTTTGTATGGCGTCATACCAAGGTCTTTATGCAAAATTCGTCTCAATGATGTCTCCGAAATGTTCAATTGTTGAGAACGACGGTGAATTGATGTTGATGGCGCTTCACGCACACTTTCTGCCACAGCATCGATATTCTCGGGTGTACGCACTGTTTTTGGCTTTTCACGCTTTGGTTTATCGATGAGGATGCCAGTTTCTTTCACTTTTTTCACAAGATAACGAACATACGGAGCTGACGGTGCTTCTCTTCTTCCAAAAACCGTACGCAATTTTCGCACACATTCTGCAACATTACCATGATTTTCAAAGTAATGTCGCAATATTTCCCAGCGTTGTTCAAGCGTATACACAACCATATTCGCTCAGCGGAAGGATAAAACTAATTATCTGTCAAATCAGACATGAGCTAAGTGTTACCATTCACGAAATAAGCACTAGTTGAAAAAAAAAAAGAGATTTGGCGGACCCTATAGTAATGATACACATTTTTGTATAACTACCTATTTTATGTTGGCACGCTATACCAGCGTTAGTGTGCTATAGCAGTTCGCAATGGAGGGCTCATACCAACCCAGAAGTATGGAACTGGCAGAGGGAGGATGAAAGACTGAATGCTACAGAAATGAGATTCCTGAGGTATTTGTGTGGTAAAACCATATATGACTGTGTTACTACCCCCCCCCCCCCCCAAAAGCATAACAGCGCAGGTTTTTACCTGTCAATAATATTCTATTACAGTAATATCTATACCAGGGGTTCCCAAACATTTTTGTTCCGTAAATAAATAAATTGCCGATTTTTTCTGTTTTGTATAAACCCCCTGCTTTCCTAATATAGATTTTTTTAGCGTTGGGAAAAACTTCAAAGTTTTGTGAACGCTTCAGGAACTGCTAGTTCTTTGAAATGAACCCTTCGCGGTGAACACTTCAATTGAAGACGAGCTCGCCAAAAAATAGTACTAGTCGGTAGAGATCTCAAATCGAAAAGTGCTAGCAAATCAACAAAAATTCCTCTCCGAAAAAAAAGCACTTGTCGGCAGAGATTTGAAATCAAAAAGTACTAGCAAATCGACAAAAAATCCTCCACAAAAAAGTGCTAGCAAATCAACAAAATTTACCCTCCGAAAGAAGCACTAGTCGGTAGAGATTTGAAATCGATAAGTACTAGCAAATCGACAGAATACCCTCCCCAAAAAATTAACCTACATTTTGGTGACGGCCTGCCTAAATGGAATCCACTCTCGTGGACGCGCAATTTTTTTTTCATTGACGTGGACCCAGGTGCAGGTCGGAATTGACCCCTGAGGGTCGATGTAGATCACTTTGGGAATGACTGATCTATACAGTAACTTGTGATACATTAATTTAATTCCAGTATTTTCATTGCAATATGTGACATATATTCCCTTAATGTGGCAAGTCACCACTTTGTCAATGTTAATAATATATTACGAACTAGTATGGTGATTAATTTTAAGCAAGAACCAGGATTTTATATACCCTGTCAAATGTCAAAATAAAACATGTCATTATGACAACTGAACAGTACAGCACATTCCATAGATGTGGCCTCAAAACATTCCACTTGGTTAACTCTCATTTGTTAATACTTAGTGAAGATAAGAAGCCAAGCTCTTGGTTCCACTCAGAAATACAAACAATGCAATGTTTGTGTAGATTTTTGAATACTGAGGGCATCATTATTTGTAACTGAGTTGTATTGTTTTCCCATAGTATAATGTTTTAATAAGGAAATTATTTTTACTTTAGGTTTTTTACACATATCACTTATTCTCTCTGTATGTGTCCTTTAATCAGAATAAAGAAATTATTTGAAAGATCAAACGATGACTGGATTTATATCCTGGCTTAACTAGTGAAATAATGTCTACAATTAAAAACGTTAGAGCAAACCAGGTTCTTCAGTACTTTGTAAACGCAGTTGGAACAGACTTAAAACTTACAATGAATTTAAGTTAGCTTTGAGGCAGTGAAAATGTAATCGGCAACAAAAGCATTATTTGAGGCGTGCAGTGCATTAAACCAAAGTAGGCACGGAATTACACTTTCCCTCGTAAGTCTTTCTCCTTACTACCGCATTGAATGCTTTAAGTGTTCCCTTTTGAATATCAATAGAAGCAGCAACAAGTTTCAGTACCTAGCCACAGAACTTTGATCCAAAGTTTGTCAGAAAATGTCACTAAGCATCTAACAACTATAGTATTTTTGTAATTATTTATCTTTTAATTTAACCAAAAATGTACAGATTTACATACATTTATTTCGACATTTCTGTTTTCAATTATTCTTTCAGTACAATAAGACACAATATCTAAAAACTATCTGTTTTGATATTTTTTAGATTGATGGTAATCTGTAGCCATTAACACTGAGAAAGGTGGTAAACTTATCAAATTTCAATTTGACCTGGCATTGTATCAATCTGAAGATGATGAAACATTCAGAGCATCCCACATCTTCAGTGAAGAATCCAAGGACCTTTACGCAAATCTGTGCCGAAAGGCACTTCTTGCTTCATTCACATTCATGTATGTTCTCATACAGTCTTCTGTTATGCTGATTATTGACCTGATCAGACTAATTAAGTCACTTGACCAATTTATTGACATTAACCAGAAATGACATCTCACCTGATGTCCGAGGGTTTGGCCGCCTTCCCTGCTGCAGTGTGCAAGTTGTGCATTTGAAGCAGCTTTCGCCTCCGGAAGGTAGCCTTTACCAGGGGGCGCACCCTGGCCGCCCCGGGGTCACAGGAGCCAGGCAGGGGGCCACTGTAGCCTGCGGGGGTGACCATGGTGGGGGGAGCAGTGGGGTGGAGGGTGTGGGTGGGGGGGCCACCGCCCTTGTTGGCACGCACCTGGCGCAGCAGCTCTGCGTGCTGGCGGATCTTGTGCTCCAGCTCTTGCACCTGCGCTTGCAGCCAGCCCCAGCGAGAGGCAATCCACGCTCGCTCATGGGACCACTTCCAAAGAGCTCGCTTTCGCCTATAAAAGCAAAATAATTCTACTTAGTTACATTTTCATACTTGAGAACTTTATTATTTTCAACGGTAAGGTAAGTAATATAATATGTACAACCCTAATCCATTTCCGGCTATTGATTATTTTATTAGTTTTATCTAAAATTCTATTTCACTGCAAATATGGTATGACAGCATAAGATAACAGTAAGCAAATAAAATAAAAAACACTATTATAAATTTTGCACTCTTTGTATGTACAAATAAGATATTAATGACTAGTTAACACAAATGGAAATTAAAAGAAAATTATTAAATACGTAACTAAACTGAATAATGAATAAAGTTTCGAATAAAGTTTCAAACAAAATATTTTTCAATGTATTTATACTCCAAAACAAATATTTGTTTTAAGATGTTCACATGTAATCAAAAAAAAATATGCTACCTAACCTTTTTATAACTCAGAAAAAAAATTATGGAGGCATGGGACATACGAAATCCCATAGAAAGCAAATGACAGTGTTCAGTATTTTACATGAAAAAGAAATATAGTGAACATTTGCAGGTACATACATCGATATATTTGCAATTTCATCGAAGATGTTAGATTAAGTAACTAGGAAAAAGATAGCCATGCAAGTTACACTGAAAGGGAAGGAATAAAACTAAAAATATAAAAACTTCGTTTGGAACATATTTTACAAAATTATTAAATAGGAGATTTTAAAAATATTAGATATTTCGATCCATCCCTCCCTCCTTAATATATATAAAATATCTTCATCTTGGCTATACCATATTTAATACTAAAAATTACTAAAATTAGCAATACGAAAAATAGATTGAGAATCGAATGACGTTTGACATTTCGCTGTCATTTTTTCACTCTGTCGACACTTTTTATAACTAGTCCTTTGTTGAGCATACTTTTTCAGCTGTTTCGACCCCCGACTACGAGCTTGATCGTAGAGTTGCGTCGGAAAGAGCGTAATTGTGCATTTGAGCATGGTTTAGGCAAAATTTCAGCTCAACAGTTGCCGAGTATGGTTGGGAACAACGGCGGTACGTATATCTTGCAAGTCGAGGTAGATCCGTCCAAAACAACAATCTCGATTCATTATGAGATTCCGAGAAACTGCTTGTACAGCGCACCCGTATCGGTTTGAAGCCGGCATAATAATATTACAGTCGATTGAGATAATGGTAATACGACGCGAACACAAATAATAGGATCGTAGATTGAATAAAACCTAACAATTTTGTTGGAGTTTTATCACCTCTGCGTCATTGGAAAGGCAATTCTATGACTGGGCTATAACTCAGTGATAATAATATTATTCTTATCAAATAAGCTTGTAGAGGTAACCGTGAAAAATCTTAAGAAATCTTATATTCTATCATCCATTACCGCGAAAACACTATAACTCCGCGTTTTCGGTAAAATAACTTGCGACTATTCTTGGCAAAACTTGGTGGTGTCATTATAAAATAAATAGAACACTTAGTAATACAACAAATGTAGGTATATAGCCGACCCGGTTTCACTTTGTTTCAAGGTTCATCGGGGCTAAATATATGTAATAGTTCTGTAGTTTCTTGTTGTTGATCCTCCAATTTGAAATAATCTTCATTTATTATTTTACAAAGGTTTCTTCAATGAGGCCAAAGTTTTTTCCCCTAAATTAAATTTAAAAAACCCATTAGAATTAATTCAATACTGGAATTAATTAAGGCTCTAAGTACCAAAAAAACTGACTTTTCATAGAAACGTATTCTATGTACCGATCCCAATAGCGTTAAATACAGGATGTAAGTGCGTAAGGCAGTACAAAAAAATATGAAAAAATAATGAAATCTGGCAAAGTTCTAAGTCCGTTGGTGTATAATCCTTTATAAGGCTTTTTGAATTTGATTTTTGGACTGCCTTAGGCACTTAAATCCTATATAACGCTATTGGCATCGGTACATAGAATATTATTCTATAAAAAAAGGTCAGTTTTTAATTATTTTTTTGGTACTTAGAGCCTTAATTAATTCCAGTATTCAATTGATGAACTTAGGACATGGTTCTTCCTAGTAATTCCAAATGTTGATGTAGTCAATTTATTTCTTTATGTCCCCACAACTGAAAGTATAACCTTAATATCTCATTTGACCGGTCAGTACCTACCTGAGTGAACAAACCAATTACTATATAATAATAATAGAAGAGGACTTGGCACACAGAAAAAACAATTTGTCCAAACGGTTACAAACAATGGCGGCCGACGCCGTATCGTTTCCTTGGTTACCAATATGTATTATTCAGTGGCTCGAAGCTCTGAAAGCCATAATTACAAAAAGAACAATTATATTAACTCTTTGATACGAATCAAACCCATTCCTTCGTGAAATAAAATACATTTTTGTTTGTATGATACTATAAATTAAGATTTTTTTTCTGAAAAGTCTATTAAACTGTAGTAAATATCAAGGAAATAATAATCAATTTCAGAAAGTAGACATACATTTTTGAGAATATTTTATTGTTTTTTCAAATGTACTGAACATATAAAGGACCACTCGGAAACTCGAAAATTGCATTTATATCACAAACATGTAATAATATATAAAAAATATCAATGACCAACGACAATGGTAGTTACTAAACAAAATAAAATCTAACGCAACTTGAAAGGAAATTTCAGTTGGGATGGGTGACTTTCGTAATATTTCGTTTTTTTTTTTAATTAATTACACAAAAGCATTTTTTGTTGTTGTATTAATGTACTTTTTTTTCAGAACTTTCTTAAAAAATCGTAGCTGGATTATGATACATCATTGAATATTGCTAAATTAATATTTATTCAAATATAAATATCGAGGTATTATCATATCATTAAAAATAAATTGAAAAGTCGAAATGTGGTAGCCCCAAGCAGCGCTGTTTTCGCTACGCCTATGCGTGTGGTGCGAAGGAATAGACGTCTGACCATTTAAATAATAAAATATAAAACTTGGCCATGTTAATCGTCATAAATAATAAGTGGTTACTGTGTGAATACAGATATTAACTACCAACATACCTAAATGCCGTACGCTAAAACATGATAAAATAAATCGAAAAATATCTCGACAGGAATGATATTGTTGTCGTTTTTTTCTTTGAATCACTTTTACAATCGTAGGCTGGACACTTATGCGGCATTTTTACTGTTTGTCTAATATACTTTAAAACAAAAACAGTTATTTTTTATTAAAAAACATATTTTTAATAAAAAAAATAAAATGTTTAAATAAAAAAATACTATCAATTCGAAATAAACGGCTACACCTCTTTCTAATAAGATATGCGCAATGCCAAGAAAAGAGTGCAAATATCCAATGCTTGCAAATGAGTTTTCAACTTTTTTCTCAATCTGTATTATTAGGGCACTTCCCCTCTTAGTCTATATTTTACTTTATGCGAAAACACAGATACAGACACTAACAAATAAACAATATTAAACATAGAGAATTCGCCTGCAACCAAAGTATTTTTTTAATAAATTTATTTAATGGAACAAACGGGTCGGATTCCCACCCGGGCGTCGTGGGTTCAATTCCTCTGCTAGCTAAGTCCTCCATCATTGCACAAGCAACATTTTCCGCTTATCATGATGGTAGTAGTTTTTCAAATATTGTCAGGTTATTCGTAATCCAATGTTTGTCTTCCCTTTTAATAAATATATGTTTTTAAATAATAAATTAACTTTACAATTTCAAATTAATTAAAAACTGTACCCACATGATAAAATCACGTTTTGGAGGAGAAATTTGTGATAAATTGAGCTCAGATGCGAAATAATGAGTAATAATAAAGTATTAAAAAATACTATCTGTTATCTAAGTATGCCAAACCATGCGTGAACATTGAAAAAACAGAATAAGTATCGAACGTTTTATTGTAGTCAAGGTGTGCTGCAGTCAAATAAAATACTTATTTTGCGTTCACTTAAAAATTACACACTAAGGGGCTATTTCACCACCTCTCAATAACTCTAATCATCGGAATATTCGTTATTCTTTCCACAAGTTTGGCTGGCAACGTCGCTTTTTTCAAACCTTATCCCGTCTGCTGTCAAAATACAATGCCGTTATTTCTAACATAACTTTCACAACACAACATTCGCGCGCGAAGTCACATCCCTCACCAAATAGTTAAACGGTTATTGAAATCACGAATTTGTTTAATGTATGTAATATTGTACTGCCAAAGATTGGTTATTTCATAATATTTGATATATTGGAAGGCGTATTTAGAATTACATAAGTGGCTTGGAGAGATTTTACCTTTGTTTTGTATTCCTTACATTTTTGTCATTGACCTATTAATCAAGACGTATAAAAATTGACTTGGTTTGAAAACACGCGGTCTACGTCTTTCCGCCATGTCCTGTTCGATATTTAAATTCAACCACTTCCATAATTACAGTAAAAAATCAACTTCAACAGAAAATCGCCGTTTCACTGTCAGCTGTCAAAACAGTACGCCGCCATTTTAAATCAGAAGATAGGTACTAACTTGTGCACTTTACGTTGACAGCTTCTTGAGAAGTGGTGAAATAGCCCCTGAATAATACAATAAAGTTATAAAATAGAAATATGTTTTATTTAAATATAGAGACGCGTTTAACTATTTGGTGAGAGGGATGTAATGAGCTTCGCGCGCGAATGTTGTGTTGTGAAAGTTAGTTTATGTTAGAAATAACGGCAGTGTATTGACAGACGTGACAGCAGACGGGATAAGGTTTGAAAAAAAGCGACGTTGCCAGCCAAACTTGCGGAAAGAGATAGCTAACGAATATTCCGATGATTAGAGTTAACTAATGAATAGTAGTTTATTGAGAGGTGGTGAAATAGCCCCTAAATACGACAAAGGAAAGAAGCGGTTTGAAATCACGACATTGAAAGGGTAAGTTTTAGGACATTTACATCGTGGGTTACCTGTATTGTACATATTGTTCAGTGTTCACGTTCGAATGTAAGTTTGTATTATTCGGCTAAAAAGGGGAGCCGCCTGGCGTCTGGCGTTACCTCATGAATGAATTGATCTGCCAAAGAGGGACAGAGTGCGGGGCGGCAAGAGGGGGACAGCGCGGTTATTGCGTAGTGAACTCCGGTTACTTCAGAGACGACGGACAAGGAGAATATGGGTCGGGAAATTCGGAATACATTCTCGCCCGTTGTGTAACAAAGGGTTTAGGTGCACGTACACTTCGGATGACGTGAGATCGATGCAACAAAACAAGGCGAACTTTATTCTTATATGAGATACTCATTCTAGTTTCCGGCGTATAGTCCTGTAATGTTATTTTCGCCATTCAAAAATATGGAAACATGTTACAACGGACAAGCAGGTCACCGCGAGATCAGTATGGTCCTACCGCTAAAAGTTCTGTCGCAGCCACTTTTTCTGTTCTGTTACATGCGTCGATTGAGAAAAGGAGAGGTAATTACGAAGCCATCAGCGATATGCCTATAACGACCAACGTGAAAGTGCGGATGAATGATTTTTTCAACAGTTATCGTAAATATAATTTTCTGATATTGATTTTTTTAATAAACTTGCGACTATTTCCACCGGGCTATGGGAACATACGCGTCGGGCCCGTTGAGAACAAATAAAACTAAAATCTTCTGGAAAGGTGAAACAGTGTATTTTTCAATTTGTCGGTTTATAAAATACAGTCGCATAAGATTGATGGAAGCTGGCAACAAAATTGACCCCGGACCCCAGCGGTCGATAGTACCACCGGAGGTGTTGCACATGTTGTAGGTAAATGAATTGGAAAGAAATAATTAATATAATCGATAAACCACTGCATAATGTAGAGCAGAGGTACCCAAACTTTTTTGTCTCGTAGACCACTTGCCGATTTTTTCTGTTTTGTATAGACCCCCTGCTTTCCTAATATTGATTTTTTTTAGCGATGGGAAAAACTTCAAAGTTTTGTGAACGCTTCAGGAACTGCTAGTTCTTTGAAATGAACCCTTCGCGATGAACACTTCAATTGAAGTTGAACTCACCAAAAAATAGTACTAGTCGGTAGAGATCTCAAATTGAAAAGTGCTAGCAAAAAAAGCACTAGTCGGTAGAGATTTGAAATCGAAAAGTACTAGCAAATCGACAAAAAAAAACTCCCCCAAAAAAGTGCTAGCAAATCAACAAAATTTACCCTCCGAAAAAAAAGCACTAGTCGGTAGAGATTTGAAATCAAAAAGTACTAGCAAATCGACAAAATATCCTCCCCAAAAAATTAACCAACATTTTGGTGACGGCCTGCCTAAATCCACTATCGTGGACCCCCATTTCCGTCTCATGCACCCCCATTTTTTTTTCATTGATGTGGACCCCTTGCAGGTTGGAATCGACCCCTAAGGGTCGATATAGACCACTTTGGGAATGACTGATGTAGAGGATGGTTGATCTCATGAAGAGGCTTATAATTGGTAAGAACATTCATAATCAAGTGTTGAGTCAAGTTTGTGATATCGTTAACATGTGTGTACTGTTTAGTTTGTTTTAAACATGACTAGCATGTTCTGAGGTTTGTGTATAAAACACGGTGTTAATTATTCAGTCATTGGCTCACCAGACGATAGACTGATAATTTTAAAGGGGGTCTATTATGTCACAAGTAAAATCTCTTCAAAAACCTTTTTTATTGAATAATGTCCATAGTGCTATTTAAAATCAAATCAAAAACTTATTTAATTTATAATAATTATCGGTTCTGATAGACTTTGTTATTTTTATGCGACTTTCCGGCTTCAGAGGTTTACTAAAAAACTAACATTACTCGGGTAATTAACTTAAGTAAATGCACTACCGAAAATAAAAATGAAGCTATCATTTGTAAAAATAAAAAAAGGATTATTAGCATAATAGAAAACACCGAGTCCACGCGTCAAGGGTGAAACGGCTGTACCACGTACAAACTAATAAGATATTATAAGTACATGAAAACTTACAATAAATTATGTATAATTAAAAAAATAATACGAAGTTTTGCAAATTAAACACAAAAACCATAAATAGATATAATGTAATAATCTCGGAGCAATAATATACAGGAGGGAGCACTTCTGTGATCAGTATTGATGATTTTTTCGCTTTGGGCGTGGCTAAGATTAGGGCTAGGGTATTTATTATTAGGGCTAGGGTATTTATTGTTACTCTAAAGTATTTATAAATCCATTCATAGCACATGTCGACATAATGTTTTTGTTTATTTGTATGACCACTTTTTCCCAGTATTGTTAGAAACAAAAATATAGAATTTGACCTAAAAAAACCGTTGAATTATGTCCTGTTATGTCGCATAACAAAACGTAGTGGGAGGAGTCGCCGGAGACGCGGGAGACGGAAAACATTCTTACATACCGAATGGTGGTGCTATATTATGTGAGAACTTGTCTTGTCTCTTTCTCTCTCACGGTTTACAACATAAAAACCAGGAGAAAGTGATTTATCGTAAATTTAAACAGGTTGGATAAAAATATGTAGCTCTCTCTCCATATATATTCTGGCTCTGAGGTAATAATTGAATGGATTGAATAAAACACATTTTAGACTTTACTCTTTACGGATGCTTCTTGCAAGATAAAATGGTAATCTATTATTTGTTTTATGACTTCATTTTATACAACTGTGACTGTAACATTTTTATCAATAGGAAAAAAGTTAACTAAAGCCATTCATCACATTTAATTCGAAAAAGAGAATCAATAGACGAGGTATCAAGGGAAAGATTGTACGTTGAAGGGCGATGACAACAAGGAACAAAGGGTGACGTTTGAATATAAAAGCAAGCTATTTAACAAGACTGTTTATCATGTACCTACAGTGAAACCTCGGTTTACGTAATCTTATTATTCGTTCCGGAAACGGAATCCAAAACACTTGTACATCAAAGCAAATTTCCCCATAACAAATAATGGATTATTCGATCCAAAATTTAAAAATATTCATTTTATTAAAATTATTTGTACAAAATATATATATATATATTATATATTTTTTTTTTATTATCAAACATAATACATAGTAGTGTTATACAAGTGTTATATCAATATATATATATATATATATATATATATATATATATATATATATATATATATATATATATATAGATATATATATATATTTTTTTTTTTTTAAATCTAACATTTCATTATAAATTATAAAAACCTCTTCGGGCCCCAGGTATCATATATGATACTTGCCGTTTTATACTCAAAAAATATTTCCTTGTCATTATTTCTGATAGAGGCCCAAAGTATCTGACAATGAGGATTCCTATCTTACCGACCGGGAGCATATTGAAAATACTTGAGAAGAGATTCTAATTTTGAAAAAATGCTTGGGCCCGAAGAGGATATAGGTGTACCCTCATAAAAAAGCTGTGCTTGTGTGTATGAGGGGGTGTTATTTATTTAGTTACTAATAATTTGCTGTAACGATTTTTCAAAAATATTTATTTTAAGTTTTTAGTGTAGTTTTTTAATTGAGTTTTGAATTCTTTAAGATCATCACTAATTAATCTTATTTTTTCTGGTAAACTATTAAAGAATTTTATTCCTAGATATTTACAACTTTGCTGGCCTATTGTTTTTTTACATATCGGGATTGGTAATGTGCATTTTTGTCTAAGATTTTTTGTATTATTGAATGGTTCGGTTTTATTTCAAATGTCTTCTTTATATATTATGTATATGTAATTTTAAATATTATTTATTATAAGTACATACACATAATCGCATTGTGACATTGAATTGTCGTTGAACAGATTTATCGCTCGGGCTGCTACAGCCTTCTCGGGTTGTCACTTCCTACCAAATACTTTATTGTTTCCCACATTTTTAGCTCGTATAGCAAGAAATCTGATCTTGATGCTGCTAATCGATTAGTTGAACTGTTTCGATCAAATAAACCCGTCTACTAGGATCGCGCTGTTCGTATATCCGACACACAGAATTTAGCACAGTTCAAACGGATGTTGTGAAAATGAGATCCCTGAGGCATATGTGGACATTTTGAAATGGATCTACAGCCGTCGTAAGGCCACACTGACGAATAAATTAATAAAATGCCCATCTTCTTAATTCCACGTTTCCCTCAAACGTCGTATCTCCTCTCACAATAGGTTTGGTGTTACGGGATTTTATTTGCCGAGGGACGTAACCATCTATTATCCAGTTATCTCAATCGTATTAATTCAAAGGTTCGGTGAAATAATGTTGCATGACATGACTCCGACTATTAAATTTGGGGTCGAGGTGCAAATAATAGTACGTGGTCTCTTCCGTGATGGTAACTCAAAACGCGTTCGTGTCTGATAAAGACACTTATTGGGGGAAAATATAAAATTCATAGTAGGTTGACTTGATGATAGGCAAAACGCCAGTATAACACTAAGAACCAGTTGTTTTACTGACTATCACATTTGACATTGTCAGAAATTGTCAATCAGGGCATATTTTATATTTAGACATTTGAACGGTTCCCGTTTTTATGATTAGAAACAAAAGGTGGCAATGCAAAGTTGCCACGCCATGGCGGCTTATCTGCAGGTTGTACCAAATAAATTTCGTCGTGATTATTGAGAAACATTCATTTTACATATTATGTAAAATGAATGTTTAATCTTTCTGTTATATGTATATAGATTTACATTATTTATATGGTACATTTGATTTTTTTCTAGCTAGAGGTATTAATTTTTTGTTGTTTAAGAACCAAATCTATACCATTTTAACACTGGGCCTCTCCTCCAATACGAGGTACCTATTCCAGCGTTCGGCCTACATACGTATTATAGATATTAGTGGGATTTTCAAACCATTTTACAAGAATATAATAATATAATGTAATAATTTAATATTATAATAATTAATAATTAATAAACATGGCGTCGGTTGATTTTGGCGGATTTGAATCCGCAACGTTACTCTGAGTCCGCAACTCTGGATTTGTAGTATTTACCCCTCGACAACAGAGGTCGTCAACAAACTACCACACACTAAATATATAAATCTACACTCATTTAAAGAAGAGGAAGACAATATTGTTGTATTATTTGTGTAATCATCGTTGCCATATCGAATTTGGAAGAATATTAAATATAATTATCTTGTTTATTTATGTTTTTAAGTTATGTTTTTTTTTTCATATTATATTACATTGTTGTTTTCTATATTCACTTATTGTAAAAAACCTTCGTAAAAAAAAAAAAAAAAACGAGAGAGCCAATTATTTTTACCCGTCGTACACCATGAGAAAGAGACAACAAAATTTCCCCGAATTATCACACCGCTTTAAAGTATTGTTAGAATGTTCGTGTCCCGTGTCTACGCCCACACGTTATGATAAGCGAAATAAATTGACATAACTTAACGGTTTATTAGGTTCCATGTTATTTTTTTTAATAACAATACTGTGGTTATACGAATAAACAAAAACATTATGTCGACATATACTATGAATGGATGTACAAATACCCTAATCTTAGCCACGCCCAGGTCTAGCCTAGTCCGGAAAACCTCGTAAAAACTTACTACAGCTCTCACTCTTGTATATTATTGCTCTGAGTAAAAAAAAAACCTTCCATAGACATTTTTTATGAACATTTTGTGCCAGCCCTACCAACAAACTTTCTTCCAAAATCCCGGGCGGTTATACGCATGCGCACGTGTCGCAGTATTAGTTACTGGGGGGAAAAAATCCCGTATCTGGGGAAAAAATAATTATTCCCATTGCATATATGCATATTGTTTTTTCGGTAGTATTCTTTTAAGAGTGAAATAAATCACCGTGCGTCTAATCTTGATTTCATATTGAGAGTAGCAGATTTTTATATAACTTTATTGTTAATTTTATTGGGATATATATATATATATATATTTTATGTTTAATTTAAAATGTAATATATATATATAATTTATATATATATATATATATATATATTACATTTTAAATTAAACATTAACATATATTTGTGTTAATTCCATAAAAAAAACATTACAATTTACCTCTCCAATCAAACTCTTTGAAGCATATAATTTATCCACCAGCAATTAATATAATATTATTAAAAAATATTTTTTTTTTGACAAAATAAGGAATATCAAGGGAAATTCCCCCGAATTACAGGTAAAAAATCTAGTGAAACACGAATTCGGTCTCGGCCGGTTCGGGTCTACGAGCGGATACCAGGAACTAATCCATTTTAAGTAACAATCTACAATATTTTTTTGGCGGAACTTTTTACAAAATACGATGAGGGTGACACATACGACCAAAATTATATCTATTTTAGCAAATCTTAAGAATCAGGTTTAAATCACTCTTATTAATTAACACTTCAAATAGTAACGCGCGAAAATTTGTCAATTTGTCAGATGGAACCTTCTGTATAGATAAGTGTAAAGGGAGTTGCAAAATAAATTTAAAAGTTGGGGTAACAAGGTTCCATGTGCCGTTGAACCCTTGTTTCACCAATTACAGGAATTGAAAGAAAAAAAACGTTATCGTTATTAGTATTAAATGGTTTTTTTAATTGACAGTTTTGTATCTCAGCATCCAATGGGTCATTATTGATGTGATATTTATATTTCTAGGCACAAAATTAAGCTTATGTTTCCACGTATTAACTGGGTCATCCCGAACGACATTTTGAAGATCTACTAGTGGTACATTATTAACGTCGCTCCAATTGTCTCAATCTTCTACGTGTACAGGCTAAAAGGTTTCCGGATTTTATAATTCCTCCTCACTCTGCTCATCACTAAAATCACATTCGAAATCGGAATCATTTAGATTAATAGGAAATAGTGATTCCGCTTCGATTTCATAATCAACCAACCAACCCCTAAAACGAAAATATGTAATAGACCCGGACGCTTGGTGGAAGTATACGTACGAACAATGTATTTAAATATTAGTGCCAACGAAACTTTTTCGTTTGGAGCGTAGTTAGAAAAAGGGACGGGCACTGTTGCGTAGTTGCTATTTGCAGTAGCCTTGGTTAACAAAGTTAACGACACTAGGTTTCAAACTAAAAATGTTTTATAACATATCTCTATTGTTCTATCAGTGGTTGTGACTGTGCGTGCACTAGTAGTTTTTTTGTACAGACTTTCTCTCTAGTTGTCCATAATGGTAATTATGAAGATGAGACTTTTTATTGAGGGAGGTGTGGGTTAACCGTCGATTCTTGGCCCGACAGCGATTTGTCAATGTTTATGTCAACCGTTTATTTAACCATCGATCATAACGGTCATCAAAAATTAACCAAACGCTGACAACGGAGACCAATGTGAACGTATTCAAAATGGTACTGATCGTCGATTTGAGATGTCAAATGTGACACGCGGTCAAACAACCGGCCCTAACTTTTTTTTTCAGCGCCTAGCCCTCGGCGAGTGAAAAAACTGGCTATAGTCCATAAAATCTTTTCTTCTTTCCGAACTTTTCTACAAACATTGCTAACCTAGTAAACGATGAAATTTTACACTTAAGTTTTAGGTGCATATTATGTAACTTTTTGGTATAGAAAAAGTTGTCAGTACTTGAAAACCAGATGATGAGAACTGTAAAAACGCAAAAAAGCTTTATAACACCATATGATATTTAACTAATCCTCTTTTACTCTTCCAGGGGGCAGTTTACAATTTTCATTTTATGGTAAATCATGAAAATTAAGAGAGAAAAAATCATTACACTTATGATAAAACGGCGTGCATAATCAGACAAAAGTACAAAAACTACGATCCTCCAAGGCAATGAAAGATGGATAGTGTTGATGCGATTGCTTGTCTGGATTTCCCTTACGGAAATAGTGGGCGATATGATCGATATTACGCTCGATGTATTGATGTTATTTATTTTTACAAAAAACAGCGCTATACAAAATATCCCAATGTTATTATTGATAAATCGTATATTTTCGCGATATAATGCGTGTTGTCGACTTTGTACACGTTTACTTTTGTTTCGCCGTAGCAGACGTGTAACCCAAAATAAATTGACATAACCAACACACGAACGGATACCAAAATAATCTCAAGGTTATTAAATAAACACTATCGTGCTTTATCGTATCGATGATTCATTCGATCCAATACTGTGAATGCAGATGAAAAATTTACTAGCTCAATATTTACATATCTTATAGTACCAGCAAACCCATAAATAATATTTTTAATTAAAAAAGAGCTTTTTTATCAAAAGCTCTAAATCCGACCGAAGTAATGATAATAATCAATCTAGAGATGTAAAAGAAAACGTTGGAAACCGTCAGATAAAAAGACGTTGCCCGGGGAACGCGGAATGGCGCGAAAACTTCAGCCAATGAGAGGACGGGAAGAGGGAGTGGGGGAACAACGTGGTCACTTATCAGCCGGCGGAGTGATAAAGCCATCTGATTTACGCCTTTTCGATGGAGTGGAGAGACTGGAGAGTCAGTGGAGAGTCGTGGAGACTCAACTGGGGATACATAGTGGGGATGCTGCTTACTGCTGGCTCAGATTCAAAATCGTAATGAGCATATGATCATACTCGGATGAGATTTCTCGAGCGACAATAATAATATGATGCGTTAGCAACATTCTAAATTTTAATTATAATATCGTTGATGAAATTCCATACGGGTAATGAAGAGCGGGTATTACAACAATTAAGTGGGTACAATAGGAAGTTAACATTATACTTAAGAATTTGAGGTGGGTCGTGAATTTGCCGGGGAAAGACTGACATCATCCATTCTTCGGGCGAGATGGGAGCCCGATACTGTCGATGTCCAAGTGTTTGTGCTTCAGAGGCCGTGCGCCGTGCGAGTTGGGGACTTGTTTTTGATGATTTAACATGACTCGGCGCAAATGGGCGTGGCTAGACTAAGGCTACGGTATTTAAACATCCATATCGACATAATGCGTACTTTTTTCACATTTTTATCAACAAAAATATAGCATCTAACCTAAAAAACCGTTTAGTTGTGTCAAGTTTAGTGGCAAAATAAAAAATATGGGCGGAGTCTCGCCGTTAACCAGCGAAAATAACCAGCTTAAGATCATTACGACAGTTAATAGAAGCCGTCAAGAAATTCGTTGTCTCTTTCTCTCTCATGGTGTACGATTCGGAAAAAGTGATTTATTACAATTTCGGATGGGTTGGGTAAAACAAATTAGCTATCCCTCCGTACATTGTTACTTCAAGGTCGGGCCTGTAATCTGCAATGAACGCAGGTCGTAGGCTGAAGTAGCACGGGACGATGAAGGATCACAATCCAGAGTTGAGAGTAAATATATTTACTAAAATCTTTGAAGCGAGTGAAACTTTAGAAATGTGAATGGTGATTATGAAAAAATGTATAATATTATGGTAACAAGTTCGCCGACCCGAAACAAAAGATAATAATCAATAAGCTATAGGTATTAGATATTTCTATTTTCGTCCGTGTTTTGCTAGCTAGCCAACTCCTAAATCAATATGGCACGAGCTGAATTATTTTTAATAAATTACATTATGTGAACATTATAATATGTAGGATGTACTGTCAGCGGGGAAATATTGCTCGAAATTTCGATGTGTGATAATTTTTTCCATTTAATTCAAAATCGAGAATGAGCATTTGTCGACTATTGTGCGAATGAGGTATGACCATCGAAAATGAGATGCATAACACACATGTCGTAATATGTTGTCACGCTCACGTAAAAGATAATAATCCTATATAATTGATGATAGGAGCTGAAAGATCTTAAGATAAAAGATAAGAAAACCTATATAATTGGTGATAAGAGCGAAAAGATCTCAAGTATTTCCCAATCTGTATTTGTGGAGGATAGGGCGCCACCATTTAATATCTTACTTTATTTATAATTATCTGTTTTGCTCTCAGGCCTCCGAATAATTCTGTACATTCAAATCAAAACGATGTTTTACCACTTTTCAAAAACGCCCTTTATTAATAGCAATATTTTTGGCACTATACCCATACATTTGAGAATATAATCAACAACAGTTAAAAGTATATTATATTGAATCGAATACTTAATAACTCTCCTGTAAAGTTATTATAGTGAATCACATCGAATGCTGAGTAGGTAGAGAAATAGTTTCAATCTGTTTAAGCAGGTGACGAGGCGAATCGTGACCTGCTGAAGGGTCGACTGTTACATTAAATAATTTATCAATCAATAAACGCTGGTATTGGGAGTTCCTTGATTACGTAAATACGTACAACGTACAGTGGTATGCAAATTAACTGGGACAAGCTTCTCCCAAATGTGTGTCATTGGGTTGTATCTCCCAAGTGATTGGTAAATGTAATCCTTATTTAATGTTTCTAATAATACCATTTTTATTAAATATCACCTCAGGGGCGAACAACACTAAGATGTCTGGTAAGTCCTTGGCCCTAATCGTACTGGTAAAATGGGCTTTATTATTTAGTATCTATTGAATTTTCACAGGGTAAGTATTTTTTATATTATTTTGGTTGAATTAATTATCGATATTGGGGATGGATAGCACTGAAGAAAAGCGAGCCAATATGTTGACATTGCATGACCATACTTCAACGACTTTTCGAGAGATTGCTGATGCAGTGTTGGAAAATCCAGCGTCTCCAAAATAATCAGTATGATGAAGGGGTCTACCTCCCCTCAGCGTAAAGGAAATTATTCTCGTAAATGGAAGACTACCTAGTACAATGACCGAGGTTTGATTGGAAACAGCATAGTCAAACCAGGGGTGACAGGTGTCGAGCTTCCGAAGACTGAAATCAGCTAAAGCCATTATTGTTGCTTTAACAATACGAAATAGGCTTTTGGAAGTTGAAGGAAACGCAAAAAGACCCCTCAAAAACTGACTGCAGACCAAACCTATGAAGAAAAGACTTAATTAAGCCAAATTTTACAAACACCAGACCTCGGAAGACTGAAAAAAAAATTGTTCTTTACCTCGACTCACTGGGGTACAGAATGAGTGCCGTCCAAAGAATCTCAAGTCAACCCTTACACCCAGTTTGGTCCTGGAAACCCAAAGCCTATCCACGGCATGATAAACAGCATAAAATGTGAAGAAGTTCCGAGGAGTATGCTGCTTCCGAAACACGAAAGGGAATTAATAAGAAGAAAAAAATCATTAATTGAATCCAGCCATACAAGTGCTTTTAAATGGAAATTACAATATCATTGAAAGTTTATAGTGAAGAAAAGTACAAGACAAAAAATGGCACATTTTGGTTTCGTGATGATGAAATGAAAAACATACGTAATAAATATTAGTTTATCAATGCCAAAACAAAAAAGGTGTAATAAAGAGCAGATGTGCTTATATTATTAAGTACTACTTTTAAGTCAAAATTGTGAAAATTATCATTATTTTGAAGCCTGAAACGTCTTTAAAAAAGTGTTAGTCTAAATTAATTCTCACAGCACTGTACATGCGCCGCGCAAGCGATCAAACGGGCTGTTGCATTATAATAATTATAATGATTTCGTAGAATGTGAGGCTACTTTGAAATGTATATTAGTGTTTGAGAGTGGTCTTCCATTATGGCCAATGTTACGTGATTTCTCTGTTCCCTCATAATATGATTAAAAAAAGAGACGTTGATTCTGTACCTGTCCTGGGGGGGGATATCATGTTCTGGTGATTATCTTTGCCCTTTCTGGGCTATGGCAATGATGAGATCTCAAAGCAATAACATACAAGAGATAGCGCTGTAGAGAGAGCTGTAGTCAGTTTATACGAGGTTTGCCGGACTCGGCTAGACCTGAGCGTGGCTAGGGTATTTATACATCCATTCATAGCACATGTCGACATAATGTATTTGTTTATTCGTATAACCACTTTTTCACAGTATTTTTTAATAAATAAAATAACATGTAACCTAATAAACCGTCGAGTTATCTCAATTTATTTCGCGTATCATAACGTGGGCGGAGTCAACGGAGACACGAAAAACATTCTACCAATACTTTAAAACAGTGTGATATTTCGGAAAAAAAAATTGCCTCTTTCTTTCTCATGATGTACGACGTAAAAACCCAGAGAAAGTGATTTATCCCAAATCTGTATAGGTTGGGTAAAAAGAATTAGCTCTCTCTCCATATATTGTTACTTCAAGGATGCGATGGTGATCCCGGTGGACGTTTTCTCGTTGCTTCCTTCTTGCATCTTTGGAATGAAGTTACGGGCGCTAGTATTTTTTTTGCTCGTTTACAGCGGCTAGCGTTGGTCGGTCGGGAAACCCTTCTCTCCTCGAATCTTTCTGATTAGCAATTTTGAATATTAAAAAAAAACATCTCCATTCTGGTAAATGGAGTGGAAAGGATTGGGGGCTGATATTCAAGATGAAGTGCTATTGTTTTGAGGACACTGGAGCAAGGCCGTGGACGGCTCCGTATTTATGACTGGTGCATAGGCAAAATCAACTGTTCAGACCTCTTTCCAACGATTTTGAAGGTAAGTGGAGGTTTGAACCATGGTGTTTTTGGTGGTCTCCATTCACCCTCAGAACAGTTTTAGTTGGAGACGTTCCGCCTTCCATATTATATATCTACATTTAGTATATCCACTAGCTATGCAGGGACAATGGGGGTACATTTGAGTAATTAAAATGCCTAACGTCGCTTTTAACAATTTATGAAGAAAGAATCTTAGAGGTACTGGTTATATAACGTGGTGGGGGGTGGGGACCCTTAAATGTTCGTCTACCACGTATCCACAAGTATTTTGGACACGATACTCGCCAAACCGAAGACTGGCAAAACTAGTGAAAATGGAATGCAGGATAAAACGGATGATGGAGCGCAGTACAGTGGGTAGAGGAGCCTAGATCATCAAGCCAATTTCCGGAAGGTCCCGATTCTCAATACTCATCTGTGTGTAATAGACAAGGATGAAAATCCGAGATTCAAATGCATGTATTTTTATTTAACAAGGATAGACTCCAATAATAATAAGCACACGTAATTTTTTGTTATCTTAAAGATTTTGCTTCATAGAAGATAATGTTACAAAAGCGGGAAAAAAACTATGTTTTTTTTAATATTTGAGTACGGCAGTACTAATTGGACACCGATTTGTAAAGGCGAACCTAACATATTCGTATATCTAATATATGTACGAAAAGAAACACCAGAAATCCACCAAAATGTCATACCAAAAGTCAATTATTATTTTTATGCCTGCATAATTTGAACGTGGTCCATAAAAGAAGATAATCATAATAATCGATGTGTTAATAAACGAAATAGACAGACGTTTATCGTATATGTCCATATTTATATGTGGGCTAAACGATATTGTCCGGCACGGTGATACATGGAGGAGACAATTTACATAAGGGAGACGATATACAGCAAGAAATACATGGCATGACGCGTTCGTCTCTTAGAGTAACAATATAAAGAGACCGTACTAATTTGTGACAAATCGTTGACAAACTCGCAAAATATAGCTCTCTCTTTATGCTCGGTTCTATACGCATATGAGAAAAAGAGACAAACAATTGTTGATTTGGGGCGTGCTGAATACCATGTCCGCAATATTTGATCTGTACAAGCTTCATTCTGGTTTGGAGTGTCAGGCGAACGGACTGTCAAAAGTGCGTAAATAGTTAAAAACTTGAGTTATTTTTTGTCCGATATCTAGCAAAACATCATGGCCATATGTGCTATACTTGGTTGCTTCAATCGAAGTACAAAAGGACCAAAAACAAACAGTTTTCACACGTATGTACCATAAAAATCGTCTTTTTTAGTTAGATCTCAAATATTTAACATTCTAACCTACAAAACAACTAGTAACTTACACCAATATGTAATTAATCTTTGGACTATTCGTTCCAATATAATAAACTTCCGTTTGAAATGAGTTTTAGTGGATTCGTAATATTTTTAACTTAGAGATATTTACTAGCTGTCACATAAGAAACCATTACAGTGGGGAATACCCATATTGTACGGCTTCTGAAAGTATCCCGGTCTCTTTCTTTCTCATGATACTAACGCTAAATTGTTGGCAAACAGATAAAGACAGAATAATGTTTATCTTTACGGTTTTCTTCGCATCCGATTGGCTGGAAGCATATACGTCATACCTCCCTTGGTCAATCCTTGGTCAAAAAGTGCGGACAAAATTTCGCAATGTTAGGTCTCTACGTTACTCTAAGGTTCGTCTAGTCGTAAACAAGAGCAATGTCAATGGTAACCAACTGTGATGTTATCAGCACATGTCTCATATACCGTCATGTACCGTATATAACTTCCAACTAGTAGTAGTAAATATTATTATATATTCTGTTTCGTTGTGACTAAACACCAACAGCCCTGGGGTCTCTACCACAAACACATCGATTAAGTTTTATCGACAATATCGGTTATTTGTTTAACACTCCCGAGCACGACTGCAGATCGCCAAATAACAAACAGTTCACGTTGACTAAATCTGCTTACTTAAGTCGACGTGAAATATTGTTTGTTCGTTGGCGATCTGCTGTCGTGTTTGGAAATATTAACCAAATAACCGATAGTGTCGATAAAACTGTATCGATGTGTTTGTGCCAGGGGGCCTGATATTCACTAAAATAAACTTCATAATCAATTCCAATGGAAACTTCATAAACAATTCCAATAGAAACATGTATTTAAAGGTATAAAATGAGGTGAATGTTTTCGAAAAAAAATAACATTCCATCGATAACATTATTTTCTCGGGTCTCGTCTGAACAGGAATAAACAAAAAAAAGTTTTATTCGTGGAAAGTATATTATTTCTTAGCGCCGGAATTTTCATCGAATTTGAAAAATAGAATACAAAGCTTCGCCTCTTTTCAAGATGAGTAACGCCTTCAAAATATGCCGCAATCTCGTTGGTACACGCGAGTAATTCACAAATAGAAATGCGGCAAGGCGGTACGTACACGATCAGCTGATATTATTATTGCTGTGCGGCGATTTCTACGCGGGAAACAACCAAGACAATTATTAAAGTGATCCAATCGAACCAACCAACGAAATCACGCACTCCTTACACTGTTGACGATAAAGTTGAAATTGCTACTTGACGCCGGTGGCCAGTTCCGATTTATGAGAAGAAAAAAAAAACACAAAACAAAAACATCGCAAGAAACCATGTTTAATTTTATTTTTTGGAAATCAGACTTAAATATTTAAATTTCCAGTCTAAAAATTGTAATTTTCCAAATTTTACAATAAAAGCAAATCCGAAAAAGGTTCGTAAGTAGAGGATTTTACACTTCATTGAATTTTTAAAGGACTGATTTTTTTTTTCAAGGTAAAGAGGACGCGCAAATAAATTACCGGTAAAAATAAAAATTGACTGGCAAAGGCCAAAATGTGTTCTACTTTTTAATTTTGTGTTCAGTATTTATAATTAAAGCATCTTTAATATTTCAAGGGGATCAAATTTTCAAATAATAATGAAAGTAATATTTAGATACTTTGTATAGTGCCGTTTTGGTGAGAAATCAACCTCAAGGGCGCTGTACAAATCGTAATTCCTAGACTACATCTTATCACCAACTACATAATATAATCTGTTGCATATTATTTATATTGTGTACAGAAGCATACTTACCTGGCAGATAACTTCAGTAAAAGACAATTATATAATTTGATCTATTTCTAGCCAAAAACACATGATTTAGAATTGCATCGCATTAACGAGACTACTGGAGAATTATTATAACAAAATTACATGGGTAAACATTAAATAAAAACGACAGCGAAGTTCAGGGACTTTTGTGAAGGCATAAAACCACCACGAAAACTTTTCACATTTGTACACAAGGTCACGCGGGCTCTTGTGAACATTAATCATTTGCAATGGAAAATAAACAACAAAAATCTATTTCAAATATATTAACAAGAAATTTGACTGTTAAAGTAACTGAGTTCGTACGTGTTTTTGAACAAGAATAGATAATTATTGATGATTTTAAAGTTTATTAGAATTCTGCACAATAATGTTTACACGCCAACCCAAAATTGGGATGTGTTGTTGGCCAATGTCTAAATCTCAAAATAAACACTCTCTTCCTTGGCGACGACACACTTTATTGGGATGCCGATTAATGAGTGCTAAAAGACATTTCAGTTAGTTCCTTTCTGGAAATTATACGCTAATCTAGCAACTTTAAATAAGATTAATCTTGCTCGAAATGGATCATTCATAACATTACAGTAGGCGCACATCCCCAGTGTCCACACCACCAACTGATAAGAAAATGTAAACAAATGCCAATAATAATAAGTGTACTCACAGAGGCAAAGGCTGCTGGATAGGGTTGGTGTAGGGGACGGCTTCGTCCGCACTTTCCGCTCCCGAGGAAGACAGGGTAGCGTCTGAGTCCAGTTGACCGCCCACAACCTTCAGCTGGGTGCGCAGGGCTCCTGCGGCATCTGCCAGGCCCGCGGGTGCTGTCCAAGAGGGTCCACTGCCGCGCCCAGCACCCACCTCCAGTCGCTGCACTAACACTCGCGCTGCACCTCTCGTCAGGGCCGGACCGGAACCCCCGGCTGCGTGTCGGAACAGAGCGTGGGCCTCCTCAGCCGCGTGCTTGCTCATCGCTCGAGCCTGCTGCATTCGCAGCCGCCTCCGCAGAAACTGACACCGACGTTCAAGACGGGCTTGCGCATCTCTGACCAGGGCTTCTCGGGCTCCTTCGTCTGGGTCAGCCGGCATAGCGCCCACGTCACTTAAAAAGTCGGCCATCGGGTCAGCATCCATGACTAGACCGCTGCCCGCACCTTCCATGGTCTCTATGACCCGCAGGATGTCCGCACCTTCCAGTTCACCCAGGATGTGCTCCATCTCCTGCGCGTCCTTGAGGAAGTGCTCCGCACTGGGAGGCTCCATGAGCAGCTTGCCGTTGACCTGGCCAGGGGCTCCGCCCTCGCCACCGCCCCTCTGGCTGTGGTAAGTGTCTCGGCCGGCCTCAGACAGGGCCGGGGCCATGTCTCGCGCGGGCGGCTCCCTTATCTCGCCGCCGGCAGCCCCGATAACGCACGACGCATCCTCCTCCGACCCGGACTGCGCCACGGAAAACAGCGCCGACAACGACCTGTATTACGTCACGATACACTTAAAACACCGAATGACACCACAAACGAAACGAACGCGTCGAAAACACAAATCCCGATGTCACGGCACTTCGGATAAGCCACCGGTTCCTCGGCGTTCGCGCCTCACTCCATTGTTCTGAAACTGTAAACCTAACATTAATTGCGAAATTATTTACAATACTTTTTGTGTCAGCATGTACACAAGTGAGAAACAACATCTAGAAAAACTTGGGAACACATATTTGTACTCTCGTACATATTATAACCGACCGGCATAAATAACGTAACGTTAAAATATAACCCACGTGATAATCCGGTAGAACTGCACCCGTCGGAAGCTGCGATTATTCCGATATATTACCGATACACGCTAGTTGTCCGCTTCATTTTGATTGTTACGGCGGTTTTAACATAAACCTATTTGAAGAAACATAACAAAGTCAACATAAATGCGTCATACACGTATAATATGACGAAATTTGTACCAGCAATGGCGGAATAGACGCCAGTAAAACACACTACACAAAATAACGAATATTCCAAAGCGACGGACGTGAAAACCTTCCGCGGTGGCTCTCGGAAAATGACTGAGACAGAAATATATTGCTACACGTATCATTGTTAGATCAAGGCGAGCACTCGTAATTCTAACGTAAAGATTATGATACTCCTAAAAGATAAAATCTATTTATAAATTTCAATTATTCAATAAAGCTAGTCTTAATATAATTGTTAAATGATTCATTGCGTGTTAGCAAATTACGTACAATGAAGAGAGTATATTTTGAGTTATTTCCTGAACGTTTAATAAATTTGTATATTAAACAAAAGGAAAACACAAAAATTCATCTTCAAATGTTTGTTATTACCTGGAAAATCTTGCCTTATTTTCAATAATAAATTAATTCAGAAAACATCAAACTTATACATTTTGGCGCTAATGCATTTCAAAATAGTATCTCCTTTGATACGAAGTTAGCGCCGCAAGCGTAGCTACGCGAGATGCCTGACAACGAACATTGACGTCAACCACGCCCAAGTAAAGACTTTGTTTTTCAACATCCTTATACTACATAATTACATATATGTGTGGAAAACAAGTATTTTTGTAAACATATAATTATGAAAACATAGACACAATTTACTAAGGGTTTCAATTAAGATTTGGATGCAAAAACATAAAGAAAAATACTGCACTATCGGGGCGTGTAACCAGTAAAAAGATTAGTAAAATTCAATAACAAGACCGCGTCACAATGCGCATGCGCACAAACATCGGCGGCAATTCTAAAATACAACTTTATCGTGCAATACTTCCAGTATTAGATGTTGGAAACGTACATAAGTACTAATTATATTGATTACTTTCTTTTAAATATAAATAAATGTCATTGCCTCTGGATGGGTAATTTTATAGGATCTACATGCACAATTAAATATTTTATTTTTGATTGATGATATTATTATACATATATATTATTCACATTGTAACAACAATAATTATATTTGCGATAAGATGTGACACCAAATGATAGGTATAAGAACAATATAAATTTTAAGTTAGTATAACAGAGTTATTATTAACTGCTTATGACCATGTTACAAATTCTTCACCACAAATTAAAATCAACTCTCTTATCTAAATAAACAATAGATACTTGAATATAAAAATACTGCCATAAATTTCATCACTTATATGCTTCAGTTTTTTTAAGGTCTTTGTACACACGCAGCATCAAAAATGCACAGTAATGTGTTGTTAAGTGTTAGTGTATATGGCTACAATTAATGAACAGATACTCTCTACACAGCGGGTTTTCGACGCTGTGTGTATTGTACCTTAAAGATATCATTTTGTTGTAACCAATTATTCAGACCTTTTTTAAAACCATTTCCAAATACCGTTACACATTATATATGAAATAAGATACATTCAGAATAATTCATAATGCTTGTAAAATGATAGGTCTCGAATTGAATTTACTATTAGGTACCTGCTTGCCTAAATTTTTTACTATTTAACTATGTTCCTTACATTTCTTTCCTTATCTGTGGGTAAAAATTCTTGTGAATATATTTATGCATTGCAGCTATGCTCAAACCCTCCCTCCCGACAGAAATCGAACAAATATGATGTTATGCTATGACTGTCATACTTGATCGCAGTTTAACAATAAATCACCTCAATCAAAATGAAGGAGAAACTTAGGAAAAAAATAATAAAGAACTAATAAAATATATGTTATGATAATATCATAACATTAAACATTCAGTATACTTCAAAACTCTAAAATAATCACTAAAAAAAAAAGGAAAAACTCTATGGAATGTGCACTGCATGAGAGATAATATTATAAAATCGGGTACGTTCGGGACTCACAGTGGTGGTACATATTTGCCTCCAATCTATTCTCACTATTCGCAAAGAGTAAAATTTAAGACATTATTTCATTGAATTCAAATGAAAATATTATATTTTTGCAGCTTGTTCCAGTAACAAGTTCTCTACCAAGAGATTACAATTGAGAATCAAAACATTGCTTGAAACGGCTTGAAGTAAGTTAGGCAACCAGATTAAAATTCTTCAAGATTAGTGACAAACTAGATAGGAAATTGTTAATCAATTTCAGCAATAATTTATTTAAAGATAAAATATACAGAACTGCAGAGAGAGTTATTTGAAAATTAACTTCATCTAAGCTGTTTAAATAAAAATAAATAAACAAAAAGGAAGAAGGTAGTTAGTTTCAAAGAGAATTGTTTAATTTTTTAATCTCAAATCTGTAATTAGGTACTTTTAAAAAGTAAAATATAATATATTTTTTATAATCATAGCCACAAATTGTAATGCCAGCTCTACACTATCTGTGAAGCTATCTGAGCATTAGAGTGTTGCATACATGTATCCCTTGACATAGACACACACCAAATGTGAGGTGAACCATCAACAAGGGGTACTCGTAATGGGTGAACAGTGCTACTACACAACCAAAAATAATAATCTAAGCAAGAACTGAGATACAAGAGTGAAGAGAGTAGCACAAGAGTATAGAGGAATATTACAAACTAAAAATCATTATAAACGTAATGCTCATTTTGTATTACATTAGAACTGTAAATACCTATCCAGGCTATAAGCAGTACTCAGGAAAATAAAATATTAATGTTTAAACAAAAGCCTCTATGTGAAACTCGGGGCAAGGGGTTTTTTGTATAGAGCCAAGCATAGATAATTTTGATTCACTGCTCAATATATTTTTATTATTGTACAGCTTGACACACTTATGTTTGCTGGCGGCCAAAGAAGTCAATGCCAAATCGCAAATTGGCAAGATATTCAAAGTAAATGACAAATTCCTCTGCAAAACACTAACCCAACTGTTTCTAAAGTAGGATCATATAATATTAACTGTGCAATATTGTTTAGTTTCAGTTTCAAATATATCTTTAATGAAATATTTGACTCCATTGATAAATGATAATTAGAACAAATCTGAAGAAAAAACGGTTGAATTAAAAAATGCTGTTTCGGTTGGACTCAAGAGTGCTGCACAATGTTATAAAACTGCAGTTTAATTACTTTAAAAAAGCTTAGTTATTCACATAGAACAAACAAGATATGGTTTTTAAATATTTTCAAATATTTCAGCTATGATAAAGGGTTCAGATTTGTGGGATAAATTGCAAAAAATTAAAAAGACCGTAAATATGAATTTATGTAATGGTGCTGAAAGAATATTAACAATATTCTAAGAACGTGAAATAAAAAGACACAGAAAATAAAAAGATCAGACTGTCACCGAGACACAAAACCGGGACCTGTACTATATCCAGGAGTACAAATTTGTCTCGGTCACAACCTAATCTTTTTATTTTCTATTTCGTGTTTTTTATTAAAAAGAAAGAAAAACATTCCCGGTTTACAAATAACCTGACAATATTTGAAAAACTACTATCATCAAATTAACCCTATGAGAGTTGAAAATTGTTTCATATCCGATGAGTCTAAATAATCAGCGAGAAAAGTTGGATCACCATGATTTGTGCTCCAATAACCAATTTTAAGAGAACATAAAGTACCTATATTTGATACAAAATTTGAAAATATGTTGTTTTAAATCTTATTTATTTGGCCAAATTCTAATGAAATATCATCATAAATTTGAATGGCAATGTCGAATTTTAGCGTGCTTAATTTTTTCATTGCATTTATTGAAGCAGAGATGAAAGGAAAGATATAATTATGTTGTTTTTATTTATGATGATAAGTGATAAGTAATAATAACTGCCCGGAATCAGTTCAACTATTATGGGAAGAGAAAGGAGGGGGAGAAGAAAGATTACAGAAAGGTTAGGAGAACCTACCTATGCAGATGCGGTTACGACACATAATTAAAAATATTTCTAGCAAACCTTTCAATTCAGAATGGTGGTCTTTATTGAGGGGATACAGAAAATGTCTCCCAAATTAGTAGAGTATACTATGTGAAACTGGGAATTGGAATCATCAAAAGCAAATATAATTATTATAGATGTTGATTCAAGGTGTAATTACTGAACAAGTGGTGTAGCATTTTGATATAATCGCCGCCGAAAATGTTGTAAAACACTTATTTTCAAAATTTGTGGGTAAATAAGAAACTGTCAAAACAATTAAGCATAATATTGGCAACCTATACACAAAGTTTCATTATTCAACTAAAGAAACATTTTGAAAATAAATAATGTTAACCCCCAATTCTAGAAAAAATATTAATATTTTAGAATAAGTATTATTCTAGCTTTCTACACGTTATTGAATTGATTTAAAATGAAAACACGGGCTAAAAATTCCGCAACTATTGTAATACAGATGATATTCATTCTAATACACAACTGAAAAATGAATAATTATTGTAAAACTTAATCAATAACCCTCAATCATATTACCTAGCAAATACCAAACCACTTATAATGACAACTGTGTTTCTATAAACTTTAAAATAAAGATTACTGTGACTTTTTGAATTAATATAGATAGACAAATAGATAGTTCTTAACAATTTACCTCCAATAATTAATTTTCTTTGCTTTACATACAATAATTAGAATCACAACATGGGTTTGTGATTCACAAAAATGTTTCTGATGAAGTGAAACTTAATTATTACAATGTAGACAAGAATCAATGCATTTATAAGATTATAATTAAATTAATTGGAATCATCACGGCTGCAGTAAGATCAGTAAAAAAGTGCAAAATCTATAAATATATATTTGGTGCATGTATCTTTCTTGAAATAATATAATTTGATATGTCAACCTAAATTTAAATAATATAACAAACTATTATAATTTACCACTGATCTTGAGTAATGTTTATAGAGAAACATTTAATACGTAATAGTAATTCATAAATAAAGTTTAAATAGTGTTAACTAAAACCAACAACAGTCAATGTCATAAAAATACTTTTTTTAGTCGCAGTGAAAATATAAGTAAAATAATTCAAAAATAACTAACAGTTTTGGAAGATACTATTAAATTTAATGATTATATCTCGTTGGTGGAAGGTTAATTTTAATTATTTACCTGGATCGGTCCATTGCCACTCCATCTTCAGTTGTGGAAATACCATTTCAGCAGCAGCCCAACGTTCCCACCGTTGACGTTTGTTGATGTTCATCATTGAGACGTGAGATTAGTCACGAATCGTTGGAAATTTTAAGATTTCACACGATTCAAATAAATAATAACGCCAGAGAATAAAATATTGTAATGTTATATTTACTTTACAACTTAAATCGGATTACATGATTTTAAACAAAATACAACAGAAATCATATTATTTATCATTGACAGCAGCTTTTGCAGCCAAACTAAAAGCTAGCACTCGAGATATTATACTTTTTAGGTACTCGAAATAAGCAGTTGCCAAAATAAAAAGGTTTCAATGTATACGTTTATTAAACCTGCAATATTCAATACGAATATTATTTTTACTAAAAATATAACATTTTTAAAAGTCTCCCTGTTCACGAATTTCACACAACGATAATAATGAAAAGAATGTGCTAAACAGAGTGACTGATAAAACTAAAAACTTTTTTCTGACAATGTACTTTTACCTTTCTGTGTCAACACTGTCAACCCACCGACACCTAAATTTGGGTACTTTTTGCATACAAAAAAGGTGAAAACCCGTCAACTTGATTTTTTAATTCATGTTTATTAGTACCAATAGAGACAAATAATCATAAATGGATAATTAATATTTGGTACAAATTAATTTCCATTATTTTTTTCGTTTCAGCAAGTAATAAAACTTATCAAAAATTTACTCTGGCGAGGTGTTTTCTGCTGTGACTCTAACAGGAGTATTACATTAAAATAATTGGATAGTTATCTCATTCATTTTAATATACCTAATCTAGAAAGACATTACATACCTTCAAAATAAATTACTGTGCTATGCAAACATTTCAAAACTGAACGAGTGTGATTTGAAATACAAAAATATTTTGAAAACTATAATTTCTGTGCTCATTGTGATTTGTTTGTGCTTTTCACCATCAGAAAAATAATATGGGCAGAAGCAAAATTGGAAGATTATTGATGTTTGTAAAATTCTGGCCACCAACTACTTTTCAGTACAAGTAAATACAGTTTCATGGTTGGTGTCCCATAAATTAATAATATGTTCCTAGTAACATAACACCAACTATTTTATTCCACCCTTACCTACCAACGTAGTTTTTTTTCATATTTATGCCTATGATGCAAGAGGTAATTATTAAATAATATTTGAATAATTTCTATTTTTGTGAAATCAATCAATAATTACCGATATTACTGAAACGAAAAATTTATTTTAATGTTTCTACTGGTATAAACGATTCGTTTTCTCTAGTAGATTACAAAATTTAGAATGCTTGTAGCGTATAGGTATCAACACTATGAAATACGAAGTTTTCGAAATTTCCACACTATGTGGTGTGCATATTTCATCGATCTTTCTTCAATGATCTGTAATAGGTGTTCGCTTTCACAATGAAACAAAACTTACATGTTATAGATACAGCAGCTACACAGTTGATCTAGGGGTCAAATTATAGACTTGTATTACTTAAATATATGTATGTATGATCATTCATCTTAAAATATTTCTTCATTATATAGTAGATATATTCAACTGCACTGAATCTAGTTACAAGAAGGCTATAATAGCATACCTCTTTCAAAAATACTAGTGTTAATTTGCATTATAATATTTCTATCAACTTAATTATGTTTTTGGGTGCTAATCATTGTTATTTTTTATGTCACTATTATTTTATGTTTTATATCATATGTTATGTAAAAACCCAATAGGGCGTATATAATTAAATAAATAAATATACCAAGCAACAAATTTAAATGACTTCAACTCATATTAATCATTTTACTTTAACGCTGAAACAGGGATCGAACCCATATGCTTCATAAATCACTACAACATGGAAGCAGTTAGATAAAGAGTGCAGAATAAAGCTGTTGAATTGTACAAAATAGATAGGGTAGTTTCAATTAAGAGTGGTTATGAAATAGAAAACAAATAAAATTAAAAAAGTAACACATTGCTTTATTGATAAAAAAAAACTTGTTTTAAATGCAGTCTTACATGAACTCTTGTTGAATCATAAAAAAATATTAAGCATCTGTTATTGTTTAGGTTTTATCCGATGGCCAAAACAAATTTACAACATTTATTCAATAATTTCAAATGCCCAAGGGTCCCTATTACTCTCTAGCATGGATAAAGAAGAATCACTTATTTTATGTAACACTTCACGGAGCTTGTGTTTCGAGAATAGTTTGTAAAGTTGATAAACTTCAGACGCAATTATTTCCGAGAGTCTCACGGCTTCTGTGTGTCCATCAACGTTTCCGCACTGCAGAATCTTTAAAAGAAGTAATACTATTTCAGGGATACATAATTTTCTTAAGGCCAAGAGTTCTTTTTCTCTTTCGGCACTTTCCTCTTCGTTATAATCAGCCGGTTTTTCATTGGAAATTATGTCATCAGCCATCCAGCCCGGGGGAAAAAGTAGAACATTGTACAATAGTTGTTTAGTGTGTCGAGCTTGGTGCAATCCTGCCGCAGTCCATCGTTCTTGTTGCGCAGTAGCTTGGGCCTTGATTTGCTCGTAGTGCACTTTATCTGTGAAGGAGCAAGAGAGCAGAGGGAGAGGCTCGGGACTTCTCGGTCTTCCACCCACATGCTGCCTGTACCAGGTGGCATAACCATTTATCGCTTCCAAATATGCCTTCAAGCACATGTGCTCCCTGAGGTCATTGGAGGAAGAAGTTAAGTTTTTGGATATAGCATTGGGCGGAGAGAACTGTAACAGGCGACTGAGCACTCCAGTCGCTGAATCTGCATCTCCTTTAAAGATGAGTGTTCTGATTATGGCGTTGCTCATTTGCACGGCTACAGCAATCTGCGACGGGTAAAAAGAAAACCATTCCAGGCACCCGATAACACGCTGCATGAGTTGCCGACCATTTTCTTCTGTTCCGCCAATCATTGTAGAGTCATTATCAGGGTCATTGGGACTACGCTCTTTTAAAATTTTAACGGCATATTTGACAGTTTCTCTAGCTGCAGCCTCCACATCGAGACCTGCTTGTTTTCCCGACTCCATTACACGAGTTCGATCATCTTTGGCTTCCACGAGCCACATGAGCTCTGAATACTTCTCAACTTGGTATTTAACCGGAAGAGTGGAAGTATAGTAAGCTATAAGCTCCGGAGATATGGTTGCGCCATCGACCTGTTCAATAAGTTTTTCAACATAAGCCTTCAAAATATTGTCACTCACATCTTCAACTGGATCTTTTCCTACTCGACGGAGGACAAGAATAACATGAGCCAAAAATCTGATGAAGTTGAAGTCAGCGGTCTCAACCCACTCGGCAGCTTTGTGCAACATAGAGTTAACTTGCTCAAGCATTAGGTGACGTTGCATTTCTTGGTAGTAAGTTTCGATCTTAGTTTTATGTAAGGCATTAACGCATCCAAAGATGCAGTGGAGGGAGAGTTCTGTCGGCTGGTCAAACTGTTGAATAAGATTCTGGTCAGAGCCAGAGAGAAGGGCTGTGGAATGGTGCTCTTTGAGAAACTGATCCACTCTAAGCTCAATCTGAACTCGCAAGTGCGCCCATAGCAGGTCTTCCCGAGAGGCGGAGCATACTGTCAGCAGGGAGGGCAGGTGTCCACACAAAACTCCAAGGGTAGCGCGGAAGTAGGTGTTCTCTTCTGTTTCTGTCAGCAACCCGAGGCAGCTCCACTTCCAAAGATCCCGGGAAGGATTCCCAACCATGGGGAAGGTGGCATCTAACTTCGGAGGTTCTGGATAATGTAACAAAACATGGCCCCGCAGAATGATGGCCCGCCACATCTGTCCCGCAGATATACAAAGTGAAACTGCCTCCTCAAATCTACCGCATCGCAGTTCTTTAAATATACTCTGACACAAAGTATTTTCATCCTCTTGATCTAATGGATGGAGTGTTTTCTTTTGTCTTCGAGGCGCATCCGGATCTAATTCAGTAACAAATGTTGCCGCACTTTCGGCATCAAATAAGCTCATTCCATTTTCCAGGTGATGGAGAGTATTCTCCCAGTGAACTGTTCCACCGGTTCGGCTAGCCGATGGGATAGCGGAATCATGATAGGCAGCACAATTTTCTAACCAATCTACTATCAACTGCATAAGGCGAAGTTCAGCATCGGATTGAAATAAAGCGCTTATTAGTTTCCTCGGCGACAACTTTTCATACTCTTTCAGAGGTGCGGGTGTCTCTCTACCTTGCATGGTGTCCAAGTACAAGCAATATAACAAACGCCAGGTATCAGCTTCTTCATTCAGCCAAGAATTCTTCGGGATGAATCTTTCCCAAGGGTTGATTTTCTCCAGAGAATCGCAACAAGATTGCGCAAACCTGCCAATCATTTCTAACACATCGCCAGAATTCGATGATTGCAGAACTTCGTAAAAGATTTCACTTAAATCGTCAACTTCCTTTAAGGCCCTCAATTCAAATCCAGCTAATGAAGTAGCATTTAATGTATGCCGTAACGTTGTATCATTGAAAGCTCTTGATTTTGTAATACCAGATATATCATTTGGAGACATGGTAACCGACAAATCAAAATCACTAGCTGTCATCTTCGGATATACGGTACTCGGAGAATTCGGAGCGGCATTGAAGTGCATGCGTCGCATGGAATTATTATTAAAAGCCATGTTAAATAATACAGCACTGCTAGCGTAATTTTGGATGTAACTTTTAGTTTGTATTTTTATATTTGCTTCAGAAAAGTTCAAAGCGTACCATAACGATTTCTATAATTCTATGTTCAATGGTCTATGGTAATATGGTTGCGACTAGAGATGGCCGTTTTAATATTTCAACTTCTCAAAAGAAACGATCTCGCGAAACTGTTTAAAAATAATGTACTTAAATTGAATTTAAAAAATGATTTTTATGTTTTTGTCACTCTATGCGTACATGCGTTAAATAATTGTTGAATGAATAAAAAAATAACATTGTTTATTGTAAAATTACAATGAACTAAAATAAATGATTTGTCGTGTGGCGGATTTTTTTTTTTACATTTTGACTGAATAGAAAAAAGTATCAAAGTACACACTTTTTATGATAAAGTACCAAGTCAGTCATACATAACACAAGTGAGATCGTAAAACTGATTAACTCAAATTTCATACTCCTACCGCAATTAAAATTGTCATATTGCGCCACCCAAAAATATTTTTAATGAAAAAAAAAAAGCTAAAGAAAACAATTTTGTACGGAAAAAATATAACTGAAAGAGAGTACTAAGAAACGGTTTGGTGTCAACTATAAATGTTTTTTGCGCGTACGTACTTCGTACTTTTATACATGCGTACGAGTATAAACTTTTCAAAAATGTAACTGATGTAGGTGTTCAGTAACTTTGTAAATAAAAAAATGTAAAATCTACACAAGCGATAAACCTATGATGTATTTGGCTAACATTTTTCTACACTTGGAATGGGTTAGAGCAACAAATATTGTTTCTTGGCAAGTCAAATTAAATCCGTGTTTTTTCACAGGCAACAACTAGTATTATAATAGCATTATTATTTATTTTACAGAACTGCAATTTTTACCCGCTGAGTTATTATATAAATATTCGATAAAGCTTTACTTAATAACAAATTATAAAAACACTCTTGTTTTTTTTCTTCATATTTAATTACTCCGTTAAATGTGGCGCTCAACAATCAATAGTCTTTGTTTTTCTCGTGCTATATTGCATATAACCAAAATGCTTGAACCAGTTTTGAGAAATGATTATTGAAATATTTTTTATTATTATTGTTAAGGAAATGGGAACGAGAAAGGTTGGAAAGTATAAGTAAGTTGAAAAACCATTTGAAGCAACGCCAACGTTTCGATTCTGAATGGTGATCTTTGGTGCACTGAATAAAACAAGAATCGGATGCCACATTGCCGGGATATGTATGAACAATATTAGCTACGCAGATGATATGGTCATACTAGCCCCGTCAGCAAGAGCAATGAGAAAACTGGTGACCATTTGCGAAGCGTACGTTGACAGTCAAGGGTTAGTGTACAACGCCAAGAAATCATCGCTACTGATATTTAGAGCAAGTACCGGACCTACTGTCATCCCGCCCATACGTCTCGGCGGAGTTGATCTGAATATCAGCAGTGAAATTAAATATTCGGGTCATGTCGTAACTAACGACCTAAATTACAAAAATGACATAGAGCGCCAAAGAAAAGCACTGAGCGTAAGATCCAACATGCTGGTCCAACATGAAGGAGATTCAATAGGTGCAGTCCTCCGGTAAAGATACAGTTATTCCAATTCAGATTATTATAATCCAGACGTATTGCATGAGCCTGTACATTTGCGAACTCTGGGCCATATGTACACAAGCAGCAATGAGCACGCTCCGAATGCTGTACAACCACGTGTACAGAGCGCTTTTCGGTATTCCTTGGCGATGCAGTGCCTCACAGATGTTTGCAGAGGGAAGGGTACACGGATTCACTGCACTGATGCGTCACAGAGTGGCCGGAACGAGACAGCGCTACCGGGAATCCGAGAACACTCTCGTCACACACCGCTCTGTTCCGCTGAAATAAAATGCTATTATTATTATTATTAGGGGTGGTAGAGTATTAACCATTTTGGAACATGCCGCAAATACACTATACATTATTTTATATGAATTAAATGTGCTATGACACAAATTAATTAAATAAAATATATATATGCGCACGCCGGGTTTACGCCCGCGACCTTTGGATTCGGTATTTTATCTGTGCATGTCGCCATTTGCAATTAGCGGGCATGTAGTTTTCTGCAAACTTCCGATTGTTGAAACGAAATCATTTTTATGCAATATGTAGGAAAATATTGTTAAAAATTTAATGATTCTTTGATAAAACAAAAACATCATCATGGATATACAGGAAGTTAAAGCGTTCAACTCAGAGGTACGTTTTTATATCAACTTTGGCAGTGTCTACTTTTCTGTTGAGTCGTTAGATTTTTAATGATCAATGCCTTATTTTTTCAGCTTTCTGGGTTGTACGACAACAAACCGCCAATATCTAAAGCAAAAATGAATGCCATTACAAGGGGGGCAGTTAAAGCAATAAAGTTCTACAAACATGTAGTTCACAGTGTCGAAAAGTTTATTTTCAAATGTAAACCGGAGTACAAAATTCCTGGTCTTTACGTGATCGACTCGATAGTTCGTCAATCCCGGCATCAGTTTGGTGCCGAAAAGGATGTGTTTGCTCCCAGGTTTGCCAAAAATATGCAACAAACATTTATAAACTTACTGCGGTGTCCTCCAGAAGATAAGGTAATTTTGCATTCTTAACCTCAAATCAGTACATCTTACTATTATGCCGATGTCAAAATTTATTACACTTAACTGTAAAATAACTACTGCTTTATTGAAATAAATACTCAAATTTGATAGCAGTGTTAATTTTATGAATTTGTAGTGAAACAAATTTGTATTTATGCACATTCTTATGATTTTAAAATTTTGGTTTGGTCTCATTAATTTTGGACATTATGCTCCTTGTCAATGATCGATTACAAATAATGTGTAGAAATAAACATAAGTTTTAAATGATTCCAGCGGAACATAATTCGAGTGTTGAATCTGTGGCAAAAGAATTATGTCTTCAGTCCGGAGGTTATTCAACCCCTGTTTGACATGGCCAACCCAAACCATCCCATTCACGCCGAGCTACTCGCTCAGCAGGCCCAGGCGCATGCTAATGGTAAGTCCACTTATTCTTAGAGTTGCTTTGCTTTCACTGAACCGATTATTTTTGCAACCAGTTGCATTTGGAATTCAAATAAAAAATTGTAATGCCCGAAAAAAGTCAATTGGCTTACACAAGTTTTTGGAGGAACTGGTTCCTTACCTAAATATTTACTTCCTCCCCACGAGTTATATAATAATGTTTGTTCTTATTACTTCATAAATTACAGATCTTACCTGACATAGAAATATCATTCAGTAGTATCATTTTCATTTGTTTTCCTACCATGCAGTAGGAGTTTTTTGTAACCCGGGAATGTTTGTTTTTCTTTTTAAAAAACAAATAAAATTGTCTACCTGCTTAATTTTTGATCCATGGAAAGGGTTATTGTAATTGGACTCGCACCAGTCTTGTATTTAGTTTTTGAGTTTATTTATATAATTTTTATTTATTTTTATTTAATCTTTTTAAAAAGAAAGACAAACATTCTCAGGTTACAAATAACATGACAATGTTTGTACAACTCCTACTGCCATCTTAATAAGCGGAAGATGTTGCTTGCGCAATGATGGATGACTTAGCTAGCAGAGGATTGACTCGCGATGCCTGGGTGGAAACTCAAAGTTATTAGTTTTCACCAGATAGCCATATGAATTTAAATTTTGAGCATTAAATCAATTGAAAAAATATACATGGTATGGACATGAAAAATTGAGAGTGAGACATATTGGTACATGTTGAAAACATAGCTTTATACAATTTTTTCACAATTTCAGGATCTATGTCAGAGAATGCTAATGCCAAACATTCCCCTGCTGTCATCTCTCAACACACTCCAACAGAACCTTCTCATGAACAGGTAACTATGTAATATTTACCCGAAACAAAGATAATTAACCCTAGGTGTATGCATGATTTGAATTTGAGTTTTGTGAAAATATTCCGCAGTGTAAGTCACAGATCACAAAGTAGAATCACCTCCCGAAGTTACTGCACATTTCCGAATGCACTTTTCCCCCCGGAAACCTTATATATGTATATACAACATTATAAGACAAAAGACCAACGTAGATTGACTGCTAATTTCTTTAGTTAAAATATCATCCAACCTTTTCTATACTGCAGTTTTAAATGTTACAAATGTTATTACCATACTTGCAACTGATTGTGAACACGAGCACTCATAATATATCCTTATGTGATTACATAACTAGAAATCTTCAAAAAAATCTAAGTCATCATATAGCGTGGACAATGCATACCTACAGCACTTTACTCACTTTAAGCATTTTAATAAACCTAACCATGTCATCACATTGCGTGAACAATGCATACCTTCAGGGCTTTACTCCCTTTATGCATTTTAATAAACCTAACCATGTCATCACATTGCGTGAACAATGCATACCTTCAGGGCTTTACTCCCTTTATGCATTTTAATAAACCTAACCATGTCATCACATTGCGTGAACAATGCATACCTTCAGGGCTTTACTCCCTTTATTTATTTTATTTATTTATTTATTTACGCCCGTTACAGGCTTTTACATACATGTAAACATTTTTTTTTTTTTTTTAAACAACAACCTCATAAGTGCAAAAATTTATGTAAAAAAATAAATAAAAAGAGTATTGAATAGTAGATACAAAAATAATCAATAATATTCAATAAATAACAGGTCCAAAATATTGTAAAAGAAAAAAACAATACTAAGTAATAGGTCTAACTATTAGTTTAGCTCTTCCAGATGATAACAACTAAACTTATAGTTTGATATTGACGTGTTAAATATATCAGCGACATCGGAGTATACGTTTCCTAAATGTTGTATTCGTCGCATAGGCGTGTTGCATTGTGAGTTTGAAGCAGAATTGCTACAATAATACGGTAAGTACTGCCTTGTAACCGTCCTGCTTGGAACATGAAAAGAAATCAAGTTTAATAATTCAGGGCTGTCAATCATTGAATTTATAACTTTGTATAAGCAAATTAAGTCGGTAATTATTCTTCGCTCAGACAATCTCAATAAATTAAGGTGACAAAGAAGATAATCGTAATTGATACATTCCCTTAATATGCCCATTCTGAAGTTAATAAATCTCAAGAATTTATTTTTGAACTCTTTCTATTGTAAGGGAATGAATAACATAACTTGGTGCCCACACACTGTAGAGTTGTATTCAATTTGACTCTAACTAATGACATGTACAATTTTTTTAAAGATATGAATGTTTTTAAATTGATTACATATTCTTAATATAAAACCCAACATTTTTTAAAGCTTTATTTGATGCGATTTCAATATGATTATTAAAGTTTAGTTTTTGATCAAAGTATACTCCTAAATCATTTACCTCGGTTACATTTGTTGGCGAGGGTATCGTTTATAGTATAATCATAAATTAGTGGGTTTTTATTCTATAGAATCTCATAATTAGACATTTACTTATATTGAGTTGCAAATCATTTTTTAGGCACCATACAAAGAGTTTGAACAAATTACTTAACAATGTGTGGATAACTGCTAAACCACATAAACAAAGATCCGGCTATGCCAAATTTCTTAAGTTTTTTTAATAATAAGTTATGATTAATTCTGTCAAATGCTTTGCTGAAATCGGTGTAGACAGAATCAACTTGTAACTTCATGGACATGGACTCGGATATATAATTTTGATATATTAAAAGATTAGACAAAGTAGATTTTCCTGAAGTAAAGCCATGTTGTTTAGGTGAGATTAGTGGTTTGATACAGTGAATGATTTTATTTAAAATAAGTTTTTCAAATAATTTGGGTATAGTTGATAAAAGGCAAATCGGTCTATAATTGCTCACTTCATTTTTATCTCCTTTTTTAAAAATTGGGGTGAGGTAACTGTATTTCCATTTATCTGGAAAGTGTCCTGTTTGTAATGACTGGTTAAAAAGAAAATGTAGTGGATATGCAAGAGTTGTGGCGCAATTCTTTAAAAAAACAGGTGGTATATTATCAGGACCACCACTCTTACTTTGGTCTAGTAGTTTCAACTCAGTCAAAACATCACCATATTCGATGTGTACATGGGTTAAATTCAAATAATAGTCTGGGGAAAAAATTGGCGTGTAATTATTAGCCATGGTTGAATCGTGGACATATACACTTTTAAAAAAAGTCAGCAAGTAGGTGAGCTACGTTCTGAGTATTGTTGGCCTTTTTAACAAATTTTAGACATATTTTTGCATTCTTTTCTTTTTCTACAGAAATCAATGTAGGTTGGTAGGGATCTCTCCTCTTTATATTTTCTATGTGAAACTTTTTTGCTTGCTATTAATTGAATTAATTCTTTGTTGAACCATTTTGGATGTCTTGATTCTTTATAATGAATTAAGGGTATGCAGTCAGTGATAATGGTATTAAGTTTGGAATAAAATGATTCTATATTATGACTCATGTCACCTGCTTTGAAAAACGACCAATTTTCTTTAGTAAGATGATCATTAACTTCATTGCATTTTAATAAACCTAACCATGTCATCACATTGCGTGAACAATGCATACCTTCAGGGCTATACTCACTTTATGCATTTAAAAAAATGTATCACTTTTTAAAAAGTATGCTTCGAACGTCCAATTATCTTTGTATATTGTACAAAATAATTTATTAAAATCTTGTCTAATATTTTCAGGGTGGCAAATCAGACGCAATACTCGCCCAGCTCCGACAGATGCAGAGTCTCCTCCGTGATGGATCTTCACAGCCTTCAGGGCCCCCGCCAGCCAACTCCGGAGACAAGACCTCCGTGAACTTCAACCGGCGACTCCTGAATGTGGACTTTGAGTACGAGAGCGAGGATGAAGGGGGCCAGGGACAACTCATGAGCATCAGTATGTCTTCCAGCGTAGGCCAGGGTACTGGAGGTGCTATTTTTAACATATAAGTTGCCATACTGTAAATGTCAAGGAGATTTCATTACATTAATTTTATTACTTTTAACACTACAGAGCTAATGGTATCTAGTAAAATCGAATGGAAATGTTATGTTGGTATTTTACATAAACGGTACAATGAGTTAATATGAATGTTGGTACTCATATAAACTGCAGTCCACTACATTTTAAACAGCAATGAAATTAAGACGAAAAGCTGATTTACCCTAGTTTGCATCAATATGTGGACATGTCTAATTTTCGAATTATGATATTACCGCTGTACAAGTAATGTGACATTGTGAATATGGTGTGCTTGCCACATATTTTGAATTCCTGGAACTGGCACATTGAACTCACCAACGCTGGAAAGGTGTACACAAAGTGATGAGTCCTCGATCCTTTACTTTAAAGAAAAGGGGGAGTGTAAAAGTTAAAAGTTTGAAGAACTTATATTTTATACATGGACACAAAATGAAAATTTTGTTCAATTTTAAAACATGCAAAGCTATTAACAATTATTGAAATACGATTTAAGAATCCTGATTTTTTCAATATCAAAAATGAAGAAAAGTGACCTTTTTCAAGTCAAGCTTTGTGCTTTCTCTATGAAATGAAATCTCTTTGATAAATGTTGAAGTATTGATATACTTAAAAGTAAAAGTGTATAACAAAAGTAACCCATATTTCTATACATATTTGGTTGACTCCTAAAAAATACATTCCAGTACTGTTTGGCAAATTATAGCTTTATTTATTACTTAAGAAAATGTTTTCACTAATATGACTAATTTAGATTTAAGTATTAAATATTATTGGCTTGGTGGCGGATGGAAGTTGCTTAGCTACAAATTACACTACTGTTTTATAAATCAAACATATCAATACATATATTGTTGAACTCTTGAGCGCAGTTCACATTGGGATTCTTCAAAAATTACTTTTCTGATTTTGTGAGGAATCTGTCAGATTCACCCTAGGAATTGCCACCTGACAATTTTGCTGATAAGTTTTTGCAACCGTGCATATTAAAGCAATCGATGCTGAGGTTAGCTACAAGCCGAGTATACAACTTAATAGCTTGGTGTGAATAGCCAGGCGCTAACTTCCGAACGCTTTGAGTTTGGAGTCGGGTCTATCTATCAAGCGCCTTTGTGGTGATATTTCAGAAAAATGGCGCTATAATATAAATTAGCCAAGTAATAAAACCCCAAATGTGAACAGCGCTTTTGGAAAATCGAGGAATGAAGACTCAATGCAATTCAAAATCATGAACTTATTGAGCATAAAATTTAACTTTTCGAGATAAACAAAGTAAATTTGATACTCGAAAAATTTAACCTCTTTAAATATGTAAATATCTTTGGAATGGTGTGTGAGTTAGAGATATGTACTATTTTTTTATAAACATCAATTTGGGTTCTCAGTATAGTTTATAACTCATATTTGTCAAAAAGTGGAGATACAATGTCTTGGCTTTAAGCTTAAGCCATCTAAATTATAAATCACAGTCAAGAGCATCCCCCTTTAGAATTTAGAGAAGAATTATATTCTGCTATTTTTCAATTATTTATGTACAATTGAACCTTCGAAAAAATTCAACTTGCACGAAAATTACAATCACACAAATTTGTAGATGTAATCGGCCAGCCGTGGCTGTAATAAGCTTGAAAATTTTGATTTACGTTGTGTTATTAAGAATTTATTTTAAATACTTGAATTTGATAGGCCGGCCGTGCTGGTAATCCACTGCAAAATTTCGATTTACACAGCACATACGTCATATTATTATGAATTAACTTTGAATTTGATGGGCAGGTTGCGCTGGTAACTCAACTTTTCAGCGAATTACAAAAAAATAGTCTAATTATGTGGGAATTTGTTAATTTGGTTCTTGAAGTACTGTGATTTTTTTAATTCACCCTGCTGTATTTAAATAATCTTTAATTTCACCAATCTATTGTAGACTTATTTTAATGGATGCAAAGTGATGGATGTCAGAATTTCTTTAACATTTGTATTTTCTATCTTTAGGTGGTGGCGATAGTCCCATTCCTATGGCCCCCGCAGTACCTCCCCCGCAGCCCCCGCCAGCCTCTTCTCACCAGCATCCTCAACAGCAGCAGATGGGGCATAATTTCCTAATGAATTCACTGCAGAACGTTAACCCAAATGATGCACTTGGAAGGTGAACATTTTTCTTTACAATTTCCAATGTACATATATCATCACTATTTGAACTAAAGTTAAAAAAAAAGTTGAAGTCGAAATTTGAATAAGCAGGTATGGAATTAGTGAGCTGGCATCTTTGAGTTTCTACTAGTGAAATTAGCTTTGAACTAATATGAGCTGTAGGGAATGGGCTGATTATGTCTAGTACATTGAGCTATAAGATAATACTTCTTCCTTGTGGACCTCGTTTAGTGTGTGGTTTTGTAGTGTTGATATCATATACATAATTATTTTAGCTTTTGAAAATGAGTCAAGATGAATGCGGGGGCTGTTGTACCCATGTTTCCATTTTTTACAGTAAAATCACCTAAGAAGTTATGTTTTTTCGAACCCTTAACACTGAAAAAGACCTAATTTATCCCACATAAAAGGTTTTTCTTCCCATCCCTTGAAAAACCTTGTAAGAGAGTTTCACTGTATAAGGAGCTTTAATGTTGCCTCCAGTGTTACATGCTTTAATTTTTATATTAAAAAGATCTTTACTAGAAGTTCTATAAAAAGGAGTCGATATCCACTGTGAGATTTGAACAAAAAAAGTGCTGCTTATGTTTGTTATTATAGATACATCAGTCAATGTCTAACCATCTTAACCAATCCTGACTGTCATTTATTTGTAACTTCAATGAATGACTTGATATTGTTAATATGTAATTGTATATTTTGTTTCTTTTCAGTATATTGACAAATCCTGAAATTCTGAGACAACTGCAAAGCTTGCAGGCACAAATGATGGTTGCTAATTTTCCTCAAATGCAGGTAAACCAAAAACAAAATTATCCCAAATACATTTTTTTGTACCTGTAGTATTTTAACTCAATAGATAAAATAATTAATTAACATCAAAATGATTTTTATTCTTGAGATGTGTTGTTTGTTTCTGCCCAAAGGTATTGGAATTTATATTTGACCATCGAAAGCAGTATTTTTTTTAAAGCATTCTGATCCAAATTGTAAAATGTTGACTCACTTTTTGATTCAAATGTGAAGATTTATGGTAAAATTACTTTTTTATCATGTACAAATATTTCACTTATTAGCTATTTTAGAATTTTTTGCCGACCAATATTGTTCTTTGTCGTTTCTTTAAAAAATGTCAATTTTGTATTAATTAGAAGTTGTTTTAATAGTGTTACTCAATTTGCAATTTTTCAATCAATATTTTGATATTTTATAATGCTGAAAAGACTTCTTAAAATATTTTTTTGTTTCGGAATATAAAAAAATCTTGTGTAAATCATTAATTGGACATCAATTTATTTTACCCAATTTTATGATGCAAGATTCAATTATAGCCGAAAACATACTTTATTAAATATATTTTTTTTTTATTTTTTTTTTTATTTGAAAAAGAACATTTTTTTTTTTTTTTTTTTCACATTTTTCACATGTTAATTACAATCAGATAATGATACATATTTTTTTATTTTTTTTTTCAAATATAATATAGTACTCTTCCATTAGAAGCAAAAGCTTGTGTATGGAAGAGGAGTGTACATTAATTATTATTGATCAAAAAAATGCGCTATGGTACATATTGTTAGTAAATGGGATATAAAGATTCATTCATTCAATTCAATTTGAGACTTTTTTTTGAGAATGTTTTTAAAATATTTCTTAATAGAGTTAAATAGTTGGCTTTTATCAATAATGCTTCTGATTTCTTCTGGTAGTCGATTGAAAAAAGATCGTCCTTGGTAAGTATAATGAAGTTGAGCAAATGAACTATTTAGTTTTGGGCATGGAAAAATATAAAAAATGGTGTTTGTCTTTTTCTTTAATGATTTGAACTATTGAATTTTTAATGTATAGGTTTTTAAATGTAGGTACTTGAAATTCTTCAAAAAGGCAATCAGTTGGGTAGTCTGAAGGTTTTTTCAATATAATTTTAATAATCAACCTTTGTACAATTCCTATTGGAATAAGGTATAATAGGTATAATTATACAGTATAATCTCTTCTTTTCCCCTTTTCAAAGGAAAATTATTTTCCGCTGTAAAGTTGAGGTTTCATCTCCATATATTTCTAAATTCCAATATTTTCCGTAGAAATAGCGAAATAATTTCCAGTTTTACGCACCACATTTCGAAAATTTATTGCTAAATTATCACAACCCAAAAAAACTAGTTTCGTAACGTATCTGGGTAAAATCTCTTCTGCCAAAGTCAATATCCCCCATGCAAAATTATTAAATATGTGATAATAATGCGACATATTCGCGCAGAAATTGAAATTCATTACAAAAACATTACGATGTTGACTTTGCAGAAAAACGAACATTCAGTTTGTCTAGTTTTGGCGATAATTTCAAGGAGAGTTGGATATAAATCTGACTTAAAACCAGGAGAATGTAAAATGTGAAATAGTGGAAATGTAAAACCGAAGTTTTACCGAGTATTAATTATATAATAGATACATTAAATATTTTTACACTTTATAAAAGTGGTTATTATAATTTTTTTTCAATTTTCAGGGTATAAACAACATGACCATACAACAAGAAATGAGCTACGTGGATATGTCCCAACCTCCTCCAGCTATCCACACCAAGGTAAAAACAAATATGTATTTTACAATGACACATTGATCTAAACCAAACACATTTGGAACAATAATGCTATCATAATATGCATATTCATTGTAATAATTATTTTATGTTCATTTTCAGCAAGAAGAAAGAAATAAGCCCTCCAGTCCACTCTTGGACGAGATGAACAATGAATCGGACATAGAATTTGTGGACGATGCTGGACCACAGGTGATAGAAATTGATGGAAACGATTCCAGGTAATTCAGTGCTCCATTGTTTTTTTAATATTAACTCCGTACAGGACCTGCGGATGGGGATGCTGTGTGGGGAGTCCATATCAAAATACGGCATACCGTAAAATCTCTTATAATTTTTTATATTAATATAATATTTCCCACACAGAACCCATTAACCTTTCAAATGCCTGAATAAATAACCTTACTTATTATGATATGCTAATTTAGTGAGAATTTATCAAATCCCTGTACAAGATTTTAAAATCCAGTCTTTCCCAACAATTAATGTAATTCGACCGGTCGGTAGCTGAGTGGACAAACGCGTCGGATTCCCACCCGGGCGTCGTGCGTTCAATTCCTCTGCTGGCTAAGTCCTCCATCATTACACAAGGAACATCTTCCGCTTCTTATGATGGCAGTAGGAGTTTTTTTTTAAAAATATTGTTAAGTTATTTGTAACCCAGGAATGTTAGTCCTTTCAAAAAAAAAAATTGTACTCGAATCCTTTTTGACTGGGTGGCCCAAAACCACTGAAGTGTATTGTGGGCATACACACTTTTTTTTAACAGATAATAAATTTCACTGACCTGGCAACATTAGCTTTCTTTCAAATCAGTATAGATCACACTTCTAGAGTTTATCTGTTCAGTGCCCAAAACACTGTCATAAAATATTTATAATATAAATATTCCTGACTGAAATATATTTTTATTATTAACTTTAGAATTCTTCTTGCATTGGTCCACTTAATGTAAGATTTAGCCCTCATTCCAGGAGTCCGTCGCCCAAGAGTTCCCGCAGGCGGCGATCACGCGATCGCTCTCGCCGCAGCAGATCCCGGTCTCGCCGGGTTTCCCGGTCGCGATCCCGAGAGCGCCGGGCGGGAAGGCGCGGATCTCGGGAGCGGGAAAGAGAACGGGACAAGCCCCGAGACAGAGAGCGGGATCGGGAGAGAGAGAAAGAACGGGAGAAGGACAGAGAAAAGGATCGGGAGAGGAAGAAGAAAGGACTGCCCCCTGTCAGGAAGGAAAATGTCAGCGGTAAGTTGATTTTCTTTTATTTTTAATTATCATCAACTTAGATAAATTTCACATTATAATAAAACAAAACTCTAAAAAGCACCTTTTGTGATTCGCTGAAATAAAAAAATTCAGACAGTTTTATTTATTAATGGAATTTTTTCCAAGGTGTCTTAAATTTGTGAAGTATGTTTTAACCCTTTTGGACACGTAAGTTAACTAAATTGTCTAGTCCACAATCTGAAAAAACGTTACCGTTGTACGCATAAATCAACTGAAGTCGCCCAACTCAATATTCTACGATACAAATACATGTTTAATATTTTTTTTGTAGTATCAATGTTGCATAAGGGACGAGTGGAACATTTTTTTGGTTTAACATGTCCAGATGATTAAGCAGTTTCTTAAACACTATTGCGAATACTTTGTCCTCAAACTCTATTCTTTACTAAACTTCTTATATATCTTCAGTTTGCAGCACAACCCTATGGGTGGGCCATCTTTCCAAGCTTGTTCAATCTGAGGACCTATCCGATACCTTTGGAGCCATCGGGGATGTGGTCAGCATAGACCTGGTGCCCCCAAGGGGTTGTGCCTTCATCGTGATGAACCGGAGACGAGACGCATCCAAAGCCATTGCCAAACTCAATAAGCACAAGATGCACAGCAAGGCCATCACAGTAAGCTTATTAATTATATTCCTTTATTTATAAGAATTCTAACTTGCCAAATAGGGCTGAATGAATCTTGTAGAAAACCCAAGATAAGCTTGTCACTGAAAGAATTGAAATACAATTGATTGTACTTGGCCACCTTATACTGGAATGTGGTTAACTTTTGATTATACTGGAATGCGACCATCTTCACATAACTTTTAATTGGCTTTCAATACGGGCAAGTTTCATATAATCTCAATGTATTATCCAGAAAGTTGCACAAATTTATACTTGAACTCGCCTGTGGGGTGGATGACCTGTTTTCATAATACGATGGATATAAAATACCTTCAGTTTTTTTAAAGCTGCAATTTATTTCCAGACTCTGCAACAATGTCACATTTCCAAAGCTAAAGATCTAAAAAAAATAATTATATTCATATTAATGGATTGATCTTTTAAAATGGAGCTTCTCAATTTGCTGAACACATAGACATTATTTCCCTGTATGAAATTTTAGTTATCACCATGTGCTAAGTTGCTAAAAAATATTTTTCACCAGGTGGCCTGGGCGCCCGGCAAAGGCGTGAAGGGCCGAGAGTGGAAGGACCTCTGGGAGGCAGAGGTGGGCGCCTGATACGTGCCCTGGACCCGACTGCCCGAGGGCGGTGAAGGATTGGCTGTGTTGGACGTACTAGAGGAGGGTGGCATGCTAGACGAAGAGACCCTTCCCTCCTGGCTGCAGAGGAAGGTAACTAATTGGTCTATTCTAAAATATCACTTAACGGATTAAAACAAAAAAAAAAATTGTTCAATAGCTGTTTTTAAACATATAGTAGTGTTATCAAAAAGTAATCACGCAAAGCTGCCACATGACAGCTTGTCTGCAGGTTTTACCACTGATTTTGAAATCTCTTCAATTGAATTGGAGTATGTCATTGTGACATGATGAAACAAACCATTTATGGAGTAGTTTAACCTCTAATGTGCCGGAGGTGCCAATAGTCACCGGACATTCAGCATTATCTTTTCAGGAGTTTTTATCCATTAAAATATGTTATATTCGTATATTCAAGTGAACCATAACGCTTGTCAACAAAATAATCAATCCATAGAGATATTTTGCACTACGTTAAGTTTGATATGTCATTTATTTTTTGAATCACACTGTCAAATTTTCGTACGCAGACCAAAACATATTTAGAATTACGAATTAATGTATTTTGAATTATAATAAATTTTAGTAAGAATTTAAATATTTTTTTCAGCAAAAATTTAGAATTACCCATTTTTTTTTCAGAATTAGCGGGTTTCTACAATAATATAATATTGGCAATATGTACTATTCAATAAGAAATAGTATATAAATTAAAAATTCAAACAACCATCTTCGTGTATAAAACCAACAAAATATAAATATTTTGTCGGGTTTTTAAATTATCTATTAGATATTATGTTACTTTAAACAAAAACATATTTTTAATTATGTATGGATGAGGGTTTGCAAGCTTTAGTTTTAAAAAGGACAAAAAAACAACCTAAATAACTTCTTATGCAGGCTGCATACTGCAGTTTTATAAAACAAATTATGTGTTGGCATTGCATTCTTAATAAGATGCTTTTTTTTTTAGCCCGGTGGTTTATTAGAGGGCATGCCAAAGACTGAACTATCTGCAATTCCTCCCGCATTGCTGGCTGCAGCGGCAAACCCTGCTGGAATGATTGTATCTCCCTTGCCACCACCCCAAAAGTAAGCACCTTCCTGATTTACGTTATTACTAGTGTAAAACTAAAATGAAGAAAAAAAAGTAGAACTAAACTAACCTCAATTACTTCCGCAATATGTGTGTGCAGTGAATATTGATATTTAACACATGAAAATATACAACAAACTAAAACTTTTTTTGAAAAAAATTAGAAATTAGAAAAAAAACCCCCTGCATTTCACTTCTTACTAACGTAACTCGTTTAAATGTTGATAGGAGAGATTAGACATGACACAAGATAAGTAAAGCTTTTCAAACCTAATTTTACATTCATAATTATTATCTCTGATATGGTAACTATCATATGAAATATCAATCATTATATCACACCACGTAACTGTCATATGAAATATCAATCATGATGGGCCGTGTACACTGCGTGGATGATCACACAAACAAGGAAAAAATAGGTGGATACATAGATGCAAGACAATAGTCGGTTAAAACATGGATTCTCATTCAATTTGTATATGTCAAAACTATAATGGTAGAAGTAATAATTTTTTTGTCTTTCAAAGACAGAAAATAACCCTTCCTTGAGACACTAAACATCTTTGAACGGTGTATTTTCTGAGCTGTATTTTTACCAATGCATGAAGAAAGCTTCACCCCATGATTCAATGAATCTACAGGTAATCCATTGAGTAAATTAGGGCAGAGGAACTGTAATAGGTTTAAAACTCTGAATATAATTTAGACCAAAGAAGAAACTGCAAACAGTTTTCCCACAAAAAACAAAACCATAGAAATTTACCACGGTTATTCAGTGTTGTCATTGTGGGGTACAAATTTTTTAATCTACATTTACATAGGCTGTTTTTTTCACACTTGCAGGAGATATAAAAGTATGTGCTCTTTTTTAAAGGTCGATGCTTGATTCTCCTGTAGAGAAAACCTGGTACCTATGAATTTTTACTAATAAAGCTATCATACCCGCTAAGCTATTTTCTGTCATTTACATGTTTGTGCCTGTTAATGTCACATTTACAGTTCATTGTCATCATTTTATCAATATGTTTTTCCTATGAAAAATGTGACAGTTGATAAGATGATTATGTCAATTATCATTCACTCCAGTAAATCCCCATTTATTTATTCATTTTAATCATACTCTTACTCAATTGGTTGCTTTTTATTTTTTTTATTATCTGTTATTAGATACCTTATTATTTATGTATTTATTTATTGTTGCTCGATGTATAACATGACTAAATGAAGGTATTGATGCAGAACGTGCTAGGTGTCCGTCCCCAAGTAATAATTCTAAAGAAGCAAGTTTTGTTTGTTCTTGTTGCTTCTACTTAATGTAGCCCTACTCGTAATTATGTTAATCTCTGGTGTGCCGGATACAACTGTCTATCGGGTATGTGAGATTTATGCCCGGCGTTGCTATATGGAAACTGTATCCAACATTATATTTTCATGGGTTTTTATACTGAAATCTGTTGGTAGCATATTAAAACTAACCATAATCGCTTGTCAACAAAATAATTCATTAATAAAACTCATGAAAATAACAGATTTACAGGTTCATTTGTGTGTGGCTGGCTTTTTAAAAATATGAATACCGTATGAGAGTCCCAACTGCCCATAGCCAGTCGGACTATGGCATCAAAAAAACTTTGATTTTATGTTCCCCCTATTTCACATTTTACTGCTTTTTATGTGAAAAAGCAGTAAAATTTTCCATTTCATTCTCTACATATTCTCACACAAATGTTTCCCTCAATTTACGATAATTGTTTTTTCTGTTCCCGGTTTTATGTCATTTTTATATACCGACTATCTAAAATTATAGCTAAAACCAGCCTACCTGACTCACACCATTATTACGTAAATCTGAAATGAAAAAAAAAACTTAAATCAGAGAAAAAAATTAATGTTTTGAGGATTTTAAAGTAAATGGAGTTATACAGTATATTCATATTAGTGTTTTTTAAATCGAAAATTGTAAGCGTACTTGATAAATCAATTTTTCCATACATTTTCAATTTTCTCACTTTAACATATTTTTTATCGTTCCTTTGAAAATCGCGAAAAAGAGGTTTTACTGTAGTTCCACATTTTACTATAGTAGCAGATTATATAATATAGTAGTCGCATGACTATTTAAATATAATGATAATTTTGAGGGAGGCGAGTAAATTTTCATACCAAAATTCCTTATTATCTCAAGTATCTTTTAATCTCTAATGTTTGCTGTACCAACTATAAAGTCTGAAAAAATGGTTTTTCTGCTCATGTAATTGCATTTACAAAAACAATAATGTGCCTATTCTAAAGTGTTTCTTAATTTCCAGTATGGGAGTAGATGCAGCCTCCATTGGCTTGCCTCCGTCTCTTGGGCCCCTGAGCTTTGCGGCCCACCCGGCCCTGCCCCTGCCTCTACCTCTGCTGGGATTTAAACCAGCTGCTCAGACAGGCAAGTCATCAGCCTTTGTATTATTCATATTTTGATCCAATTGTTTTACTTTTGTTAACCAGTACCTTTTGTTAAGTACCAACCACAAAACATGCTTCAAAAGATTCTAACATCTCTAGTTCTCATTAAATTTAGATTACGTTATTTTGTGACGTGATGAAACAGACCATTCGTGGAGTGGTTGTTTAACGTTGATTCGTTTTTTCAGTGTAAAAACTGGAATAACTTTGGGCTAGTATACCAATTGTCACACCATAAATTATGACCCTTGCCAAAATAATCTTTTAATAGTGTGGTAACAATGCCCCGCCAGTTCCAAAATTTTGGTTGTCATTAACTTCAGTACCTTCTCCACAGTAAATTATGAAGTGGAGAATGTATTCAGTTTTCATATCACATTAAACCAACATTTTAATTTAGGAGTAATGTCGTTTACAAGGAATGTGTTGTTTGAAAATAAACCTACCATTGATACAATCATGCTCTCATCTTTACATAAGTCTCTTTGTACGGTGTCATAGTCTTTGAATTTTTCAGGTGTGATCTAAGAGTAAACTTAATTAAAAATAAATAAATTGTGAGACGAATTTAAGTCACAGAAATTGCAATAGTAACTGATATCAGTCTCTAGGCATTTATTATCATTATTTACAACCAAGTCTAACCTACCACCATTAAATCGGCAGGTCTCCAGCAAGCGCTCCACCTTCAGGCAGTGCTGGCCCATCACCAGCAGCAACAGCAGCAGCAGCAGCAGCACATGGCCGCACAGCTGCTCCTAGCGCCCCCGCCCCGTCTGGGGCCCCCGCTCATGCACCAGGTACACACGCCGTACCCCGTTAGTAACTGCTTTTAAATATTATTATTACATTCCCTTGGGTGGAAAAAAGCTGACTGTAACAAATGTCTGGTTTCCGACCATACTGCGAGCTTGGATTTTCACTGCTTCTCTATCAATAGAAGGCGTATAATAGGTGCTCGCACAACTGTTGTGACCATATGATACACAGGTGGGACCTAAAAGATTTGATGTGTGATTGCAGTGCAGACTATTGAGCATGTAGTTGACAAATGCCTGCTTCTAACATTCTGCGACAGAATTGATCAAGTAGATCGCAGACACCTGAGACAAGATTACATAAAATTATATGAGTGCTTTATGAAATACTGTGTTAAATCCCACGTAAATCGAAACTTATTACTAAAACATGAGAATGCTTGATTCTACATTCCAATTTTTTCATAAATGTACTGAATTACCCTTATATTAATTGGATTTTATGTTTTATTTGACTCATTTAGAGCCCAAAACACAACAAAATATACTTGTATTTTGCTGGGCTGTAAACCTTTCCGTACCTGAAACCCCATTTGATCTTGCTCATTAAAGCTTTATCATGTTGTAAATTCATTTTGTTGTTTTTATTTTTTCATAGCAGCCACCAATGTCCATTGTTGAAATGCGCCCAGATGACCCCATGGAAATAGACAACACAGAAGATATTCCCACACCGCTAGACGTGCGCGCAAAGATGGGTACGCCATTGTCACGCGAGGACATTCAGATGGCTGAGAAATACAAGAACATGGTGTCGCTACCACCGCCTTCGTTCCACATCCCCCCGCCTTCCATGTTGGGGAAGCCTCCACCGAATTCCATCCCCATCCCCAACAACATGCCACCACATAACAGTTCCATTCCCCCTCCTAACACAAAGATCCCCCCACCTGTCACGTGTCAGCCCCCTCCTGCCCTGGGCCATCTCATGGACCAGAACAATCAGGGCGGGAAGGATAGAGACGGGAAAAGAGACAGAGATGGTGGCAGAAGAGGAGACAGAGAAAGAAGGGATAGAGACAGGGATAGTGGGCGGCGAGATAAGTAAGTATTGTTTGTTAGTTTATCTTGTCCAATTTACTGATGTAGCTACTAATTCTTATTGCAATTTGGGGTTTTGAGTAAACTTATGTTTTAATTGCTGCTCTCCAGTTCAATTGTAATATCAAAATGTCCAATTTTATAAATTAGTTAGGTAGCGTTTTATGTTTCTTATATAGCTATATAATTATAAAGTACAAATAAATTAACAATTGGATACAAGTATGTACCCTTTATGCTTATAATAATGATTTCTTTGATTGACTGACGCCAGTTTGAAGGGCAGGGTATAAACGAACGATTGACTGTCGACTGCCATATTTTATAAGAAAACAATTTAATAACCAGGTAATAATTTATTTGAATTCTTCAGTAGGCATGATCGAGACCGAGAGAGAGACCGTGGGGAACGCCCCGACCGTCCTGATCGCCCTGATCGTCCGGATCGTCCTGATCGCCCTGACCGAGCTGAACGAGGCGGAGACAGGAACAACGAAAACAACCGAGACAATAATAGAGAGAGAGGAGTAGACAGACCTGACAGGCCAGACAGGGAGAGGGGAGCTGATAGGGACAGAGGAAGGGATAGGGGTAACAGGTGGTCCGGGAGGGGAGAGGGCAGGTAAAAATGATTTAAAAAATATACATATTTGCCTTGAATTCAATGTTTTCTTTTGTAATTTTTATTTTGCTAATGAGGAAACTACACACTTTAGTTGACTACATCATGAAAATTTTGCCAGGTTTTTTGTTAACCTTTTGACTGCTGAATATACAGCGAGGGGCCCTATTACCTGTTTGAAGTTTATTTTATAAATGACATTCATCAATGTTATGATAGTGGATACTTCAAAGATTATAAAAATCACCAAATCAGTTTTTTTCAATATTTTTTATTAATCTTAAAAAGAGAAGATATTTGTTGTTCATAGTCAAAACCCGTAATGTGTGGCTTGCTTTGAAGATCATTTTTTAATACAACAGTCTGGCGGAAATTAATAAGGGGCATAGTAACTTTGTATTGCATTTTCACAAATTCCGCCATACTCGAATCACAATGTTTTTCTCTCCAATTTAAGCACTCACAATCCTTTGTTTTAACATTTTGAACAGTGAATTAATGCATGTTTTTAACATAGGGCTGGAAGTGGTGAGCGTTCCGAAGGTGCCGGTGGCCCAGTGGCAGCGGCGGCGTCAGAACGCAGCCTCCAGGACCGCCTGTGGGAGATGGCCAATGGCCCTGGCCAGAGGCCCCACCGACCAGACTCTCCGCCGAGCAAACAATCCAGAAACCATAAGGATGGTAAGAAAATGTTTTTCATATTATCAATTTGAGTACTTAATGTTGATCCCTTTCATTATATAGTGGAGATAGATACTAGGCTCTGGAACTGCAGTTCAGTGCCACAAAGTTATACTATGAAGATTTTCAATCTTCATTCCCTCTTATGATGTTTTTTTATTCAACATTTGAGAATTTAACCTGACACTTTGCATATACGAGGTCTGTTCAAAAGAAAAGGTGAATTTTGAAATTTTGCGGGCTGTGTACATTTGATTATCAATTTTTGTTGTTGTCGTTATGTTGGTACACATATGTTTATCATATGTTAGCATTATCAGCCATTTTGGATGAGTGGTTTGTTTTTGACAACTGGAAAGGTTAGTAACGTTTTTTTGATTTTTTACTTTTGAAAAAAATGGATCAAATAATATGTATTGAATTTTGCGTCACAAATGGAATAAAGTGCTCCAACACACTTAAAATGTTGACTGTGGCATCCGGCGAGTCTACTTTGTCTCAAAAAAGTGTTTAAAAGTGGTACAAGCGCTTTACAGAAGGCCGAGAAGATGTTAATGACGATGAGCGTCCTGGAGTTGTGGAAAAACAAATCATGGATTTTATTCTTTGATCCATTTTTTTTAAAAGTTAAAATATAACATCTAAAACACATTTAATTCATATAAAATTTCCAGAGTGGTAGATACTCTAAGTATCGCCCTGGTGAAAGACCACCATTCAGAATCGAAACGTTGCTTGAAATGGCTTAAGGAACTTCCCAACCTTCCTCTTCCCCATCTCCTTACCCTCCCCACTACTTTCAACCTCACAACATACCCTATTTGGGGATGCCATAGTCTTTCTGGCTCTAGACGGTTGGGAGCAGTTGAGACTTGTGCGGTATTCATATAAAAAATATAAAAAATGGTACTATCAAGTGAATCAAATACTTGAGTCGGGCCATGTCAAGAGTCAGAATAACAGAAGAGGTGTATATATGAGACAGTGTATAAATGTGAATGAAGGAAGGAGTTTGTGCCAAGACAGAGTTGTGTGGTGGTCCATCCTCTCTGCCTACCTCCGCGGTACTCGACTGAAAAAGCAACAAAAAAAATTGGCACATATTCTGACGTAATCTGCATTTTAATTTCTAGGTTTAATTGGGCTCCATGCAAATTTGTCTTTCTTACACTTAATTAAATTGTCTATAAACAACCAATGAATACACTAACATGCATTATGGAATTGCTGTAATGCATCTTGTTGTGGAATTGCTAACAAATAGCGAATTAATAAACCAACCGCTTTTAGTTTGACTCAAATTTAATTGTTGTTTACCTTAGGTCCCCAGCAAGATGGTTTGCTAGGCGAGGCTCCGCCCTCTGCCTCACTCCGCCCCATGTCACCCACAGCCAGGTCTCCACTGCTGCCGGCCATGGCCCCTTTTAGAATTGGACGTGAAGGTGAGTTTGAACTTAATATTTTCAGTGTGGTCCTACCGCTGAGATTCCCGTTGTAATCTCTCTTTCTGTTACATTCCTAGTTTATGAGAAAGAGGTTACAACAGAGCTAGTATTTGCACTGTATAATCATTGCTGGATGTAAAATAATATTATTCAATGAGTTTTTCAACATTTTTGGTGAAATTGAATTTGGTTCTCATTTGCTTACCTTGTTCAGTTATAATCGATGAAACCATAGTTGGTAAAATAACTCCAACCTCAAAATTTGTCATAATGGAAGTTTGATTATTGTCTTAAATCGGAATTTATACGATTTTTCTGAAATACAAATAAGATTCATGGGACCCCATGCACCAAGGGACCCCATGATTGTTGGTATGTATACATTATTTTAAGATATTGCTAAAATAATGCATCATTCTTTTTTTAATTGTTTCCCACTGTATTGAGAAATTTTCTGTTTATATTTTGCATTGACTTTGGTAATCATTTGAAAATAAGTGTATAATAACACCGGTGTTTTTCGAATGCCAGTAAGTATTTGTTTTATACAACTTTTGAAACTATTATTTTCAGGTATGTGGATGGATGGTCCAGCTCCACCATTTGGTCCACGCTTTGGTGGAGGCAACGGACCTCAGTTCAACCGTCCACCATTTAATGGTCCACCATTTGATGGGCCTCCATTTGAAGGTCCGCCATTTGAAGGCCCTCCGTTCGAAGGCCCGGGGCCTCGAGGATTCGAGAGACCTCCATTCGACAGAGAGTTTGATCGACCATTTGATAGACCCTTCGACAGACCACACTTTGACGGCCCGGGTCGCCCACCATTTGACAGACCCGGGTTTGATGGCCCGCCATTTGATGGCCCACCACACTTTGACAGGCCTCCATTTGACGGGCCTCCGGATGCTTTCTTCGAAAGGGGTGGTCCGAGAGGTCCGCCTCGAGGGATAAGGGAAGCAAGGACCGGAGAAGGGAGAGGACCAGAGGGAAGGCGTTCAGAGGGGCGAGGATCAGAAGTTAGGGGTCCAGAAGGAAGGGGTGCAGAAGGAAGGGGTGCAGAAGGAAGGGGTGCAGAAGGAAGGATTACAGAAGGAAGGGGTGCAGAAGGAAGGATTACAGAAGGAAGGGGTGCAGAAGGAAGGGGAGAAGGTAGAGAAGGAAGAGGAACTGAAGGTAGGGGAGAAGGAAGAGGTGCTGAAGGTAGGGGAGGAGGAAGGGCTGAAGGTAGAGAGAACAGGAGATCTCGTGGAGACAGGGAAGAGCGAGCACCTAGAAGTTCTCGATGGGCAGAGAAGGAAACCAACAATGTTGTGGAAATTATTGAAGAGGTTAAAGAACCTACAGTTGAAAAAGAGAAGGAACCTGTTATTGAAAATAAGGAAAAACAAAAAGAATCTGGAATGGATATATTCACAGAATCATCAGAGAAACCAATTTTGTTGGAAGATAGCAATAATACACCATCAGAGAAACCAGCTTCGGTGGAAGATAGTAGCGACATCCAATCAGTTGAAAATGGTGACTCACAGCCAAGTCAAGAAATGGAATCTAAGCAAGAAGACAGTAAGCCAGTTACTGCGCCAGTAGAAAAGATTGTAGAGGCCTATCCCCTGGACATGATGGCAGATTCCATATCACCTCAAAAAGTGAAGGTAGCATCGCCATCTCCCATAGAGAGGGAAGCTTCACCTCCTCCCACAATAAGAGAAGACTCACCATCTTCACAAATGAAAGAAGCCACTCCACCTCCCTTCGAGAGAGAAACTTCACCACCTCCTGTTTGGAGAGAAGTTTCACCAAGCCTGATGGAAGGAAAGGTTTCACCACCACCCATTGTAAGAGCAGCATCACCAGTAGTGAGACAAGATTCGCCATCTCCATTTGAGATGGATGCATCTCCACCATGCCAGGAGAAAGAAACTTCGCCAGCTCCCGTACTAAGAGAAGTGACCCCACCTTGCTGGGAGAAAGAAGCCACCCCACCTCGTGTTGTGAAAGAAGCGTCCCCACCTCCCGCAGTCAGGGAAGCTTCGCCAACACCCGTAGTGAGAGATGAGCCGTCACCCATGGAAGAGAGCAAGCTCATGTTGGAGGTAGCCTCGTTAGAGCCAGACCGCCCCGAAGAAGGTCGAGGCACCCCGTGCAGGGATGAGCCTCCCCCGGGCACAGAGAACACGGAGGAAGCCCCTTGACCCCCTCCCCCCCTTGCTAGCCTGCGCTTCTGCTAGCGACACGTTAACGAATGAATAAATGGCGTTACAGTTTTATGCATTGCGATACCTATTAGCTCCCGATAGTGACTGCATCGTCCCGGCACGGCTGTGATTGTGGTGAACACAGGATAAACAAATTCAAAGACTACACTATAATAATTATTTATGAAATGCGCAAATCATTTGCCGTCTCTGTGAGATTGTAACTTTTTTGGACAAAAACGATTTAATCTCGTACTTAATACCAAAGATATTTTTTGTAAAATTTTTTATACATAATATAATATATATTTATATAGTCAATAAATTCAGTGCCTTGTTGGTAATCTAATTACATATACAAACTGTTTGAAAAATAGCTTCTTTTCTTTTATCACTTCTCTTTTTCAATCAGAAATACTTTTTTCCAAAGTAGGCTAAATTGTAATTTCCTTGTCATTTTTAATGCAATTTCCTAGCAGAAATCCTAGTAATTCAAATAAAACCTAACAGTTACCAAGCATTCAGTTTGCCGTCAATATTTCTATTTAAACTAGTTGACATAATTTTTTCATTTAACTTTAAAAACGCCATGAAACACATTTTAGTGGCAATTAGAGATTTGTCAATCAGCTCAGTGGATTTGCATTATCAATAGATGGATTTGCACTTGGGCATATAATATTATAACAAGGTGTAGACTATTGGATACGCAAGGTAGGTGAATTGGAGTCCTGTGTTCAACCACTTCTACGGTGCGTCTCCCGAGGAACCCGCCCGGGCGCTCAAGTTGAGTGACCCGGGCAAGGTACTGTCACTATTTTTGTATTCGCATAATAATGTTGCCCTCTTTACTCATTCTGTTTCCATCAGACGTGTGCAAACTTCAAGCTGGTTAGGTAGATGCCGCCCCAACCCTGAATAACCCGTCTCTTACTGGTTAGATGCCCACCCAACCTGGAATGACTTCACCGCTTATATAGAATCTGACCAAAGCTGGAACAACATCTAACAACTTTGCTGGTTAGATGAGGCCAGAAAACTTCCAGAGCAACCCATTTCGTGCCGGATAACTGGAACCACGTTCAACACTTCCTTCTAAACACTTTTTCTACATCAGGTATGTATGAATCGTGCTACATCCATAAGGCAATTCGATTATTGAAAATATTGTATCATCTCTTTTCGAACAAAAATAAGCAAGGTTTCGCTTATATTAATATTATATCATACAATATTATTAAACACCCAAAAAACTTGTATAAAATCATTCATGCCTTGCAGTATCATGATATATTTCTCACAAGTGGCAGTCATTTCTTTAATACCTTAATATGTTATTTTTTTATAGTTGTGTTTAATTTTATTTGGTTAAGGTTAAAATTGCAATAAATATTCCTAATATTCAGTCGTTTCTATCCAGTTAGTTGCCTTTATATTGCTCCAATACTATCCTCAATATAAATTATGTAAATCTAACTAATTAATAATAAATTAAATCAGATTTATATGGTTGATTATCAAATATTTAGAAAAGTCAAAACCTATTGGCAATTGACGTGAGAGCACATTACTTATAAAAGGTTAACAAACAATAAATTATTTACTCTTGAAAATGTTTAAGTAAATATTGTATTTAAAATTAAGACACTTACTCTATGACCATTAATTAAATTATAGGCCTTCAAATTAAAATAAGATTTGTATGTTCTTATTCTGTGGTTCAGATATTATTTAAAATTTATTCTTATAGACATTCATTTTACTACCTGGGCCAGTTTAAAATCAAATTTGAATGGCTCTAGGTTTATTGCTTTGGGAATTAGGTGAAATTAGATCAATGCTTTTGAGATAGTGTATATTTTTTTATAAATGTATTTAATTTTGAGTACTACATTTTTTTCAATTAATTGAATAAAATAAATATTTATATTTAAAATTTAACAAAAAAAAACTACCTTAGTAAAAGTATAAAATATACTGGCTTAAATATAATTAAAATTTAATATTAATCATCATTCTTTCACATGAAATGTTTAAAAAAAAAAAAACATTGCTTATTGTGTAATAGAAGATGTCACTTTTCGAAGAATTAAAACATATTACATATGTACACATAAATAAATAATGTTGAATGAAAAGGGATTTATAAATAGTTATTAAAGCACTCTTTCATCATAAAAAGGATTTATGAATACTTATCAAAGCACTATTTTATCATAAAAAGCCTGCAATCCTAAGTGAAAAGTTTTGTTCTTACCAAAACATATTTTGAAAGCTTATCTGTCTAACAATTTATTTTATTTATGTGTGTATCATTTGAATTTAAAATATTTTTGTGATATTTTAATTCTTTGAATAGTTTATATTGCTAACATTAGAAATAACAATAAAAGGGTTATTTGAAATTGAACAAATAACTTTTTTTTATTGATGATTTTTGCTTCAAGTGTTTTAGATGTGTAAGGTTTAATTATTTGTTTGTATCATTTAATAGATTAGATCAATTATTATAGGTAAGTTCTTTATATTATGTACTTTTTATGTTTTCTTCCAGTTGAAGTTTGCACACTTCTTGATTCTCATTTGCGGCCACCCTCTTTGTAAATGATTTCATGTAGAATATTTGTTTTTCATAAATAAGAAAATGAAATACTTTTCATACGAGATTGACGAACCACTTCAAGTGTGGTTTTGTGAATTTGATTTCTTTTTAACTATGTAGATTTAATTGTTTTAATGACTTGTTTAAATTTCTTGTCTTTAGTAAAATGTGTAATAAATCATTGTTTTGAAATGTACGGTGTTTTTTGTATTATCTCCACAGATGGATCACTGTGAATATTTTATGTTCTTTCAGTTCCACGTTTTCTTCTGGCATCTACTTTATTATTTTATTTTATTCTACATGCTATTATTTTGAATGCACTAAATTTGATTGTTTTTTTTTTCTGCGCTTTTTACCTGCTAAATAAAAACAATGATGTTGCTTCTAAAGCAGTGATGCTCAATCTTTTTAACAGAAGGGCGAGTTTACCTATTTTCCAAACGTTTGTGGGTCACAAATGGGTAGAGTATATATTTTAAACCTAAAATTTTACTAACTTACTAAAAATGTTAAATCCTTAGATGCAATAATATACCTCAATCTTTTTTTAAAATACAGTGGAATACAATCGGTTTACTACAATTCGTTCTGGAAATGTGTTCATTCAAAACACTTGTATATTCAAGCAAATTTTCCCATAAGAAATAATGGAAACAAGGATGATTCGTTCAAAAACATAGAAATATTCATACAAAAATGATTTATACATAATACAGTCAATTTTGTTTTTAGTCTTTTTTTATTACGCAATTTTTATATAACACCGTCAACGAAGCATAATGGTAATACCTATTAGATTTTTCTCAACCCCGTTCATAAACTATCCAATAGGGTAGGAAGAAATGAAAATTTGTTTTTTATTGAAGTGATTTTTATACAGTGAAAACTATCTCCCATTTTCCTACACATAATTTACTATATTTTTTACACGGTATTCTGTGAAACATATACCCCGTGTAAAAACAGAATTAAGTGTATGTATTTTTTAATAGGTTCTTATTATCTAAATTTATTATAAAATAAGTGCATGTGATTGAATTTAATAATTATTCACTAGCGGAATCACTTTTGTTTCCTTTTGAGATTTTCGCAGAAACGAGACACTGCATTGTTGTTGAAAAGATTCATCGCTCACACCGCCACGGCCTTCCCGGGTGGTGCTTTTCTATGAAATTTTCACACATTTTACAGATAAATGGCTCCAATAGCAAGATATTGCTCGTTTATCAAGTTAAAATTTTGCTCGTCAAGACGTGCCAATTAATCAATTAATACATAATTCAAGGTCAAAATAATGACTAGGGCTGAATTATATTATCCTAAAAGTCGGTGTTTCCAAACTATTTAAAGTAATTGTGAAATATTTTTGTAGATCGGTACCCATTTAACAATCAAATACAGCATGCATAAAGGAAGCGCTGCAGGTAAAATGATTACAAGATCTTAGGTCACAAACTTTTAAATGTATTATTTACCCAATTGGGCCATACGAAATGGGGCGGCGGGTTGTGCATCACTGCTCTAGAGTATTATGAAATACCATTATCAATATAATTATTTTTTAATTTGTAATTACAAAAGCCTAAGAACCTTTTTTTTACTATCGCTAACTTGAGTTAACGTGAGAATCCATTAGTTAGCTTAGGAAGCTGTAAAGCTGCATATATTTTTTAACAAAAGGGATATATGTATGAAAAAGGGGTTAATTTTCTATAAACTGTTACATAATTTTTTTTTTTTATTAGGGCACGCACGGCTTTACAGTCTCTATAGATTGTACACTCCCGGTGAACCATCCAGGAGTTTTGAAAACCTCTGTTCACAACCTTTTTCTAGTTGCTGCCCCCCTCTCTAATAGCCAAATGACCTGCAACTCGGAAGCATTTGATAAAGGTGGTAATGCAGTGGCTGAAGTTGTACCTCGGTAACCAGTTTCAAAATTTACGGCTAGGCTTTTGTTTTCAGCCAAACACCTGTCATTTTCAAGATCCTTGTTTTTTTGTTCAGCTGGAGCTCCCCAGAAAATATGTAGCTGCAGGTTGTGATCCCGAATGATAATGAATCGTAACTCAATACTCAACATAGTTCAATTTGGAACAGTCAACTTGTTCAACAATTGTTTTTTTTAAATATGTTTATATTTCTTATAGAGGGGAAGAGGAAGGTTGGGAAGAATCGGGCTATTCAGATCTGGTCACTAAGCATGGCTAAAGCTATTTTAAGCAACCCTTAAATTCTGAATGGTGGTATTTCACTAGGCCAATAAAAAGTATCACTCTGAAACGTGCTGTAAAAAAACAATATTTTATTGGAATGTGAAATAAACCATATAAATTAAATGAGATTTGATTGGCCAAGTCAAGGAGTTTACTGCTCTGCCACGAAGGTAGTCAAGTGCAATATAAATATATTATGGAGCGCCACCCTCCCAGTGTCACGACAAATCGACAAACATACACAAACTTTTTGAAACAACACATTTGGTGCACATGAATTATTGTGAACTAATAGTTTCTATGAATTCTTATAACGGTTAAGCTCTGGAATAATCTATCTGAAATAATGGCCCGCCCTCCTGTATGTGAAGTTAGTTACTTGGCCAAAAAATGGATAAAAGCTTTTATTTGAATGGTTGAAACAATATTTACAGAGTGCAAAAATAATGATTACAAATCTATGAAAAAAAAAAACAGATTAAGTGACGAAGTACATGAAAAGCAATGAAAGGGGTAAGTTTCAAGAGTTGGAGCGCTTGATATTTTTTTCATATTTCAAGAGTTATATTCTATTTTTGAATGCAAAAAGGTATTCTTTACTATTTTATACTCATGTGCTTAACTGAGAAAACAGTAAATTGGTTCACATGACTATGGATCTATTGGATAATGCGGCTGCTCTAAATATAACCACTGCCATTGGATAAAATGTTCAGGAAAACCCAACATGTGATTGTGATTGCCATTCAATAATTAATCTGCTTTTCATAATTTTACTAACTGTTTTTAAACAACTATTTTGGCTTGGCTATGAAAGAAAGGAGTGTGAGAAGAATATATTATGCGAAAGTAAATGGTACAAGAAGTCGGGGACTCCCGAGAAAGGCATGGTACGATTAGGTGAATCAGACTTGAGTCGGGCCATGTCAAGAGTCAGAATAACAACAGTTTGTATGAGACGGTGAATGAAACAAAGAGTGTATGGCGATCCATCCTCTCTGCCTACCCTGCGGAGAACCGGCTAGTTAGATTTATTTTAGCTTGTATTTTTATGAACTCAGCCGTAATGTTAAAATTTAAAGAGTTTAGGCGTGAATTGTGTTTTCTGTAGACTAAATCCTCAAACATTTTATTTTAGACTCATCAAAAAATTGTTACACCGTATATCCAGAAACAATATTAAAAACACTGTATATCCTGTATATATACAGTGTTTATATTTGGGAATTGTGTTTTTACTTGGTAAAATCTATTCATAAATTCATATACAGTGTTTCTAATAAACTAATATTAATTTTCTACATACTTATATTGGCCTGCAACCGAAAAGGAAGTCGAAATTCAATTTTAAATAATCGGTAACTGCACTGTATTTAAAAAATGCAATAAAAGTCATTTTGGAAGAAAAAACTTGTGTAGTGTTTATAATTGGGACAGTTGAAAACAAGGCTCACAATCTTAATTTTATTTTCAATCAACTCTTATTTATACAAACATATATTGTGCTGCTTAGTAAGTAAGGCATGTAATTAAAGGAAAACGAGTTTTAACAATGTTTGTTTAATCAAAGTAATTCAGCAAAAGGGAGGTGAGTAATAAATTAATTATCACACGGCGCGGTAAGTAGATACTTTTCGGAATTATTTTACTGCGTAGGTTCTATTTCGAATGTTGGCAATAACAATTTGACGTTTCCGCAAAGACGATAATTCATCGCATTGCCTTTGCCAGAGTGTTCGCGTGATTGTATTCTATTTTGTTCTAATATCGTTCCGTTTGTTCGAGAATTCCAAGATGAGTGAAATTACAGTAAAAACCGGTGATTTCGTTAACGTTAATATTTCCAATTCTAGTAAGCCTGATGCTATATGCGCCGAGAGAAGGTTTCAAAAAGGACTGACGATTTTGAATTTTAAGGTTAAATACATATGATTTATTTTTGTATAAATATTTATGATTCAAACTTAACATATCTTTTGCAGTAAATTATTTGGCCTTTAAAATTACCAATCGATCTTTAATGCCTAAATTTTTTTGTGTCACATGAGTTCAAAATGATCTTCTATTAAAATATTATTATATTCTAAATCTCATTCGAATAATATTAGAATGTGCTAAATTTATAATGTATTTTTAGTTTTATAATTAATACTTGTATTTATTCAATAGTTAGGATCACTAACCTTACAGTCTTGTTACATAGGGGGGATGTAGGTATTCCACAACACTAATTAAATGTTACTTTTTTATCAAGTCATATAGACTGTATAAAGACTCATTGCAGAATAATTGATTTTTCAGATTTAAAGAAAAGTTACGCGATTATTTGTGCAGTTAAATATTTTTTACACCCCTTTTGATGTTAAATAGGTTAAACAACATGAAACTGTATTTTTGTCACAATTTATTTATTTCTTTTAGATGAAGTTAGAATTAGTAACAGGTGGATCCGCCGCCACCATGAGACTAGAACTCTACGATGCCCAGAACAAGTTAGTCTGTGAGCTATCTAACAATGAAGCTCTTCTGGGTTCGTACCCTGTGGATGATGGAATGAGGGTCCACGTCATAGACAAATTCCTGATGCTGTACGAGTTCACCGATACGTCCAATACCGAGAAGTACACCCTGTCTGAAGAGGAATACAATAAGAAGTCCGACACTGTCAGGGCTTTCTTGCAAAGGAACAAATTAGGAAAATATAATGAAGAGGAAATGAAACAATTGAAGTTGCAGCAGGAGGTAGAAGAACAAGAAGAAAGAAGGTAATTATTTTATTCCATTTTTGTTCTTTTTATGACATCCTACCGGATGTTGACTATCATTATCGCAATCCTCAATTTTAATGCTTTATCCGATATACCAGGGGTCAGGAATCCAAGGTAAATGACCAAAAATTAAAATCAGATGAAAACGCTGAATAAATAAATAAACATATTAAAATGCCCAAAAATCTTATTATTTTATTCCAATGTTTATTTGAGATAGATTCGCTATAAATTCGAGATTAGCACCACCCAAACCTACCCTGCACTGATTTTTAATCAAATCGGTGAAATGAAAATTTATTAATAAATATTGAAAATATTTACACATTATTTTTACATTCTTAAACAAATGGCAGAATTCGTTTGACAATATAAAGACTTCAAACACAAAGGGACTCGAAATCCCTTAGATACAACAAACTCACCATAATAACTGAATAATATTGTATGTACGCAATAATTGAATAGTATCAGTCAATGCGGCAGGTTATTTCAGCATATTCAAAACATCCTGCTTGCGCGTATTCAGTCAAGTTTCGTTGACTGGCTGACCTGTCGCACTGACTGAAAATATTATTCAGTTATTCCATACAACAAAATATTATTCACTTATTCCGGTCTCTGGAATTTCGCCAAGTTCTGGACGTCACACGTCATTCGATAGTACTTTACTCCGATTCCCTTTAAGTTTGGCGCTTATATTGTCTTAAGAATGAATTCTGACGTATGTTTAAGAATGTAAAGATTATCTTTTATTCATTCTAGGCAGTGCTGAATTTTCGATTTTTGACAATTTAGAGCGTAAAACCTTTAATTGAATCGTATATTTCACAATACTGTATGTGAATTTGGTTGCTTGTGTAGAAGGCCTTCAAGGAATAAAGAATGAATTCCTTGTCAAATTGGTAATCAAATTCAGTGTCTCAAGCAAGGGAGTTAATTCTTTTGATTCATTCAGTCAGTTTCTCTCATGTCTAGTGAGTACTGTGTTGTAGTCAACTCTGGCTGCGATACCTATATCTTGCCCAGTTTAGACATCTTAAAACGTTTGCATGCAAATCCCCATTTCAAAGACTTATATAATCTTTTATTGCTGCCGATGTGCAGGCTGTTAACACTTTACTTACCGCAAGAATTTCGCAATGTCGATACCCCAAATACCGGCAATTATTGATAAATATCAGCAAATTTCGATTGTTTAATTAAAAGTTCTGTAACTTTTGAACGCTTCAATATATTTCAATCAAATCTTCAGGACATATTAAAAATACAACAACGCATAAAACTGTGCTATTTACTCGCTAATCGTCAACCATTGGCTTGTGTTCTAAAAAGGTAAGTATATAATTACGCATATTTTTGGTAATCTGTTTTTCATTTCGTTTTGTATTGCATATTTTTCAAGACACTGCCGATTTCCACACAATATCGTCATCATGCACAATACATATCTATGTAATCCGGATGAGAGTTGTATAAAAGATGAAGATAAAGTTTAAAAAAAATATACTTTAAATTGATGAAATATAATAACAATCCAAAGTTTATCACGAGGTCTTTTGATTTTTTAAATTTGTTTTCAATTGGTAAAATGTATTTTATTTGAGAAAAAAAGGTTCCTAGCCACTGGATAATAAATGAATTGGGTTTTAAAGACAAAAGTTATTCTATTAGTGATAAACATAATCTACAGAATAACTAATAAATTAGTGACACACTTAAATGTTTTCACAAACACACTCTGTTATAATTCATAATAAAGTATGTCTAGTTAAAACAGACATCTGATTATATACGACCCGGCGCAAGCGCAAAATGAATCACTTCAAAAAAATTTACGACATGCTTGAGTGGTCCTTATTGGTGTCCTTTTTTTTGTGACCTGGCGCCATTCCACATTAGGTGTGATCATATAATATACAGTATCTCAGATTACATACCCAACTTCAAAATACTACTTATGTTAGTAAAGTATTTCAATTTGCACTCATCAGTAAGGTCCATATTTTTAGATAAATGACGGAACACAATAGTAATAATAATAATAATGTTTTTGTATACGTAAATAATATATAATTCTATAATAACAAACCAAATGTACGAAAAAACAATATTTTAAACTTAAAGCACATTGAAATATGTCAATTCATCATCGTAAAAATTACCATTTAAAACAACTAATAATGTTTTTTCAAGTGATATGCAGCAAAACAATCACAGATATGTAAGGGAACTTTACACTCTTTGCACATAAAAGGTGTTTCTTTTCTAAGTTTGTGGGAGGTACACACTTTACATTTCCTCCTCAAACGTTTATTCGTCGTCGATATTTGGATAATTTGGTGATGCTAAACGCCGCGACAAAATATTTATTTCAACCGTATAAGGGCGTTATTTTCAAATGACTGATATCTGTTAAAAAAGTATTATATGTATATATTTTTTATTGTGATATCATAGTCTGGGTCTTTGCTTAAACATCTCTTGACAAATTTTCGAAGCTAATGATGGATATCGAATTTATTTTTGACTGAAAAGTCATGCATGTGAAAAAACGCCAATGTGGCGCACGCTGGTAAGTAAAAGTATAGACCTTACAGGACGCCACGTATACGTCAGCGGTAAATAAAGTGTTAATTCAAGGTTTTGATAATGTCATAATACATTTTTATGTATTATTCTGTCACTAACCAAACACATCTTGTTTCCACAATCCTGTTATCTTGAATGGGTAATTTACATAAACAGTACAAGTGCAGTTTATGCAATTCAAGTATTAATCAGTGTGTTCTGCTAACTCCGAACAAACAACACATGTGTCTTTACATAACCTCTTGTATAAAACCCAGTCCAGTTTTATTTATTATTTCAAATCTTTTTTAAAGGTTGTATTTGACTGAACACCAAATCATTAGTGATTTGAAACCCAGATATATATATATATATATAACCTTTAAAAAAGATTTGAAATAATAAATAAAACGGGACTGGGTTTTATACAAGAGGTTATGTAAAGACACATGTGTTGTTTGTTCAGAGTTAGCAGAACACACTCACATATATATGCATTTATATGCATTTATATTTTTATGTATTTCCTTTTTGCCACCGAAGATAATATTTTTGCACCAATTGATATATTATCGATTCTTCAAAAGGTTTTCCAATAATCTGGATATAAGCTTAAATCATTGAAATATTAGGATAGTGACCTAACCTATAAATATAATGCTAAGCATCACGTTCTTGTATAAAATTCATATTAATCTAATTATTCTCGGAACATATTTTTACTTAGGACTGGGAACATATTTCTACAACCATAAGTATCATGGATTTTATTTCAATTAGCCTATAAAGATGTTCCATTTCACTGGACACATCTCTGAATCAATCATAACTAAGATAGTAGTCCATTAATTTTCAAGAAATTGGTAAAATCCCTGGGCACATTTGTGTAGGACTTGAATTTGAGTTGCTAACGGAGACTTTTATTGGGACTCAAATTCGATCTCCGTGCATCCCAAGGGTTAAATGTATTTTAACTAATTGCATTCAGGTGCTTATTTATTATATTTGGTGTAAAAATATTATTTCGGTATCGATTTCTTAAATTATCGTAAAGAATTTTTTCATCTTAGACGCCTTATATAAATAAATAGTTTTCTGTTAAAAAAAAAAATTGTTTACCACACATCATAATTCTGGCATTTTGGGGTTTTAACTAGCGCTAAAGATTGGTGTTATTTCAGGTTAGCATCCCTGATCCCCATAGAGTCTCGCTGCGAGGTCAGAGTTCCCAACCAGCCGTGCAGGAGAGCCACAGTCATGTACAATGGTCCCATGGAGAAAGGAGGAATCTGGATCGGAGTCAAGTATGATGAACCGAGGGGAAAAAATGATGGACTGTAAGAATATTCTTCTTTATAGACTACATTTTAGAAGGATTTTTTGAATATTCATGAGTTAGGTAATGTTACTACAGACAATCTCATCATCCCTGCCCACCAACATCTTACACTATTGTGCCTTCACAATTTTGATCAAGTTTTGATTGAAGTTTATTCCAGGAACCTTATTGTTTGTAATAATATTGGTTGTGAGAATCTTGAATCATATCAGAGCAAACACCATTTCAATGTAAATACTCATCATAAAATATGATTTGAGGGGGTCGGTGCTGGGGGTCTAACAGCCGAGGTTGGAGATGGAGGGATTCGGGTTTGATTTCAATTTGGAGTCAAATATTTTGGCTTAATCTATTGTATGTTTGCCAAGTGGAGGAATTTTACAATTTTATATTATTCATAATAATAACATTGTATTTATATAGCGCAGTTTCTGACGAAGCAGGGACTTTTGGTGAATCGTTGGAGCAATGCATTCTGGAATGATTCCAGTCTTTGTATTTGATGTACCCCATTAGGGTGATGCATATGTGAGTTTTGGTCTCGAATTGTAGATGTGTAAATGAATTTCTTTTAAGGTTGAGTTTACTGTTGTAGCCGATAAGGGGGGTATAGTACGTATGCTGTCCGTCTCGCTTTCGCTAATGTCTCTTTGATGTGTGTGTTCAATCATAGTTTTCTGTCGAGTTTTATACTATCTCATTAATAATACTTGGCTGATTTATACAGTGCCATTTTTGTGAAACATATTCAAGGTTTATTGGCATAAGATATGAATTTGTTGTTTTCAGAATCGACGGTAAGCGTTACTTCACATGTCCCCCCAAATACGGGGGCTTTGTGAAGCCGGTCTACATCACCATCGGGAACTTCCCAGAGGAGAACTTCCTGGATGATGAGATATGATTCCCTCAGGAGTTGTCTGCGCCATCGCTTATAATTGTATTAACTAAATAATGCTTTTTCGTTGGTTTGCATATTCCCTATTTTCTTCACATGTATTAAACAAGATGGTGGCCCCGGGGCAGTGTTGAGATGAAGACTGATTTATATCGTTCAAAAGATTAGTTATATGTTCATTATTTAATTTAAACTCAAAATTTTAACAAATGTTATAATTATTTTTTTATATTTATTGTGAAAACTTGAATTGCCTGCTTATATTTAAATGTAATTTGGGGCGATCACTTCAGATTATTTTATCAACAACAGAGAATAAAGTAAAACTTTTGTTGTTTAATTTAAACATATATTTATTTGTAATTTTTGCATAGAGAATACATATCAACTGTGAAGTTGTTGACATAATTTTATATAAGTATTACGGAGTCCTTTCGCTCAGTGAAAATATTTTATTTGTGGACCGTGATGTCCATGTTTTAAATTAAATTTTGGTAGTTCTAAAAAATGTATTCTATGAAAAAGCTTTATTTATCAGTCTCAGAGCAGAGCACATGACATTAAGGAATTGTAAATATTAATTGTCTCCAGGATGTGAAGTGAACCACTTATACTTATGGTCTCGTACATATGTTTGGGAGAGCCAGTATCTTATTCCGTGTCTCAAATAAACCATGTTGCTATTTTTAATAGTTTGACTTTTTACAATTTTTTTAAATGTATGCTTGGTCTAGCTAGAACACAAGATAAATGTAATAATTTTTCTAATAATTGTATCTCACACATTCCGGTTAATAATAGCTATTTAATTATGTAAAAATTAATAAAAAAAAATAATAATCACAACTGTATTTTATTTATGAAGATAGGACACTAAACTATAATGCCACCTCTAATGGATTGGCGCTTATGAAATCAAGCTTTACAGATCTCAACATCACTCAGAATTGCAGAAATTAAACTAGTAAATCTATTTATAATTTTTATTGTTCCATTTAAAAATAACACATAAACTTAATCCATATTATAATATCTAGAATTTTCTTCTCTTCAAAATGTCCGGTTTCCAGTTGATGGGGTGGCTTTCTTCAGAAGCTGTATCGTCCTCTTTGTATATTTTAATAGTTTTGTCGGCTTCCGTTGTAATGAGGCGGGTTCCAGAATGATCGAAGGTCATGGAGAAGATTCCGGCTTCCGAGTCCATAGAGCCTGGTTGAACTGCAGCCTGGAAAGAATTTTATAAAGTAAACAAATAGTCAATTACATTTTTTGATAACTTCCAGAAATTTCTAAGAAGAAATGGTAAATGCTGAACAAAGGGAAGACAACCGAGGTAGACCTTTGTATTGTTATTATAAGTGATGGTTAGATTTATAATAAATACAACCATAGAAGCTGTAGAATGTGTACCGAGGAAAAATAAAATGATATTTTATTTATGGAATTAAGATTTTAAATTCATTTTCATGTACGAGTATGTAAGAGATAAGCATTTTTTAAATGGAAAACATAAAATAGAATTTATTGATATTTTTTCTGGGCAGTTAATTAATTCAGCTCGATAGACGAAGAGAAATGAAAAGCACCAATAGCAGGAAGGAAAGGTGAAGAGGATAAAGACATCTGTGGTACCAATGTCCCACCTTCGTGGAATATACCATGTTGTGGAATCAGGAGACATCGCCTAAAGACGGAATAAGGGGAAACATGGGAGATCAGGCGATGGGTCTATGTCTTGAGTGCTTACGGGAGTTATGCAGACCGTTCCCGCATCAATTATATTGATAAATTGATTATTTAACAAACAAAGCAAGGAGAAATGGCAAACAGAAGATTTTGTGATTGTGTCATCATTTCCTTGATAAAATAATTACAACCAACTGCATACCTGCATCCTTTGGAAATTATATCCAGTAGTCCAGTCCCACATGTAGAGACTTCCATTGTCACCTCCGCTGCACAGCACTCCATTGGCGTTTACTGCCAGACAGTTGACTATGGCATTGTGGCCAGACAGGTTCTGGATGAACTGTCCTTCGGGACACTTCCACTGCTTGATGTTGTCTGGGGAAGCTGATGCGAAGGTGTAGAGGTTGGGATGGGTGGCGAGAGCTCGCACTGACTTCTTGTGGTTCGTGAGGGTGCACACAGACTTGCCGGCGGCCAGGTCCCAGAGGCGGATTGTGGAGTCGTGTGATCCGGTTATAACCTAAAATAATTTAAGATTTGATTCATGGAACTTGTTTATTAGCCGATTGAATATTTCTATGATATATATATCAGTAAGAAATAAGTGCGTTGGTGATTAATATATTGTTTTGAAGTTGGATGTTGCATATAGATACCAACATAAAGATTGATGTCAACTACGGAAAAATAAATTGAAAAAATGATGTAAATGATTTTCAAGAAATGAGATTGAAACGGCAGTAAGGAATTAAGGATTTCGGTAGCACAACTGGTTGATGCGTCCTCCCAGATAGAGGAAGGTTCTGAGTTTGAGTTTTGGTCGCAACATAATCTTTTTTCATTTCAATAATTAATATATTTTAATTTTAAATATAAAATAAGGATTCAGCTGTCAAAGGTTTGAATAAAATAAGTTGTACTAATACAAGGAGTTTGCATACCTGTGGGTCGGTGGCTTGACAGACAATCGAGGCCACTGTGTTGGTGTGCCCCGTTAAGGTGTGCACATTGGCCTTGGTGCGCATGTCCCACACGCGCGCGGTTGAATCGCGGCCGGCCGTGAGCAGCACGTCAATGGTGGGGTGCAACGCCAGGGCGTACACGGCCGACAGGTGTCCGTGGTAGTGGCGGATTACGCGGTTATACTCCAGGTCCCAGCACTTCACCTGGCGGTCCTCCCCGCAGCTGAACAGGTACGGGTGACGGGTCGACACTTCCAATCCTGGAATTCAGTACAATATTATGTAAGCCCTTGTTCTGTAGGTCCCAAAGACTGTGATCAACATGTTGAAAGAATGCCAGATGACGGGATAACAGGTCTTGACCAAGTGAATCGACCCAGAAGCAGATAGACTAGGTGGAGGAGTATTGGAGTAGGACGGGAAGGGCTGAGGACTGGAGGCGATGGCAAGGGACTGCAGCCAGTGGAGAGCATTTGTGGAGGAGGCCAAATCCCACCCTGGGTAGCATCCCGATAATGCAGACCGTCTTCTTATCTATAATAATATATACCTCTAACAGTGCTGACGTGTCCTGTGAGAGAAACCTTTAATTTTCCACTGGCAATGTCCCAAATCTTAATCAGACGATCTGCAGCACCTGAAAAGAAATACACGCACAATAAGGTAATGAATGTATAGGGGAGTAAGAAATCAAAGCTTCAGTTAGCCTATATAAATATGATAAAGTCAGAATGAGTTTTCCTACTGACAAATAATAAAGTATGCCACTCACCAGTTGCAAACCATTCATTTCCCGGCTCAACTGTACAGCAACGCACCCATCCCAAGTGGCCGGATATAACTCTGTACAGTTTCCAGGGGGCGTGCCAGCGCGGCCGAGGCATGGTGGGGGCCTTCCTCGGCACTAGAGCTGCGTTGGTGGTGGAGGCACCTGACAGGGCGGAGGCCGAGTAGGGCACCACTGCACCCTCTGATCCTAGTGCTACCGAATCACCTGGATCTGGAAATAAACAAGGAATTGATGATTCAATACTAAATATTTCACAATTCAAATAGTTTTTTATTACTTAATAAATTTTAAATTGAATATCTGACTAGAAAACATGAATTACCACAGTTATGAATGCTTTAAAAATGCAGACATTAGAAGATAGACGCAAAAGTAAACAATTTAACATTTTTATTTAAAATAGTAAAACTTTAAATGGGACAGTTCTTACAACTTTTGATTCTACAAGAGTAACCCGACAAAATGTATTATTCTATTGCAGTACTCCAAATCCCAACTAAAGCATTCACTCCCCGATAGCAAGGTTTGATATTATGGGAAATCAATAAATAAATGACACTGACACATTTAATATAAATTTAATGAATTTTAAGGACCACATTAAACATTTATTGCCATCCAATTAATCGATTCATACAAGTGTTTATATTATTACCATATATTCTCAGACCTAATTTTATCTTTTTATATACCTACCTGATTACTGCATTTTTATTTCTGTATTTTTTTGGGCCTCCTTACATGTGAACAAATTTGTGTAAAGTGTGCGCTATCTAGGATTTAATTAAAGATCTAAGCTCTTATTTGCAAAAAAAAAATGCAGCTCTGCTACCCTAACACAAATAGATGTTTCTATCGATTTCCACACTTTATTAATTTACATTCGATAAATACTTTATATTTAACATTTTAGCTGACTGAATTAGGTAAATGTTACGAAGTTCATTATAAGGGATTTAGCGAATGTAAATTAGAAAAAAAGATGAAAATCGATGGAAAAATGTATTTATGTTAGATTAGCAGTACTTATATCTTCAGATTGTAGAATACTTTCATAAGATTTTTTTCACTAATAAGGAGGGCCGTTATATTCAAACCAAATGGTGTACTTAATATAAAAGCCTTATGGGCATTAAATAAATAATACACGTTGATTTGTTCTAGTCAAATCATTGATCTTCTGCCTTCAATACTCAAGTTACAAAAGAATTTACTTCAGAGCTGCCTTTAAGCATGACCATAATTTCTGGGATGATCGTCAATCATTTATAAAACAGAAGAATGTTGTAAAAAGGCATAATTTATATTTACCTGGGTGTGTGCCCGGAGGTGACGGATCGTTTCTTGCCTCCAACGCTTCCCTTTGCTTTACGGCTTGAGATTGTTTTACTCTATCAAATACCAATGAATAAGAGTCCCAAGCTTTTATCGCTTTCTTCATCTTTTCGCTACAAAATAAACAAATATAAGCATTAATAATAGTATTTAAAACCGAAAAAACTTGCAGCGAATGTTAAATTAGAGGTTAACTTACGCTTTTTCATCGACTGGCGCCAGCATATTTTGATTGGAGAGGAACATGTCATGCGATCTTTTGAGGGATCTGAAGACCAGAGTGTGGACAGAATGCCGCTGGACATCTTCAGTCATTTTAATTTAAGTCTTACTTATTATTGATAGAGCGTACACAATACGTCAAACGCACTTATTTCTTTTTGTAAACAAAATATCTATGGATTAGTCGCTGGTCGCTACATTGAAGTGATGGGCATAATCGAGTATTTTGCTTCGAAATTATCAAATAGATTATTATAATCGATAAGAATTAATTCGTCAAATCTTTATACTTTAAAACTTCGAATACGTTGGGGTACTAATGTTTATAAATATTTTTATTCGTTCGGACTCGGAACGATCAAATCAAGCCAATATTCGATTAAAACACTGTTTGAACATCGATCTGGTTGAAAGAGTAAAGGAAGGGAGTGGGAAAGTGCTCTTATAGTGCCACGGTTTATAGGGAACCCACAGTTACGATCGAGAGGGTAGAGAGTTAAAATCGGAGAAAGGTAGACGCTGGTTTACCAGATACGCGTCCCCCACCCAATGGCGTGGTGTTGAGCGGTGGAAGAACGGTTAAGGTTGAGACAGAAGACAGTCAAGATCGAGACTGAAGGGAGTTTGGGAGATCAAGGAGGAGTAGACAGGAGGGTGGTTAACCAGATACGTCCTCTTCCGCGGTGGATGACGAGCGAAGTCACGGACGGAAGTAGTGGTGGTTGACCAGCTACGTGGTTTTCCGCCGAGCGACACGAGGGAAAAAACACTGGAAAGAGACTCGGCTAGGGTGGCTTGAGCAGGCACGAAAGCAGCCATCGTGGACTTTAACCTTTCACAAGACCCACGCTGCTAGTGAACCGAAGTGAGCTGAAGGTATTTTAACTAAATAATAATTGTGGGTTTGATTGACAATAATGTTTTGAACAATGGAGAAGCGATCACGAACCACCGAACCACATGACAATTAGATTTAGTTATAAGTAGTTCTAAGTATATCTAAGATACCTGTAAGTTTCTTTTGTAAGGGTCTTATATTTAAATTCATCCCCTTTTTTCCAACCCGCTCGAATATGATGACAGAGTGGAGAAAGAAAATACACGTAAAGGTGTAAAGTATCAAACTGCAAATATTATATTAAATGAGTTCTTGACCGGAGAACTAACATCTTTTTTGTTATAACTGCTTCACTCTGAAATGTTTTTATTGAAAGGCAATTATTTTATTAATTCAATACAAGTATGTGACTGAAACTGGACCGATTTATTGTTTTTTTTATAGACTTTATGTAAAGAATTAGTAATTTTAGAAACGATTAAAGTTTATTTATTCGCAAGAACATATACTTGTAAAGTAATGTAAAAACACTATGTGATGGTTTGTGATAGGACAAAAACAATAAAATAACATTTTACACAAGTTTCTTTATTAAAACAATTTGCATGAATACATAATTATATTCACCTTTACAAATAGGCATTTAGTATTTTCGAAACAATCTGACAATGTTTAAGTATTTACTGTGTTTTATTAACAAATTTCATTATGGCTATTACAATAATCAGAGAGGTTCTAAAATTCGTATTATTCCTACTGATAAGTAAGTAAAATAATATACACATTTTTTAAGAAGCTATAAACCTTTAGATTTATAGTACAGACCCTTTTAATAAGCATGACTTGTATTTTTTTAATTATTTTTTTATACTGAATACCGCACAAGAGTCCCAACTGCTCCCAACCGTCTAGAGCCAGTGAGACTATAGTATCCCCAATTGGGGTATGTTGTGAGGCTAAAGGCAGTGGGGAGGAGAATGAGATAGGGAAGATGAAGGTTGGAAAGTACCTGGTTATTTAGATCTGGTCACTAAGCACGGCTAAAGCCATTTCAAGCAACGTTTCGATTTTGAATGGTGGTCTTTCACCAAGGCGATACTTGGAGTATCTACAACTCTGAAAGTGTTGTTGAAAAGAGTTAGTCGGTTACCCGTTGTAAATATTGAGCCCGGCTCACCCAACTGCCAGTCGAGTGTTTTACCCACCAGGCTATCGACCATCCTAATAACTATTAAATAATAACAAAAAATACTCGTTCAAAATATTTTTTGTACGTATGCATTATACTCGTACATAAAAAATTGATTAAATTATGTCTCTAGGTATTATGAATTATTAGAGATGAAATTGAGATGTTAGACACGTCAGTTAATTTTCCCTTTTTGTCGGTCAAAATTTCGTCACCCAGAGAAAAGGCTTTCAGAATTTAGTCTGCCTAATTTCTCGGAGAACGGAATGGTAGGTATTTGTAGTTACACACTGTTAAATTTAAAATGTTGTGATTATTTGTACCAATACACAATGAAACCCATGAATGACAGTGACTGATTGATTATAAAAATGAAATGGGTAAATTTATTAATGTATCAGGTCCATTTTGCCGATGGAAAGGTCACCCATTAAAATATTTGATTGATAAGAACCACATTTAAAAGACATGAATTAATGACCAGTTAGTAGCTGAGTGGACAAATGCATAGGATTCTCTCCCAGGCGTCGTGGGTTTAAATCCTCTACTAGCTAAGTCTCCCATCATCAGAAGTTTTTCAAATATTGTCAGGTTATTCGTAGCCCAAGAATGTTTGTCTTCTTAATTTATTTTTTTGCAATCTAAGATCTTAGATAAAACCGCTATTATTTTAATGCGTTTTTTAAAACTAAGAATACTTTTCCGATGCAGTGAGCCAAATATATTTTTATTAGATACATAAAAATCTAACTCTAAACAAATTTAATGTTTACGTAATAGTTATTTATCATACATTAATTAACATTATATCCAGTTCATTCGCATTCAATAACGAGCAAGATCAAACGCGTTGATGATAGAATTGAATAATCTCGAATGTTTGTTGAAACAGAAATAAGTTACCCTGCGATATTTACAGCACCCCGCGCGACATGCTCAGGGTTTAGATATTGATATTTCCGTTGTAGCTGTTGCTGTCGCTCACCCTTCTGGAGTGCGACGGCTTCCGGAGAGTCCCTCCAGGTCTGTGGGGGTACATGTTCAGGGGGGGCATGTTGGGGTTCTCTATGCGCGTCGGAGAGGAGACCAGGGGTCGGGAGCCTCCTCTCCTCAGCGTGCCGAGGTTCTCGAGAGGAAGCTGGTTCACGATGCAGTAGGGGTTGATGTCCGGTTCTTGGTAGCAGGTTTCCATGTCGTCCATCTGGTAGCTTTCGATGAGCGGGGCGGGGTCCTCGTATTCGTAGTCCACGAAGCCGGAGTTGTCGAAGCTGGACTTGTCGGGGATCTTCTTCTCGAAGTGGCTGATCTGCATTGGGTACGTGAACTTCTCGTGCATCGCTGTTTTGTAGTTCATCGCTTCCACCGTCTCGTAGTGGTTGTCTTCGGGGTAGAGGTCTGAGGAGACGCAGTCTTGGGGGTAGATGTCCGCTATGAAGTGCTGGGTGCCCCTCGGGGTGAGGGCGGCCCACAGGGCTCTGTTGTCGGGGGGCGTGGGACCCGGGGGGTACAGATTGCCGTTGGCCGGGACTACGGGCCGAGCCTTGGCTTGGAGGGGCCCCGCCAGCTCCGAGGTGAGGGGGCCCTGCTTGTTACCGCTGCTCTCGCTGAAATGGAACGTGTATGTCCTGTCAGAAACACACAGACGGGACGCACATTTAGTCATGCAATAACAAAACAGACTTTGGACCTTTGTCCTTAGCGATATCATTTTGAATAATATTTGCTCTAACTACGCTTCTGGAGTATCTATTTCAATGATTCACAATTTACTTGAATTTCACAGCAACGCGGCCATTATGGAAGCGCGATACACTCAACTAAAGAGGGAGTTGGGATCAGAAAGAAAGCATGCAATTGAAAACTGGAAGAAGTGCGGGTCTTAGAAAGTGCAGAAAATAAAAACATACATAGGTAGAGAACACACGTACTCTCGACACTTGAGGAGGAACAGTGCCAGCATGGCGCCCAGGAACAGCACGGCCACGCAGGATGTTATCAGCACCAGAAACCACGTGTCGTCGGCGGATGAAGAATCTAGAAATATTTATTCACATTCAACACTAAACTAGTTGAAAAAAACTAGTCACAGTTTTTTCTACATTTAAAAAAACACCTCGATACACTATTGGCCTCCCTAAAATATAAAATATTTATTGACGGTTTGAGGAATAAAACTGTTTTTGTAAACATGAGAATCGAGTTAAATTTATAAATTGAGTAGAATCGAGCTGGCATTAAAAATCGAATAAGAATAATTTATTTGATAAATCGAATCATGAGGAGTTATGTAGAATCAAGATGGAATCATATGTCGTAAAACCTCATATTTGCTATTTAATAAGAAAGTCAGAAAACATATGAAAGGAGCAACAGGTAGAAGAAATGAGGGAAACGGGTTGGAAGGTGAAGTAAAAGTTTCAATTCTTCTCCACACAAAAGTATAAACATCTATTGGTACTAAGGAATAGTAATCTCACCGTGATGAGGCAACTCCACATACTCCACCCCGGGGAAGACGTTCCCCGTGGGGGGCGTGGGGGTGTCGCAGAGCCCCGCGGGTCGGCAGCCATTGAGGGGCCCCCCGCTGGAGTTGGTAGGTGGGGCGCGCTGCAGGAAGGCCGGCAGGGGGGGCGGGGGCATGCGCAGGATGCTGTCCGGAGGGGGACCCAGGTCCCAGCAGTCGCCGGAACACATCATACTGACAAATTTAGAAAAAAACATATCAAGAAAATATTTACGCCACAAACATTAATTTGTATTAAATACCCAATAACTTTATGTAGGAAAATCTCTATTTCGTATTTTTTAAATGATAAAAAATAAATGATTAAATATTTAAATAATATCAATAATCAACAACACAAATATGAAACAGAAAATAAAAATACAATGGCCACAACCGAGACTCGAACTCGGATCCTCTACTGTATCCGGGAGTAACGCTTCAATTAATTCAGCCATTGGGTAAGAAACCGACATTTCTTTAATGCTTTAAAGTTAATTTTAATTTCAAATAAATTATTGTTTACATTCTCCTCCTAGTTTTGACACTACTAAAACATGTTCAATAAAAAAACAGCTCTACAAGAAGGAATGAAATATTAAATTATTATAATCAAATTAACGTAATATTTCTTTATTATAAAACTATTTATTGAATATATTTTAGATATTAAACTATTTTATTATGAGTGCCCTGATGATGACACTGATAATATCGAAACTAGTAGGTGAATGAAAAGAATTTTTTTTTGTATTTTTCAAAGAAAAAAGTGATGTAGGTCCCTTACATAAAGTATTAACAAATTTATTAATATGAATTCACACGTTTCATCTGGATTTTTAGACCTAGTAAATTGTTTTTTTAATCTGTTGATATACACATGCACTGACATACCCATATCTAAACCTTTTTCTTTCGTGATTTATGATAAAGATCATGATTTTAGACAGTTTTAATTTGTATACATATTATATATTATTTTTTCATGTTAGGTTAGGTATTTTAGTATGAAGCGCACTTGAGGTGAAATATCACAAAACTGCGCTATATAACCTCACTGTTATTATTATTGGGTATTTGAATATAAATCTTTCATCACAAAAAATACATACTTAATATTTTATAATACATTAGAACACCCAAATGATGTGATTTAACATAAAATATTTTAACATTGTGGTCTACTTTTTCTGCTTTAAATGCGAAAGTCCAATAGGCGTACATTTGTTTACATAAAATCGAATTACCTAGTTAAAGGCAATACATATTAAAACGTAATATCACGATGATTCACAAAAGACATTTTTTTTAAAGGAAACGAATATTAGTATTAGTAAAGACAAACAGATGACACTAACAATGTAAATATGTCTTAAAATAATAATTTGATTTACGGCTAATATCATACAATGCTAATTATTCTCCATGGACCTGCGTTTAAATTAATGAAAAATTAATCGACTGAATTTATTGTGAGTCTTGCAAGTAATAAATAAAAAAATATACATCACATTTGAAGTGCATAATTTACAAATTTGTGAATTGTTCACTTAAAAACGCAGCATTTAAAAAAAAAGTCTAGCATATTTACTCATTTAATACAAAAATACAATGTTTAAATCCAAATTATTGTTGACGCGCATTTCTATGAAAGCTTGGATATTCCAAAATCCAATTAAGTGGGTTACATAATATATGTTATTTAGATGTCAAACCTGATTCAAATAAGATTGATTAGAATTAAATAGCAGTATTCTTTGAAAACAATTATAATACACAATCAACACGGCGAAAACTCAAAAAGCGTGCGGAAAATCTTGCAGAAAATCCGCCATTTCACTGTATTGATTTTCTAATTTTCCGCCACGAATTTATTCCACCCATCCACATTATTACACATAAAATAATTGTAAAATCGAGACAACATTACGTTATATTACAACAAGATTTAAATGATATCCATTAAAGCTATGTTTTGTAATCTCTATCGACTTGTATTATATTTACATGTTTCCCTTGTGTACATTGTACAACTGACAGACAAGCAACAATACACTTATTTTTGACTGACAGACGAATAAATGACAGGTGTACTCACTTTAGATAAGTAATCTTTCTGGATAGAACTCCTCTGTTATCACTTCACTTGTTTTATAGCACTCGGGATAGATGTTCCGCGAAAGTATTTGGCTGACACTTGCTCCGCAGTATTGCTTCGGGCGAAGGAGTGAAATAAGGGTGAGGAGTTTAATGCAGGAGGAATGAAGCAGCGTTCCGCGGTCCTACCAAGTAACAAAATAAAATTAATTAAATAGAAATATCTCAGTTAAGGTGAATTCATTAGATCGGTGTCATTGATATTTGAAGATTTAAAAAAATATTCTAGGCAAGGAAAAGTTCCCCCCGAAAATACAATTGTAAATGGACGTAGTTATGCAGAAAGCGTCCAACCCACAATTTGCCAAAATCGCGTTTTACACGTTTTCCTTTAGATAAATACGATATTTCTATCTACTGAAAACATCCAAGCTCCAAATGCAACAGATTTTTTATATATATTTTTTTAATAACCCATATTACAGATATTTGACTTAAATTAATGTTTAAAAACATTCAAATGTAGAATAAAACAGGAAATATAATACAATTTTTTTTAACAAATACATTGATAGATTATAAATCACCTATTAATAATATCTATCATAAAGAAAAAAAACACTGATTTTCACTTTACTAATAATAGTAATATGTTTTTGTATCGTCATATTTTATTCGTCCTTTTTCTCAGTTTTATCTTTTTGGGGTTGGATACTTTCTGCATAACTACGTCCAAATGGTGGTGCGTGTCCCTTATACTATTCTTAGTAAGTCCTGTGTAAAATTGTTCCTTAGTGTAGCTCATATTCTTCTCCTTTTCTTATTTGATTTATTATTAATTTCAATAAGAGGCGGTGTAAGTTTGTAATAATGTTTTTATAGATATTCAAATTTAACTATAGGGTTGGGGGCGTCCCTATAGTATATATTATAATAATCGATGCGCAAAGGCGGTTCGTTAGTTTTTCTTTTGGGTGCCTGTATATATGAGTTTGTACATTTGAAGGTTGGTGGGCCCTGGCCGTGGCGGCCAGAGCGCCTGCGCGCCCTATCGATTGCAGAATCAGGAGGGATGCACATGCGCATATTGCATTCATTACAACATACATACATACATACACACAAACTGATACCTACTATACTACAGGGATCCACGGAAATTCTTCACATATCATTGTATTATATTCATTACATTTTAAGGGTAGAATTTGTAGGAAGTATTTTAACGATTTTCCTGTTTTCTGAATCGCATTGTATAATGTTAATTACTACTTTCATGTGTCTAAATATTTTTTCGAATTGATTGATAAAAATGTGAAAATCTTTTATTCGTTGATGTCTCATTTTTTACGGTTATATTGATATTTCTAGCCTCCATAGCTCACGAGGGAAGTTAAATTGCAAGCTGCTTTCCAAAGCAGCAAAAAAAGTTGAACGGTAAGATGAAATTGCACAGTTTTACTGTCTTAAATATCTAGATCGACGCAGCTTATACATTTCACAACATTCATACAGTCCCACCGTGAGCTATGGAGCTTTGAAATATCAATTTATTTGAAACAAAAACAAAATGCTTATTGTTAGTTCCACGTTTTTCAATTGTTCAAAAATATAAAAAAAAAACGCGGAAGATTAGTAGAAAAATAGTAAAGTTATTAAAATTAGTGTTTTTTTTTACTTCAGAAATAATTTCATTTGTCCCTGTAGTTTCTTTCACAGATCTGCGCAGGTCCAGAGGGTCGGATAACAAAAGTCCACTCACACACTTGGGCCACATACATAATATTGATACCCCCCCTTTCCCATACAAGTAAATAGAACCACTTTATAAAAATGGTCACAGCTCTCCCATAAAATTGTTTACATAGACGAAGGATGTTATACCCTTTTGATTACTGGACGGTTAAAAATCTACTAGTTATCAATTTAATGTCTCCGGATGTAAATTAATAGAGATTATTCAGTCGATTTCATACATACTGGTGTAGTTATATATATTTATGAATATCCCTCGTGACAGCTGTGAACATATATTTGGGAGGTTTGTCGGTCTTACAAATCCTCGATCAGGCCATCCAGAGCAAAAAGGTTAAATGCAAAAAACCTAATCTTTTTCATCGATCTTCATGTGTTTTTTTACGACAATGCCTGCCTAATCTCTTGGACCATTTAAACGGTAGACTACGCTAACTCGATCATTTGGTCTGTATTGAAAATTCTTAAGAAGTCGCGGGTTCGAAAACCGGCGTGCGCATATATATAAACATACTCGTATATATTTTTCCTCTTATAGTTTAAATAGAATAATATGTCAAGAGTCAGAATATTAGAAGAGCGTATATATGAGACGATGCATGAATGTGAATGAAGCAAGGTGTATGTACCAATTCAGAGTTGATCTCAGTATCGCCCTGGTAAAATACCACTGGTCAAAGTTGAAACTTTAGCCATGTTTAGTCGCCAGATCTGAATAACTATGTACTTCCTAAGCCTTTCTCTTCCCATCTCCTACCCTTCCCCAGCCTTAATTCAATTCAATTCAATTATTTATTATTTAAAAAATTACATTTTTTTAATATCAAAGCATTTTAAAATAAAGTTAGTACGTGTGTTCAAAAGTACGCAACAGTCATAAAAAAAACAATCAAACAATTCTAAAAAATATAAATAACAATGAATGTAACGTACTCGTATAAACAGTAAAAAAATAAAGCAATTTAAACATAAAATAATATTTGTATTAAAAACAAAGGTAAAATTACACAAATAGCAAGAATGCTTGTCGTTTGAACAAAGCTTTATTTATGCAAAATATATCGATATTCGAATATTCAATTCAATGACAAGATTACCCTCTCCACCGGCATGATTATCACCGGTTAGTCCTGCAGGTCGGGAGATAAAACAATCTACCATATGCTGGCGATGCCAAAGGTAACCATCAGGAACATTCCTTCTTTCAGCTTCACAACGTACCCTAATTGTAGATGCCCTAGTCTCCCTTGCTGCGGGCAACTGGGACTCCGGTGCGGTATTCGCATAAAAAATATCGATTGTTTTTTTTTAATATTCAAATAATCATCAATACCAAAGCGCTCAGCGATCAATGTAATTACAGTAATGCAAATATTTATTTATAAATTAACGGACTAAAGTCCAATTACAAAAAATACGTACAAAACACAAAATGGAAAAAAGAGCAACAGAGAAGGAATAGCATTTACATAATAATAAATGAAGCTACGACAAAAATAAGGCAAAATAAACATAAGAAAGAACATTCAAGCCATGGTCTAGTCAAAGTTTTGGTAGAGTCGTAAAGAATGACAAAAATAAGGCAAAATAAACATAAGAAGAACATTCAAGCCATGGTCTTGTCAAAGTTTTGGTAGAGTTGTAAAGAATGACAAAAATAAGGCAAATAAACATAAGAGAGAACATTCAAGACATGGTATAGTCAAAGTTTTGGCAGAGTCGTAAAGAATGACAAAAATCGTTTAGACTGCTACCAAAAAATATTAACAGTTCTCCGGCTTTTATTGTAAGACCAAAATAATCTGCCTGCGGGCTTAGTCTCTGAATACGGTCCATGGTCCCGTCTAGTGTTGGTCGTCCCAAAGTCCACATTTCAACCAAGTCAATATGGGACGTGATTGGATTACAGGCTAATGGGTTCAATATTCGTGTCATTGGGTATTCATGAAAGTGCCTTTTGGTTCTCGGTTCTATATTATGTAATCTCTCTCCGAACTATTCAAATAGCTTATCAACGCACGATGCCTTATAATGCAAAGTAAAATTAATTAAATTCTTGTGTGCAGAAACGAGCGATCCGTTTGATAGATTGCCATATCTTAACAAATGCGTTGAATTTTTTTGCAGCACAGACGTCAGGTGAGAATGCTATCCTGTATTTCAATAGAAGATGCTTAGATGAACTTTCGTCATCGATTCCTTCAGGACCTGTGCACAGCCGGCTGTGGAATGATTTGCCAACCTCTATGTTTTCTCTCTCCTATAACGTGGGTCTCTTCAAGACCCTTGTTCAAAAAGACCTTCCACACAGCATCCCTAAGGATGACACAGGCCCAAAATTATTTCCCTCAGGGTCTCCTGAGTGGAGGTGATTTAAAAGAAAAATATAAATTAGGATCGTAATTTAGCCACTGGATATACGCTCATCAGTGAATTTGAGTTTTGAGATGGAACATCGTTCACACATGAATTTGAAATGGCATTAGCTATGTTTAGTGGTTCACAGGCACTCTACAACCTTAGTCTTGCCATTTTCCTTCCCCTCCCCTAATTCTTTCACGCTCATAACTTACCCAAAATAAGGGGGAGCATGTTCCACCGGCTCCGGGCAGTTGGCACTCATTCGATTCTGAACGGTAGTCCCTCACCACGTTGGTACGAAAATATATTAAAATCCTTTGAAGTCGGTTTTTGAATCCTCAACTTTTTGGCCCAGAGTTAGGGCTCTTGTCACTCTGCCACGAAGGTCGCTATGGTAATAATAATAATATTTGGATTATTTCATTATTCGTATAGCGCCGTTTTTGTGAAAAATCACCTCTAGGGCGCTTTAGAATAATAATTAATACATAGGCTCTATCTTTTTACTAACGGAAATCTCTTTCAATTCAATATATTATGTTATGTTAGTTTGGGCTGTTCAGCATTCTAATACAAGCAATACTACAAATTAACTATAAAATATTTATCTGGAAATTTTCTATAAGTAGCAAGAAAAATGTTTAAGGTTTCCAGTGAATAATTTTGTTTTAACAATTCAATGAAAAAATACAAAAATTTCAGTAAAAGGTGCAGTTTCAAAACCAACAAAGCCAATTTCGAACGTTTTACCTAAAATTCCAGTAAACATTTAGTAAAGAATTTAAAAGTTTATTGCTTAACCCTTTAGATGCGAGGTGCGGATATATCCGCATCACCGTGCACGGCTCTTAAGCGCGAGATGCGGATTTATCCCACGCCCTGAAAAAAACACGTCGGTTAAGTGCGAGATGCGGGTTTATCCGAATACTATATTGAATATAATTTTGTTTCGTATTTCGACATTCCTTCGTCGAAAAAAATATTGAGTTGTGGGTCATTCTACACATGTTTCGAAATTCAACATTATTTTTCATTGACTAATTGACTTATTTTTTCATGACTTTTTATGAAATCTTATTTCGTACGTAAAGGGTTAAGAATTGTATTCACTGGAAACCTTAGACATTTTTATAACTGCCCTATAAAATTAACAAATAAATCATTTGTAGTATTACTTGTATCAGAAAGCCAAAAAGTGGGTATTTTTGTGAGTGCTGATAGATATTGATTGTTAAATGAAAGCCTTTTAATTGAAATTCAAGTATTTATATTTAGCACATCGTCGCCGGAAAGGCAAAACGGCTGAAGCGACATTTTGCGAAGTATACACCAGAGCACTTAAATTTTTGTTTTGTTTTACAATTAAATTCATAAGTCTAGTACCTAGTTGGATTTTAGAAAAAAGTTAACTCAAGTAACTCAATGCTCTCACTGTGTTACCCGAAGCGAAAAAAGCTTAAAAAACTCCAACCTTGTGTCGCTTGAGTCAAGCCTTCTCCTAAATGGTAAATTTATTTTATAGATGGCTAAAGGGCCACTAAACTCTTCATAATTATACGAGAGTCAGAGCATTCGACGCAAAAAAAAAACTGATCAAAACTGCATGTTTAACTCATTCTTGATCAAAGTGTTGCTTAAGCCCTTTTGCCTTTCCGGCGACGATATGTTCACGAAGTAAACCCACATTCAGCTGAAAATCACATCCCTCAAAGATAAGTAACACCAACACAATCTGATTTAATCACCTACAGCCTGCCTTACATTAAATCATAATCTCAATCACGGCTTGTTTGAAGGGCAATTATTTCACTAGTAATTGTGGGAGATAACACTTTGCTACGAAACATCTAACGACCCTTTCATATTAATGTTAAAGTTTCCCAGGATGGCATGAGTTCATGGGGAGAATAATTAGGTTCCCATCTAATAATTAGACCTTGATTACACATTAGCACCTACATAATTTATTATTTACATGCTTAAATACGTATAATAACATATGGGTATATTTTATAATATTTTAATTTTCAGTATCACTTCGGTTGATCTGGATTTTATCGTTAAGGCTCAGCACCCAAAATGACGGGTAACGTCACTTTGTAGTATTCTAATACAAGCAGAACTGCACATGATTTATTTGTAAATTCTACATGGGCTGTTAGAAAAATATCCAAAAAAGGTTTCCAGTGTATAAATAAAAATTAAGCTGTAATCTTTTAAATTTTTGCGAAAACTATACTAAAATGTCAGTAAAAAGTGCAGTTTGAAAACTAGCGCAGCCATTTTCGATCGTTTTACCTAAAGTTCCATTATAAATTTCATATAGAATTTCAAAGATAACAGTAAAAAAATGTGTTCACTAGAAACCTTAGACATTTCCTTAACTACCCGTATAGAATTAACGGATAAATAATTTGTAGTATTGCTTCTATTAGAAAGCCGAAAAGTGTGTATTTTTGGGTGCTGACCCTTAATGTAAAAAAATAATAATATTTGATTCATTAATACAGTATCGTTTTGAAAAAGCTTACCCATAAAGCGGTTTTTCAATTAATGAACAGAATATTATGATTTGTTTTATTACTAACTTTAGCAAAACTACTCAAAACGATAAAACAAAAAATAAAATAAAAGAAAGACATACTTTCCCGGGTTTGAATAACCTGAACATATTAGATAGACTCCCAATATTATCATTATAAGTGGGAAATGTTGCTTGTGCAATGACGGAGAACTTAGCTAGCAAAGGAATTGAACCCAAGACACCTGGGTAGGAACCCGAATTAGCAAGTGAAATGTTGTATGAAAAATGACTTACTATTAATTTGGTCATAGAGACAAATTATAAATACTCAATTATTATACTTACCGGGCAGGTTATCTCTAAATAAACAAGGGGACGAGTTTGAACTTAGAGTATACTAGAGGTAGCCCAAGCCAAGGCAGTGAAGTCAGTTTTGGACTTGTTTTTGATGATTTTAACATGACTCGTCGCAAATGGGCGTGGCTAAGACTAAGGCTACGGTATTTATACATCCATTCATATCACATTGCGACATAATGTTTTTGTGTATTCGTATAGCCACTTTTTCACAGTATTTTTATCAACAAAAATATAGCATCTAACCTAAAAAACCGTTTAGTAGTGTCAAGTTTAGTGGCATAATAAAAAATGTGGGCGGAGTCCCGCCGTTAACCAGCGAAGATAGCCAGCTTAAGATCATTGCGACAGTATATAGAAGCGTTCCAAGAAAATTGTTGTCTCTTTCTCTCTCATGGTGTACGATGTAAAAACTCGGAAAAAGTGATTTATTACAATTTCGGATGGGTTGGGTAAAACAAATTAGCTATCCCTCCATATATTGTTACTTCAAGAGTTTGAAGATACATCACATTCTAAAAACTTTAAATGCGAATAATAATAATAAATGGATAACTTTTATAGCGCCGTTTTTGTGGGAAAATCACCTCAAGGGCATACTGCATATTCATTGTTCGGAACCAGTAGGACCATGGCATCCCCAATTGGGGTATGTTATGAGGTTGAAGAAAGCGGGGAAGGGAAGAAGATGGGAAGTAAGAAGGTTGAGAAGCACCTGGCCATTCAGATATGGTCACTAAACACGGCTGTAGTCATTTCAAGCAACTTTTTGATTCTGAATGGTAGACTTTCACCAGGGCGATACTTAGAGTATCTACCCCTATGGAACATGCCGTAAATATACTATAAGTTATATTATATTAATTAAATGTGAAATAAGACATATTTATAAATTAAATTTATTTGCGTGATCCGGGATTTGAACCCGCGACCTATGGATTCTTAGTCGAGGATCTTAACCGCTCGACCGCGGAGATCGTCAAATTATATTAAAAAATAATTAAACAAGTCAAATATATTTCCAAAATTGGCAACACTGTGCGGTGAACCTGAGGCTCCAGGCAATTTGGAATCTCGCGCGGCATTCGCAAAATAATAAAGAAATATTATATCCGCTAAAAAGACTTTTCCGAGGTAGCCGGAAAATGATACGAGGTAGCTATATTACACCACATTAATATGAAGATGAGGGAATAGTACGTACGAGAAAGCGCTGAACCACGATATATAAAACGTGAAGGCACATAATAATATCGCCGGAGAAAAGGCAAAAGGGCTTAGATGACACTTTGGTCAAAAATGAATTATATAATACACGTATGCAGTTTTGATCAGTTTTTTTTCTGCGTCGAAAACTCTGACTCTCGTTTGATTCTGAAGATTTTTGTGGCCCTTCAGGCATCAAAAATATTTTGACTGTTTTTTTTGTTGTTTATGAATACCGCACAAGAGTCTCAACTGCTCCCAACCATCTAGAGCCAGTGAGACTATGGCATCCCAAAATAGGGCATGTTGTGAGGCTGAAGGTAGTGGGGAGGGGAAGGAGATTGGGAAGAAGAGGGTTGGTAAGTACCTGGCTATTCAGATCTGGTCACCAAACACGGCTAAAAGCCATTTCAAGCAACGAAACGTTTCGATTCTGAATGGTGGTCTTTCACCAGGGCGATAATATGAGTATCTACCACTCTGGAACGTGCGGCAAATATACTTTTTATTATTTTTATATGAATTAAATGTGTTATGACACATATTGATTAAATACAAGTTATTGGCGCACTCCGGGTTTGAACCTTTGGATTCGTAGTCGAGCGTCTTACCACTCGACCACGGAGGCCGTCAGTATCATCGTGGGAGAAGACTTGACTCAAGCGACACACGTTTGGGAGTTTTTTGTCACTTCAGGTTACTCAGTGAAAGCATTGAGTTAATTTTTTTTTTTTTCAAAATTCAACCAGTTTCTGAAGACTTACAAATTTTAGTGTAAAACAAAAAAAAGCTTTAAAGTGTTCTGGTGTAAACTTTCCAAAATGGCGCTTCAGCCCTTTTGCCTTTCCGGCGACGATATGATAATAAAATAACTAGGCTAGTCCACATTAACTAATGGAGGGCCGTTACTAAGCTAGAAAAACGGTATTTTTAATAATATCGTTAATGATATCTGCAGAGTAGTTTCAGCCGATAATGGAATAGATAACGATTGGAAACGAAACAAACAATAACATGCGATTTGACGGACAGTGAATACGTTGCGAAGGATGTTTATTGTGGTTTGCTTGTTGACAAACATCACCCCGAATGCGCCCGTACGTTGATGTGGAATAATAAAATTAATACTCATACAAATATAGTTAGGTAGCTATATTGATTCAAATCTATTTTAGTAAGAACTATGGGTCTAGCAATTATAGTTGACACAAAAAACACAAACTTAGGATTGTGTGTATTGGTGCAATGTATAAGCTTCTGACAGTGATGTTCGCTCCAGAAACAGCCTTTTGTTTTGCTAATGCGTACTAATCTATTATTTTTAGCGAAAAAGAGAAAACAAGTGTATACGTTGTTCGAATTTAATTATTCGAAAAGTGTTGATTTTTTTTTTTTTTATTTTTTTTTTTACATGAATACCGCACAAGAGTCTCAACTGCTCCCAACCGTCTAGAGCCAGTGAGACTATGGCATCCCCAAATTGGGTATGTTGTGAGGCTGAAGGTAGTGAGGAGGGGAAGGAAATCGGGAAGAGGAAGGTTGGGAAGTACCTGGCTATTCAGATCTGGTCACCAAACACGGCTTAAGCCATTTCAAGCAACGTTTCGATTCTGAATGGTGGTCTTTCACCAGGGCGATACATAGAGTATCTACCACTCTGGAACGTGCCGCAAATATACTTGTTATTATTTTTATATGAATTAAATGTGTTAGGACACATATTAATTAAATAAAAGTTATTGGCGCACGCCGGATTTGAACCCGCCACCTTTGGATTCGTAGTCGAGCGTCTTACCACTCGACCATGGAGGCCGTCAATGATACTTGTTATTTGAATTTAAAAAAGAAAATTCCATTGAATTTGGTAAAAAAGTCAATAAAAAAATATCGATATTTTCGTAGAAAGCAATCACTTTGTGGTTTGACATTTTTAATGAAAATTAAATAATAACTTTTTATAAGACCACATATTTTATTTAAATTCTCATAATCGACCGGTTTCGCTTAGCTTAAGCATCATCAGGATACAAAATTAAACGGTCGGTCATAGAAATAAAAATAAAATCTGTGGTCTCATACAAAGTTATTATTTAATTTTCATTAAAAAATAACATTTACACTTGCTGTCCCATTCTTGCTAAAAACAATAAGTAGACATAAAATGCTGTTTCTCAGTGACATTTGGAAAGGACGTCACTCTAGAAAATGTATACATATGTACCGATACACACAATCCTAAGTTCGTGTTAACTCTAACCGAAGTTCCCAGGTTTAATGCCCGCATATTTTTGAAATGTGAAGGGATGATAACCTGATAATATATTCATCATTATATTGAACAATAGGAAGGTAGGTACCCATTAAAAATGAACGTCAGAACAAATTCAGACAAATTTAGAGCGTTCATTCATATATTTAGTTCTCACCCACACACGGAGCACTGCCACGTCTCTAACTATCTGTGTATTAGTCTGTGTAGAGTTGGGGAATGGGGAGCTTGGGGAGGGGGACAGGGGCGCGTAGGTAGGGTTGGCACATTGACACTTACTTTACATATCGGTGGGTCGCCAGATACGTGGTTCGCGTGCACTAAAATCGATAAAGAAAATGATTAATTAATTCATTCATTCTAAATTTTCGGAGCTATGGGGGAACTAATACCTCCTCTCTGTCATCTCGAGTAAGGTTCTACTGGTGAGAATTTATGAACCGCTAGGCCGGCAAAAACTTAAATTAATGGTTGTGCGTGTGGTTTGTATTTTTTTATACGGGAAGTATACCTTTTTAAATAAAAAAATATTTCCACTTTATTTTAGGCACTTCTTTAGTTAGCTTACATTTAATTTTCAACTTCTTCTTTTTACATACAGCAGAAAGTCTATGTGACTTTTGTAGGTTACTTTCGAAGGTCAAACAAAAATAACTGCAATAGAAAGTGATGGAAGAGACAACTTTAAAACAAAAACTTCACATGAACACAGGGTCAATACTCAACCATTACGGAGATGATCCAAATTGAACAAATAATTTTGCTTACGTCTGAAATCGGCCATTTAGCAGATTTATTAATCCATATCACTATGGAATAAGCGATGTTCAGAACGGCGTATTCAGTAGGTGCCTACTTACTAGTCCACCAAACGAGTTGGCGGTGTTGTTTAGTTTAAAAACTATTTAATTTAATAAAGATTGTCAAAATAGTATGCACATATCTAGTCAAAGTCACTGCACGTGTATTTTAACGCCATCTGTACACGAAAATTATTGAACCCTTATGTTTTTTTTTAACATTTGACTTCACCTACCTGTAAATAATAATAACATTCTTTATTAAAAAATGTGTGGAGGTTAGTGCAACTCCACATATCCCATAAAATAGAAAACATATTCACACATAAAAGCGAAAATTGAGTCCGCTGTGGTCCATCATGGCATCCCCGGACTGACTAGATAATGTTTTTGTTTTGTTTTCGATCTTGTAATTGAGCAGTGGGTACTATGTTTCATATGATATGTTTATATATCATTCAGATCACCACTATGCCTAGTTGGAGAGGTCGTAATATGTCATAAAAAAAAAACTGTCTCATATTTAATACTTTTGTAAAATATTGAATAAAATAATGGATAAGCTACTCATGTTTAAACGATGGAGTTGATGCTCTTACTGGGAATTTTCTTGAGACCAGCGACCCGGTCCTTCACATGAGGGATGCGGACTTCCGTAAACGACGTTGAAGCACTGCAGTATCGCCATAGCCCAAACAGCATTATGTATGCATTATTATGGCGCACCCATAATTATTTGATTCATTTTCCGCAATTGAGTAGAATCGATAGAACATGAACGAGTATAAAGGAATTTGTTCTATTCTTAGGTCTCGGCCCATAAAACGTGTTCTTTTGTTTCAACACTCAAAATTGCTTTATAATTTGTTAATGACGAGACGAACTACAAACTAATATAAAAAAAACTGATTTAATATCGATCCGTACCGGTTTGTGGCACATTAGCATGCGACAACCCTGTCACATCGAGTATAGTCACCACCCACCCCACCCTTCTCCTGGAGCTGTGCGCACGCCTGCTACGGTTGAGGCAGGCATTTTCTTTCCATTGATGTTAAACAGTTTGCCGACCAAACGCTTTCAGGCGTTTCAGCTGAGCACACGCGCTCCATATCTCTTCATTATCTTCTACCCATTTCAGCTGAAATCTCCCTCAAACTATTTTATCGATTAATAGTTTTAAAGTAAAATGTATTTTTAAGTTTTCGAGTGTTGTGATTCAATAATTGGCAGAGAAAACTTGGAGTCATAAAGGTGAGTTATTATTATGTTTGCGTAGTTTTTTTGTTTTGTAATAGAATAAATTTACGAAAAATGAGTGATTTGTATATTTTGACGCGATATTTGATCGGGCTTACTTACCTACTGGCTTATATTTAAACAAAAAACTTGGTACGTAAATTGAAAAGGAATAAATAGTTTTCCATACACCAGTAAAAATTAAAGGAATATCGATTGGTAAGAATTTATGTTTCTATTTTGTGATTTATTTTTAACTGGTTTTATTTACTGTTTGAAACGAAGTTGTTCTCAGTGCTTCATAGATTTACATAAGGAACGGAAGCAGAAATATAAACAATTCATTAATTAGATATTCCAATTGTTGATGAGATGATAATTAATGGTTATATAGGTACTCGTAGTTAGACTTGCTTTTAATTGGAAGATATATTTCACGAAAGACAAAAAGATCATCAAAAAATTTCTGAAGTTGTCTGCTTTTGGAATAAATGTTTTATAAAAACGAGCTGGGACAGTTTTAAAGAAAATTTACTAAGCTTTTGTTTTCAATTATCATACCTTCAAAAAGTTTACGGGAATTCCGCTGTTTGCGAAGTTATAATTCAACGAACTGCGAACAAAACAAAGAAATTACTTTTTTCCAATTCAAAGCGAACATTTCTTTAGAATTCAACAGTTTGTAATATTAAAAGATTTTGAAAGCGCGGTCGGTTCCCGCGAAGGCGGTTTACTCTTTCCAGGAGGGTTGAAGAATTCATGGCTTCGTTAAAGTTTAATAGCTGTAAAGTGCATTTTTCTTGGAAACTCTTTGGAGTTTTAAAGAGATCAGGCGCGACCAATAAATGGCTTGCAGAAAAAATGTTTTATTCTTAGTTAGCTTTAAAGATATCGGCTGTAGATACTGTTGGGAGGCACAGAGTTTTTGATCAAGGTAGGCGGTAGGAAAACCAGCGGATTAATTGATAATAGAGATAAGTACCAACAAACTTCATTGATTGATATTGGATTTGTTCTGTAAAAGCACTGCCTTAGACACTAACAAATATACTAACACAAACAAATCACTCGAACGAGTTTCAGCTTACAGCATACATATTGTGTGTAGTCTAGTGAACATAGAATAATCTACTCTGACGTTGGCAGCGTTTAAGCATACGTGGGGCGTTCGCGGTGGTGCGATTAGCCAATTTTCGCTCATATTTTTGAAATGGTTGACTGTTTTTTTCAAAAATTTCATATTGTTTAATCCAATATTATACATATTTTTATGCGAGTTCGGCAAGGTAGGCAGTGCTTATGCGTCTTTATGAAGTGCACGCCTCTGGTAGATACCTGATTGCATTTCTGTAATCTAATCAAATAATAAAAAAAACATAACTTAATTAATTTAAGCAAATAGTAAATTTCCACTATCGATCTGTTTTGGAATAATATGTAATGATATATTATGGAATACTTTGTCAGGATCAACGTTACGGTAACCAATACAGACGGAAATAAAAAATAGAATAAAAAAAAACATTTTCATTTGATTATCAGCAAATAACAAGGTAATCAACTACGGCAATCCACAATGTTACTGTTTTTAAGAATATGGGAAACAATATGTAAATGTCTTGTGAATTAATATGTACGTACAATCGAAATGTTTTAGTTTTAGTAGGGTGGTGGAAAAAAACACGATGAAAACCGATCTAATAGTCCCGGAACCCTAGCACAAGCACACCGATACAAGTTTTATGAACAATATCGGTTATTTGTCAAGATTCCCGAGCCCGACTGCAGATCGCCAATAAAATGTGATAATTCACGTCTACTTAATGTACTTATCCGTCAGTTCGTAGATAAGCTTGTCTACATATCGATAAACATGTCGGCTAAAATTTCGCGTAGAAATCAACGTTCACAGTTTTTTTTAATGAACGAAGACAGATTTGAAGATGGGAAAACGGTGTATCAACATTTTTTTTATGATATCGCGGGTAACGACTAATAGTTGACTATAACTATAGGTAAAAAAATAGTCAGAAAATGCCAAAAATAATTGATAAAATAAGTTTTTCAAAACGAATGGGTAAAAAAAAAAAAATAGCCCGACACTATCTAGCAGCGATTTCACGAAAACACAAATAAAGTTAAAATCTTCTGAAGGGAAAAATAATGAAACAATTCTTAAAAATTATAACTTCAAAATAGGTATGGGCTAGTCATGTGTCTAAAAGTTGTCTCGATAGCTCATGGAGTAGAGCACTTGCTCTGTTAGCGGAAAATCTCGAAGCTCAAACCTTGTTTAGCGATAACATTTTTCTCTATTGATTTTTTATCATAGATAAAATATTTTTACAATATTTAATTTATCATTATCGGTCAATTTTTATAGCGCCGTTTCATAATAAGCATCACCTCACGTGACACTGATCAATATTCAGATTTGCTAAATAAATGTTTTGTTGCATTTTGCCACACTGACTGATCTGAATTGCAAAAATACATACACAAAACAAAAAAAACATTTCACAAAACTTTCAACAGTGTTGACACAATCCATCACAACCCAAAAAATCTTTTTATAATAATAATAATATTATATTTGTATAGCGCCGCTTTTGTGAAAAATCACCTCAAGGGCGCTGTACAGATCTTACTTTCTATAGTTACATATTAATTCCTAGTTTAAATAAGAAAATATACAGGAACTTAAAATTATGATTATTATTTTAATTTAAAAAAAATAATTTTTTTTTCCGATTTAGGGCATGGGAGCGAAATTAAAAGAATAGACTTTCTGAATTTGTCATACAGTACAGGATTTGGTTAAAATTTTCGAGAAAGGTGAAAAATTTTCTAAAGGTGATTCGTCGAGAGACAGATTATGTTGAGATTCTTTTAATGAATTTAAGGATATGAGAGTCTGAAAAGGTAAGTTTTCAGTTTGGACCGAAATTCTGTTGGGCTCGTTATACATCTTAGTTTCAGAGGGAGTTTATTCCAAGCCTTCGGCCCCGAAACTCCGAAAGCGCGATCTCCAAACTTAGTATTTGGATTGCGTTTAGGTTCTATAAGCCTTCCGATAGCCGATGACGTTGCTGATCTAAGAGTCGACAGCTTTAGAAGAATGTTTTTTGGAACGCATAGTTCGGTGATGTACAGTGGAGCCATTTCGTTAAGGGATTTAAACACCATCCAGCACAACTTGTACTGGATTCTTTCAGTGCACTTGAGCCAGTGAAGATTCCGAAGGTGCTCTGAAATATGCGAATATTTAGATACCCCGGTGACAAGCCTTGCTGCAGCATTAAAAACTGATTGGAGTTAATTAGTTTGGTATCTAGGAAGGCTGGATAAATTAAAACAATGCAATAAATTACGCATATCTTCAGGAAAACCAAAAAAATTATATGGAACTTACCAAAACATGTCATGCAGCTACTGAGCGCATAGACAGCGTTGTTTATCGTTGAATATCGGTTAACACGCGACCTAATACATTTATTTATTATTACTCATCAATTATAACTTCAAAGTAAAAAATATTGATAAAAGCAATTCTGTAAAAAAATAGAATAAATTATTGAAATAATATCGATAACCGTAAATAAAAAATAAAAAAAACAGAAAAAATAACAGTCGCGACCGAGACTCGAACTCGGATCCTCTACTCTATCCGGGACAGGCGCGGCCGGTGCATCAAATTTTTGATGGTTCTCCGAGCAAAAATCAAAAACATGTGCACCTTTAATGAAAGTGTGGGTACTTCACATATTTATAGAGAAGATCAATTTTTCGGTCCTTTTGCCGACCAAAGATTCGGTTGGCTGATTATTATAAATGGTTTCAGTGGGCCGTTGGTTTTTATTTTGATTTTATTCTCATACTTCACACGATTCTTATTTATATAGTTCACATAAATTATTATATCACTCATTTTTAAAAGATCGAGGATTTTCAATTATATCCAACAATAGCGATTGCAAACAATAAACTTTACACTACGCGGAGCGGATGAAATAATATTAGCTGAGTCTTTGATGTCAGTAGCGTTGTGACCGCTCTGAAAGAACTACTTCTTTTGGCAGCAGTTCCTACTTCATTCATTGTTCATTGAACAAATACTTCAATTGAAGTTGGTAGTTCATTTTAGCGTTCATTTATTTCATTAACTTCATTCAATTGAACAAATACTTCAATGGAAGTTAGATTACAAAGAACTTCTTCAATTTTCAGCAGTTCTGTTGTCAAAGCCTGTAAAGAAGTACTTCAATTGAAGTTTTACTTTAAAGTACTTCGATCTAAAGGAACGTGATTTTTTCGGAGTTCTTTTCGTTTCAATTTGAAATCTCTACCGACTAGTACTTTTGTTTTGGCGAGGAACCAGTTCCAGTTCTTTTCAATTCCAAATCTCCACCCTCCACCGACTAGTGCGTTTTATTTTGGCAAGGAACCGGTTCCAGTTTTTTTCACTTTCAAAACTCTGCCGACTAGAACGTGTTTTTTTCGGCAAGGAACCGGTTCCAAAAAGAACTGAACAATAATCGGATAAATTCAAATCTCTTTTTTGCGAGTTCGACTTCAATTGAAGTGTTCATTTTAAAGAACTAGCAATTCGTGAAGCATTCAGAAAACATTAAAGTTTTTCCCAACGCTAGATGTCAGATATGAAGTTAGCACATGAGTGACAAGAACGTACTCAAACAAAAGGTCACTTCTTAACTAAAAAATAACAACGACAAATAGGTTCCCTAAATCTCAAGCGCTCTATCGCACGATATATCTGCTGACCCGTTGACTCATGGTTGCATTTTACAAGAGAAACATTACTCTCTTTCTAAAAGCCCGTAAGCAAGGATTATTACTTTGCGGAATATTTCGGACGATTCCGACGCTATTAGTCATCCGGCCGGCGCACGGAATTCAGATATTTTTGGTACGATCTGTGATATCCACGGTTTGACGCCAAAAATGCTCGGCTCTATACAAAATGATCCAACAGCAGAACGGTTTAACCGGACGTTTCTCGAAATCGCACGGATTCGGTAGATTCAAGATTGGTTCATACGGCTGGTATGGACGGCGCGCATCCAGCGCACATGCATCAAGCCGGGCGGCTTTTTCTCTTACCGAATTCAAATATATTTTTAAGGATTGTGTCTAATTTTATAAATAAAAAATATTTTATAGGAATACGATGAAGCGTGAAATGCTAATTAATTTTACCGGTTCAATGCACGAGCGAACCTTAGGACAAGCCGCACCTGGTCCGGGAGTAAGTATTTTTTATATTTACGTTGAAGATTATTGGTATTATTAAAAAAAAATAATAAGCATAAAAGCTTTAAAGTTAATTGCAATAATTTAAAAAAAAAATCGCACCTGCCTTTACATGGACCTTGAACAATCATGCTTGTGCCTGAACGTAAAATAATCATACCGGTTATGATACGGCATTTATAAACTTAATCATTATAAAGCAGCTAGATATAGGAATATTATAATATTTGTACAGTTATCTAATCCGATTTCTTTTCCGAATGAAATATATTTTCAACATGGGGATTAAATAAAAGCGATATTTTCTGAAAAGGTGTCCCCGATTACAATAGGAATATATCCCCCTGTGGAATTCTACGCGTCCTTCATATAATAAAGAATTGATATTGCCTTTTGAATTTTAAACTCTTAGCAGCAGCTTAGACGCGTCGAAATACTAATATACTGATATCTAATAATGTTTTCAATTAAATTCAATTCAATCTTATATTTTATCTTATTAGGTATATTTCGCACGTGTCGATTTCCCTCGATTTCTTAGAAAAGTGGCTGTCACAGGTATTTAAATAATAAATCATTTTATTTAATAATGTTTATCTTTTATTCATCTTCAAGACTTATTCAATATGAATTTAGAAAGATCTTTTTACGTTTATTTTTGGACAGCCTCCGTAGTCGAATGGTTAACATTCTCGACTAAGAATCCAGAGGTCGCGGGAATACCGGCATGTGCAAATATTTTTTATTTAATTAATGTGTGTTATTTCACATTTGATTAGTACAAAATAAAATATAATGTATTTGCGGGACGTTCTAGAGTAGTAGATATTCTAAGTATCGCCCTCGTTGTTTAAATGGTTTTCGCCGTGTTTGATAACCAGATCTGAATAGCCAGGCACTTTACAACTTTCCTGTTTCCCAAATTATTATCAAAATATGCTTTCCCTCCACACTACCTTAAATTTCACAATATATTCCAATTGGGGATGCCATTATCCCACTGGCTCCAGACGGTTGGGAGCAGTTAGGACTCTTGGGCGGTATACACTTAACCACTACACTAATTACATTTCATATAATTGTATTAATATAGGATTTAAAGAGCGCGAGAGTGTTCCATGTAGTCGAAGCCCGGTCAGTAAAATAATTTCACGAGTTTTACCAGGATTGAGACAATAATGTGGCTGGGATTGAGTTCTAAAATAGTTAATCGCTACATATCAATATTAAAAATAACCCGAATACATTTTTACCTGAATACAAGCTGCAAGTTCTTGAGGAGTTTAATATAAAAAAAGCTCTGAAGATCAACGAACGCAAAAACTTTTTTTTTGTGTTAAATCTTTAAAGTTCATTGTCTAATTGATTATTTTTCTCGTTCTTGGAAAATTCATAAATTCTTCCGAAGAAACCTTATATTTCAATGTCAAAGAATAATAATAATAATAAATGGATTACTTTTATAGCGCCGTTTTTGTGGGAAAATCACCTCAAGGGCGCTTTACAAATTAATTTATCTAACCTATAATTTATCACTTAAGCTTATAACTAAAAACTTACAGTTAAGATTTATTACTAATGCCTTACAACTAATATTTTCAACTAGTGACTTACAATAAGGACTTATGGCTTGTAACTTACTACTGAGTATAACTTATAACTAGTAACTTACATCTAAGATTTTATTATTATTACTTCATCACCTCTTCATTATTGCTTCAGATTTGCATTACTGTTCAACTATTCTTTTCTTGTGTAACGACAAATAATAGAACAAGTTTCAAATTCTCAACAAAAACAAAGAGGAATGAGAATTATACATGGCAAAATAGATTTTAAAAAGTAGTAAAAATGTCAGGCGACAAACTAAATTGGCTAACAGGAAACAGATGCTAACATTAAAAACATTAATATTTACACATACAATAAAAATACAAATAAAACTTATTACTAAATTATTTACAACGTGGGTATTCACAGACATAATACAAGGAAATTAAAAGAAATCAGAATACCAGAAGGAATAAATCCAATAAACAAAAACAGTTTACTCACACTTGGCAGTTTCGGCTGCTCCCAATGTGTCGATGGGCCAACTCACGTCGCTGGTGGGACATTAGATTTTCGTGTTTCAAAGAGCAATGGCCCGCCGCTCTTAGTAGATATACATGATATAGTACTGTCGGATCATCGGCTTGTTTGCACGGATATTGATTTTAACCCGCCCAAAGTACCACACAGGACAATTATATCGAGGGAACGGCGCCAATTTATCCTTAACGATTTTCTGGAAGAGCTGCAGATCTCTCTATTATGTACACCCAGTATTTGGAAAACAAAGACGCCAACAGAACTTGTCGGGACATACAATTCAGCACTCTGATCTCTGTTAAGTGAATATGCTCCGATGACGTCAAAAACACGTAAAGTTCGAAAGTCAGATTGCCGGTTTGACGATGAATGCCGAAACCAGAAAAGACTTATGCGGAAACTAGGGAGATCTTATAGAAAAAACTCGTGCGGTAACTTTAAGGGACGAGCGGATCCTCTCCCAAAAGAATATTTGAGAAAAACAAACGCTAAAAGATCCGAACTCTGAACGAAAAGATTCAGACTTAAGACTGTAATCGCTAAAGTCACTATGCCAACTAAGACAGACATCAAAAATGTCTTTCTTTAAACTCACTACGCTGGAAGAAGCAGAAAAAAATTATTTCATGTACGCCAAATAAGCAGTGCAGTCCTACTCCCATACCGACATGGCTATTCAAAAAATGTTCAGTTTAGTTCCGTTCCTGGTTCACCCCTTCTACAAGTCTCTCAGCATAATATAGAAGGTTTCATTCAACGAAAACCGGACTACTCCGTATGTCGTCAAACATAGCTCCCCCCACAGAGTCGGGCAAGCCAGCACCCATCTCACTCCCAGACATGAGCGCCGCTCCCGACACGATCGATCACGACTCTCTCATCGAAAGACTAGAGATGGCTGGTATCCTACCTAAATAACCGCTTTCAAGCCATGAAGGCTGGAAACAAGCAGTCCGACTTCGCAACACTTTCTTCAGGAGTACCCCAAGGATCCGTTCCGGGTCCACCTCCCCTCATTCCCTCACAAACGACGTCGCAAAATAATCGAGTCATTTGGTCTCTTAACACATTGCTATGCTGACGACCAACAGGTACACTTCCTCTGCAATTCAAACGAATCGGACAGTCTAAAAATCCGTATCGCCGAATGTCTAGAGGCAATAACTCTCCGGATGTCCCCCAACAAGCCGAAGCCCAATCCTTCAGAAAATAAGATCTGTACGACGCCCTTGAGGTGATTTTTCACAAAAGCGGCGCTATACAAATCATCCAAATATTATTATTTATTTATTATTATTAATCAAAACAGCCTGCAAGTACCATATAAAATACATTAGTATGTTATATCAAGCAGTATATAACATTAGTTGTGACATCCTCTAGAAATGGCGTGAAACTCTTAGGTGTTTATCTACATGCAGATCTCACTCAGGTCCCAGATAAACAAAACAGCCAGCGCAGGTCTCTTTAACCTGCATCAAATTAAATCCAAATGTTGGTAAGCTCATACGTTGTGTCACCACTTGACCACTGCAACGGCACACACTCAAGTCTCCCCAAAAATATATACACTGACAGACTTCAGTCAGTCTTCAACGCCGCAACAAGGCCAATAACTGGCGTTTCCATGTTCTCCCATATATCGCAACACCTCAAAAACCCTCACTGACCTAAATTTTCTAAACGGATTCAACTCATACCATGCTAGATGATTTTTAAAGCGAAACACGGCATGGCGCCGCCCTACTTGTCGGAACTGTGCATTCCAAGTGATACTGATACGAGACAAGCAACTCCTCGATCAGCATTTTCATCGGCCATAGGTAGACCTCACAGTACCTAAACGCAATACAAAAAATCAATTTCGGAGACCGAGCCTTTGCTGTAGCAGACCCCACAGCTTGGAAAAACCTCCCTTTACCTTTGCGAAAGATCGACAGCTCAACTGAGTTCAGAGCAAAACCAAAGACTCACTCTTTTAAATTATCATACCCGCAATAACGTCAATTTGCTTCACTAGAGTTTTGATCCCTCAGTCCAAGTGCTATACTTAGTTTACTATTGCTTGTTCCATTTTTTCTACCCTAGGTTCGACAGAACGGACAAAAACCATTACATATATTTGTTAATGTAAATATGTTACTTGTGAGTCACTAATTACAAGCATTAAGCATAAGTTAATATTAAGTCTTAGTTTTATTATTATGTTAATAATAAGTAAAACCAAACTAGACCCATAGCCAGTGACCTATAACCAAAACCTGTAACTGGAGTGACTTAAAACTAATGAACTAAGTAATTTCAAAAGAAGCATTCATCAGTATAAGCAGAATGGAAAATTTATGGGAATGAGTGCCTGAAAAAGTGAGTCTTTAGTTTGGATCTAAACTCTGTCGGGCTGGTTATGCGTCTCAATTCCGTAGGAAGTTTATTCCAAGCCTTAGGGCCGGATACCCCGAATGCACGGTCACCAAACTTAGTGTTCGGATTGCGTTTAGGTTCCTTTAACCTTCCGATAGCAGATGATGTCGCCGATCGAAGAGTTGCCTGCCTCAGACCAGTATTTTCTTGAACGCATAGCTCAGAGATGTAGGGCGGGGCCATTTCGTTCATAGCTTTAAACACCAACCAACATAACTTGTACTAGGGTATATTTCTCCAATTTGAAAATGTAAACAACATTGCCAATAGGCTGACTTTTTGGTGTGAGTCAATGCTCCGCATACTGAGGCATAGGAGATATCGGGTATCAATAATATACGTAGATTATAATTCAAACGGTATATTCAATAAATAAACAAAATAGGGTTGGTTAATTTTGTGCTCCGGAAAAACTCACAAATCCTGGCATAGCATAAAATCAGTAACGATTGCTTTCACAAAATAAAACTGTGGAAGCGCTAAGATAAATTGAGATCTCTGAGAAAGCTGAGCGGATTAAACGAAAAGGGCGCTATATAAATGATTTGATAAAAATCCTCTGGGGTAGTGATTTTGTCCCTCTCGAAGAATATTGGTTCGATTCGGGCCTTTTCCGTAACTAAAATATGTAAGAATTTGTACTGTGGGTGTTTTCAGGACTTTGAATTATATATAACCTTGAAAGTTGCTACGCAGTTGTGCGAAGCAATATCGAATAATTGTATTAAATACCCCCAAAATTAGGGTAAGCAAAATTAGGATAAATTATCCAAAAAATCTTACAATAGTAATACGGCGCTGTGCAATAATAATACGGGCAAGCAAGAGAAGCGATTTGAGATCTGTCAGCACAAAATGAACGGGAATCCCTTGAACACACTACTATCAGAGATAGAATATGAAACAGAGAGTTTAATCCTATTAATATATCTGACATGTTTAATTTATTTTAAAACATGTATTTGTCTCCACCTAAATTCAATTTAGTTCACAGACAAATGAATCCAAATTTAAAATGGCCACCGAGTTAGTGGAACCTTTTCAAAGGTCAGTTCTCTTAATCAAATCACTCCCACAACGCAGGTTCTATGCTGGTCTTACAAAGAAAACAGAAACAAGTGGTCTGTTACTGGGTTTTCCAAAATGCTTTCAAATGTATCGAGTATGTACACGAATTTCAGATACACTTTTCATTGAAATATGCAACAAAGAGAAAATTTCGATACACAGGGGGAACCGAGTAAAATAAAAGAAAATGCTCTGGCAACCCTACCTAAACGGTTCCATACAATGGTAATCCTTCTTTCTAAAAATACCAAAGCTTTTATGGGCCACCTGCCGGCATAATTGTATGGGCATAACGTGGACAACAACCGTGTCTGTTTACTCGGGGTAACTATGGGGAGATTGCTGAAAAGCTGCTACCTTTTTGTAATGATAAAACATTTTCTGTCTGTTTTATTGAAATTAATGAATTTGTGAAAATATTGCGTTTACGCGGTGGGACAACTTTATTGTCACAACGATATCGCAAAGCTTAAAAAGTTTAATTCTCAAGTTCAACATTCCTTGCTGTAGACTCAATGTCAATGACCATGAGTTGGTGTTCCTCAATCATCACTCTAATTATGGGTATTATTCTTCACTGTCCAGAATGTCGAGACTTGTTAACTGAAGCCATGGTCTTGACATTTTTGGTACCAGTCTAAGTGATTTTTGTCATTCTTTACGACTCTGCCAAAACTTTGACTTGACCTTGGTTTTGATTTGAATGTTCTTTCTTATGTATATTTTGTCCTATTTATGTCATTGCTTCATTATAATGTTGTGTATGTGCTGTTCTTTCTCTGTTGCTCTTTTTTCTCATTTCGTGTTATGTATTTTTTTTGTAATTGGACAATAGTGCATTCGTTTATAAATAAATAAATAAGTGCAGAATGAAACCCGAAAAATGATCGAAAAAAATTATTAGAGAGGGAGGGCTGTGGAGTGTGAAATAAATTTTTTAAACAGTTAAACTAGCAATTTTATAGTATCTGATTTTTTTAGTATTTAATTTCAACGAGTCGACTACCGAAGCCTGTGATCATTTGGCAATGTTTTCAGGTAGGATGAATTAAAAGGGGAAGAGAAAGAAAGAATGTTGAAAAATACTGTTCAAATCTAATTAAATATAGTTAAATCTAAATAGAGCCAAAGCTATTACAGACAATATTTTAATTCTGAATTGCGGTCTGTCTCCAGGGCTATACTAAAAGTAGCTTCTTCCCCGAAACGAGGAGCAAAGCTCCAAATGTAATTGATTAAAATTAAACATGCAAAAAAGCCATTCAATAGATCTGTATTTGCGTTTAGGACCCTAAGCCTACCATTAATATTGTCTACCATAAATAGACTCCTGGTCCATGGAAGTGTGAAGTAGCTGTTTACTTGATGTGTATTTAAATTAAATTTAAAAAAAATATATATGTATATATTGAAGCACGTGTTAAATACTTTAGTTAATTTAATGTTCAGCATAACACTTCCTTATTCTTATTGTCTGTACTGTGTTTTTACATTGGTTTTATCTTAAAAGTATATACACGCTCTTTACTTTATCTTTACCAGAGTTTCGTTATCTTTCTTGGATTTATCTTTAAATTATACCACTTTTACAGTTTTCTAATTTTTCATTAATGGATTTGTATTATGTTCCTATGTATATTATGTATTATATACATATTATGTATTGATGTCTTATTTCACACATGTTAAGTAAATTGACGGTTAATAAATATGACCGGAATGCCGTGGTGCTTTCTTCAGGAATCGCACGTCGCACACCGCAAGCCTTCTGTGTTGTTTGGCGTTCTTTTAGTCTTGTATTCACACTCCTGAAATCGTGTTTCATCGCTCATCGTTACGGCTAATGTTCCCCGCACTTAGAAGGTTCTACGCTTCTACACCAGTCCTCTATCCCCTGTACGCTCACCGAACACGTAATAACGTCTTAAAAGCATATACTATCAATTCCTGCATTCCCAGAAGGTTGTTATTACTTGTTTCACTCAAATTAATGAGGCTTTTATCGATTAATATAACCATAAATATTAATGAAGTCCCGATACAATAATATTGAATCCACATAACAATAACGGTTTAGTTATTATCTATTTAATACCGGCTACCGGCTGCCCTATTGTTAGCTTCTGACTCACACTATGATAAGCATATAAAATTTCACCCAAAAGTTCTTGATGTTTTATACAATAGAGGATTCTCCGTGACGTCATTGTTCAGGGTGGTATTGCGATGGTTTGTGGGGGAGGGGGGGATGGGAGATTACTGGGGTGGATAGATAAGGGGAAGAGAAGGGACAAGGTATTCGAGAACAATCTTTTTCAACCTCTGGAACAACACGCGTTGGGTTGAAGGATTTGCCTAAAGGATCGTAACATTGACATTGAATGGTCTACCGTTACAATGATTTGTGTTCCGCCGGCGCGATAGCGTACCGTAAAAAATGGAGATATTCATATCCGTTTCAAAAGATTTTTCAGAATAAAATGTTCAAGTTTTATATTTATTTTTCCGAAAAGATAAAAAAACTAATAATTACATTTTTCAGATTCTATATTTAGAGTTTTTCTTTTATATATTTTTTTAATAGCGTGAATTTTGTAAAATCCTAAAAAAATCAACCTTGCACATCACTGACTACTACAGTTTTAAAATATAATTTTTTAGCTTATTTATGGTTTTTGTGTTCAATTTGTATCTTTTATAATTTAATATTTGTTTTTAAATTAAAATAAGCTTACGGCTTAAACATTACGCTTCATTGTAATATTGATTATTGAAAGAATACGAAAATAGAAAATGAAAATATTAGATTGTCACATACAAAACTCGGGACCTCAACTCTATCCAGCAGGAGCGGCGCATTTACTAACTCTGCCATCCCGACTAATTTATTAAGCGTCATTTTTAACAAACGCAATATTCTTCTCGAAAACTATTTTTTTTTCATGCGCCGCTCGCGGCTATTGTGAAGGTCTCGAGTTCGAGTCTCGGTCATAATCTAATCTTTATATTTTCTATGTCTTTTTCTATTTTTCACATTATTTGAAGATTATTAATATTCTTTCAATAATCCATACAATTTAATATTTTTTACATTCATTATAAGGATTCTTATTGAGATCTGCTAGTTTTAATATAGCATTTTTTTTTGGTGACAGCAGTTTCGGCCGGTCAAAGCTATTATCTAAAGTTTAGATTCTTAATTATCAAAATCAGTGATATACGCAAATCCAATTGAAATTTATAAGAATAATTTAAATAAATTTCATTAATATATGTGTATATTTTGTTTTAATGTGATATGTTCCATAGATGTTACTCACCATTCAAGGTATTAGTGCCATGTAGTGTTTCATTTAGTATCCACTCTTAGTATTTTCGTTTTGATGGAATTTAACAAAACAATGTCATATTTTCAAAGAGCAAGACTATTTTTCAAACTTTAAAAAATAAATCTTTGGTTATTTTAGCACGCCACTTGACTGTGATGCCATCGGCAGACTGAAAAACCGATGTCTGTCACGATGCGCGGTAATGGGGGATTTAGAGATTGATAGGTTTAAAGATAATGATTGATGGTTTCCCGTTGAGAAAACTGGAGATAACAAAAATAAGTGACATTTCTGTCTTTGCCAAAGCTTTCTGGGAGGCAGATTTCAAAGCTGTTATGCAAAAAAAATAAGATTCTTCAGCAATATATTTGCACGTTCGGGTATGACAGGGTTTTAACGACATATACATGTAATAAGACCAAATTCCTGTTCTAAAATCTGGGAGAGAACTTGCTTATAAGGTATAATATTCTTGCCTTTTTTATTCGGAAAGTTTTTGGTTTCTGTTATTCTTCTTAGTTTTTATTACTTTCAGGATGTTAGCCTTCGGAATCACGGGCCAAATCTTTTAAATTTTACAAAGATTTCAAAAGTTTTACCATCAATACCTCAGAACTATGTAGCTTTTGGCAGTTATACCCTTGCGTAATGCCTTCATAGATTATTTATTCTTTATTTATTTAGGCACGGTCTAGCGAAATAAAACGTGACAACAAAGGACCAAACAAATGACAACCCTGAAGGAATAAAAAACTATGATTTGGCAAAAAGTTTAAATGCTTTTGATTTAACTCATAATATCTGTACCACTTCGTTATCTTTTGGGTGAATTTTAATAAATGCAGGAACATATTATTTGCTTTATTAACTAACAAACTCGAAACCAGGGTTGAGTCAATATCAGGAAGGTAACAAAATTTCTCTTAATATTTTAATCGTACGACATTTTGCTAAATTCTCCAAAATGCTTTTACAAAAACAATTAATCTACCACCTACTATAGGAGTGGATCTCAATTTCATTGTAACAAATGTATATTTGAACAGAATTCAAATTCAAAACAAATATTCCTTATAATTTAGAGTAATTTTACTATTCTTATTAATAAAATAGTATAGATAATGCCTCCCGTTGTTCGTACCGGAAAAAGCGGTGAAACAGGCATCCTGTCTGTGGAATCCTTATTAAAGCAATAGGTTCACGAATCGTTTGAAGAAAGAGAATGAAAATTGTTAAACTTATTGATTGATACTGACTTAAATTAAATGGAATTTCTCCCATCGTGATTTCCTAGAGAGTGTTTTCATATAATGGACCACCGTGACATTTATAATTACTATTCACATAACTTGCCTAGCTTCCGGTGAAAACAATAAAAGCGAACGTAATTTAGTGAATAATTTTGAAACGTGACTTGTTTCGCACAGCCGCCTGACGTCTGACATAATTAACTAAAGTAATAAATGGTGTGTGGATCATTGTTTCTCACTGTGTATCAAACAACGGCGATAGATACACATATACGTACATAATTGAAGTAGATAGATTTGAAAAAATCTTTTTATAGTTTTCTTAACAAATACATCAATTACAATTTAGAAAATGTAACAATCGTACGGACGCACTGTAAAATTATGTTGTTTAATTTTGCGTATGCTTCCTTTTCAAAGTTTTGCTATTAATACTGATTGATGATTTAAGAGCAGTCGTAAATAGTATGTTTTTCTAAAAATAAAACATATTATGAAGAGTAATCAGTCGCCCTCTGGGAACACCCTCCAGGTGAGGAAGAAAAACTAAAATGGATTCCAAATAGAAAGTTAATAGCATAATAGCCGGCCGCATACGAGATTTAACAAAAGATAGTAATACAATAGATTCAGTCTATATACAAAGCGTTAACTTAATTTTGACTAGGTGTCTCGGGTACCGCAACAAAGGCTTTTAATTTTTGATTAATGTGTTTAATTTGGAGCATTCTAGATATTTTTTTTACAATTTAAGGCCTAACTAAAATTAAATTTGGTGACCCCAGCAGAGGCCACTTAAGTAGCCCTGGACAGGGACGCCTGGAGGGATTTTGTCGAAGCGATGGATCTTCGAAGACAATAGGAAGAAGATGAGATGAGTAATAACATTAATGTTGTTTCAGTGTTTTCTTGTTTTTTTTTCCCCGTTTCTGTTTCTATCTGCCCTTCGAAGGCATTGTCAAACGGTGACTCAAAAATGTTTATTTATTTAATTTCTATAACATAATTTAAAATATAATGTTTGCCACCCTCCAACTAGGCGCATGCCCGTATTATGGTGGTCAAATATTTTACAAAAAAATATAAAATCCAATAAATGAATGTTGATTCGAAAGATAAAAATTAAAGTATTTAATTATTATCAATGCAGGTTGGTAAAAACATTTTATATCTTAGTTAATATCTGTTTAGTTGTTGGTGTGTTAGATTAACCTCAACTTTTCATTTTAATAATTACATAAATAAGGATAATTTTTTCCTATTTTAGAATACGAAAAAAATGTTTTTTAACTTAAGCAATTTAAAAAAATATAATGTAAAAAAATGTGACCTGTCAAAATATAATTCATCCATATTATAAACAACTAATTTAAACTATATCCATTCCTATAGAAGGGTAGAAGAAGGCAGAAGAGTGATCTACCGATCAAAAGGCTTTAAAATGGTTTAGGTTTCATGTTGAAAACGGGATTAAGTAAGATTACAGCTGGTGCCGCCCGGTGGGAAGAACTGACATGGAATATTCAGTACTGTTTAGTCGCATATTCAGGAACATTCAGGAATTTTCAGGATATTCAGCGTTCACGGAGATGCGTTTAACTGGAATTTAATAATCAAATTTGAACGTGTATTAAGAAAGTGCAATCGGTATAAAAATCTGCAGAACTTTTGCATTTTTTGCTACTACATTTTATTCCTATTGTACACAGTTTCAGACAAATCTTTTTTATTGCGCAAAACATAAATGTACATTTCTCGGTAACTCTTTACGAAAATTCGTAGAATTTTGACCACTTAATACTGAGAGATACTAGGATTCGGAGCTATTTTTGTGTTTGTTGTTTAGAACTCAATTCTCTAATCAAAATAACTATTCAAGTTAGGGGTTAAGTTAAAGAGTTGTGGTTAAATTTAGATAGAAAGTTTTCCCAATAAATGTTTTCTTTATCATAGGCCAACATGACCGAGATTTAAGTTTCTTATCTATAGACTCAAAGGTTAAGGATTCATAATCCGGCGAGGGAAAATTAAAAATCATAATATATTATGTTAATATTAATTTTTCTACATTCCAAATTAAAAGTAATATTTTTGATGTGGAAGATATTTCAAAAATTATCCGGTGAGAGATGACCATTAGAATCGAAATGTTTCTTGAAATAGCTTTAGCTACGTATGATTTGTGATTAGATTCGTAGAGGCAAGTATTTACCAACCATGCTCTCCCCCAACCCTCCTCCTTTCCCAACTTCCTTCGGCCTGTATATCATTACCCAAGTTGGGAATCTCAAGTTCCACGACCTCCGTGACAAAACGGTAAACTTCTTAGTTGCAGACCCAGAGGATACGGCTCGAAACCTGGCGGAGAAAACTATATTTTATTTAATTTACACATATATTTTTTTACGTATAATGCAATCAATATACATTTTGTACTTTTACACCTCGTTCCAGAGTGGTACATACTATCAGTATCGCCAGGGTCAAAGACCATTATTTTAGATTAAAATTTTTCCAACATTCCTCTATCTCATCTTCTTCCCCTGCCACTCCCTTAAAAAAACTACCTTTAGTATTCGGAACTCTGCGGAATTATTTTATATAAAAATATTTTATAATTATTTCATTAGATACACACTGTTTTCTGAATAGCTGACGTTCATGCACTTAATTAAACGAATGCATGGAATACGAGGCCTGTTCAAAAGAAAAGGTGAATTTTGAGTTTTCGCGGGCTGTGTACATTCGATTATCGTTTTTTTTTGTTATGTTGGTACATATATGTTTATCATATGTTAGCATTATCAGCCATTTTGGATTAGTGGTTTGTTTTTGATAACTGGAAAGGTTAGCCACGTTTTTGTATGTTCTTCGATTTTTTACTTTTGAAAAAAATGGATCAAAGAATATGTATTAAATTTTGCGTTAAAAATGGAATAAAGTGCTCCAACGCACTTAAAATGTTGACTGTGGCATTCAGCGAGTCTACTTTGTCTCAAAAAAGTGTTTATAAGTGGTACAAGCGCTTTACAGAAGGCCGATAAGATGTTAATGACGATGAGCGTCTCCTGGAGTTGTGGAAAAACAAATCATGGATTTTATTCTTTGATCCATTTTATTCAAAAGTAAAAAATCGAATAACACACAAAAACGTGACTAACCTTTCCAGTTGTCAGAAACAAACCACTAATCCAAAATGGCTGATAATGCTAACATATGATAAACATACGTGTACCAACATAACAAAAAATATATCGACAATCGAATGCACACAGCCCGCGAAAATTCAAAATTCTCCTTTTCTTTTGAACAGGCTATGTATATCTTCGAAATAATTAAAACACAGTTATCTATATTATATGAACCTGTTTCGTTCAAGTCGTTCCGTAGGGCCATTAGCAGTACCTTTCAATAGTACTTGCTCAGCCATTAGCGACGCTGGTGGTACAGCAGTACCTACTTACCACCCACACGAATGGTTGTAACGAAAGTAAGCGTATAAGTGCGATAAAGTGTTATAATTATAGTGAAACCAGAAAGCAATATCGTGTTCAATTGAAATACACATCAGCCATTGCCAGCAAAATATTTACAATGACACTCCTTTATTTGGCATTTAAATAATTATTTACAAATGGGGGGCTTAGAAGCAAAGGCAGCAATCTCCTTCATTTAAAATTATTTCTTGAAAAGTTGATTTAACGTTTAATGCACTTTTCTTTTTGTGAATATGTTGATAAATTTAGAGATAATTGTTTCAAATTATTCCTAGTTTAGTGTGCACTAACATTTTTGTACACTTCATTCTCCATTTCTTTATAATAATCATTCAAAAGTTGACAATGCTACAGAACCGTTTTTGGAGATTGCTGCCTTTGCTTCTAAGCCCCTCAAATAGTGTTATTTTTAATTATTGATATGATAATCATCGATGTAGGTAGTAGGTATATTAACACAACTGATAAAGAAAGTTTTTTCACTGTACCTGAAACGTGCTTTATAGGAGTAGGGAGGGGAACGAGAGCGGTAAGATGAAGGTTTGCAAGTGTGTTTGTATTCAGACAACACGTGATCTTTCACCAGGGTGACATCATCAGTATCTTATCAAAAAATGTTTTCGAATACCAATTTTTTTAAAATCTGAAACATGCATCAATTATGCTTACACCGTATTTTTGCACAACATTAATTAATCGCATTTTAAAACGAGAAGAAAATCACAGAAATTTAAAACAAACGTGTTTATGAAAAAAAAAACAGAATTGTAGCTTCTAAAATAGCTCATTTCATTCCTTAATGGTAGCAACTTTTGCTAATGTCTATTACCTAGCTATCTAATCATTTGTGATATCGACGCTGGAAAGGAAAAAGGACTTAAGATTTAAAAATAAGTTAAATATGCAGTTTTGATCAGTTTTTTTTTCTTCATTAAATGCTCTGACTCTCGTTTGATTCTGAAGACATTTGTGGCTCTTCAGCCATCTAAAATATATGTACCATTTAGTAGAAAGCTCGACTCAAGCGACACAAGTTTGGGACTTTTTTAAAGATTTTGTCGTAAAGGTAGCTCAATGCTCACATTGAGTTACCTGAGTTTACTTTTTTTTTCAAAATCCTAGGTACTGAAGACTTATGAATTTTATCGTAAAAATGATAATTAAAGGACTCTGGTGTAAACATCCCAAAATGGCGCTTCAGCCCTTTTGCATTTCCGGTGTACAATTATGTCTGCTGCAAAAATTTGAGACATGTTTCCACGATATTGCACGGGATATGCAAACATTGCAATTTATTTCCATTCTATTCAGTCGCCGTTGTTGTAAATTGAGCGAGAGAAATGTATTTTTCCGCGTTTTATTGCATTTTTCAACGTTCATTCCGACGACGGATGTAATGTCATACCATCATAGACTGAATAATTCCTCGCCTATGTTCGTGTTCAATAAGGTTGATGATACTGTCGATGCATTCTCCAAGAACGTCATATGAACTCAATTATATGAATAGTAATACTGTATTTGCAGAATACGACTTTCGAGAACAGTCTTTGACATATTCTGGCGATAGCGTTGGAGAGCGATATTGGATGATGGTTATACTAACGGTGTGTTATTAGTTTTCTTAGAGAAAAGCTTCTAAATTTCGCTCAATTAAGCAAATGATAGTTATCTTTTTGATCATAGTTTTGAAATTTTTTGTCGAGAAAATTCTTTTATCTTTTGTGTTCTTTTACTGATTTTTTATTATAAGACATAGTTTCTACAGTAATTAAGTGGCTATTGGTGCCTCTTAAGAGTGAGAAGTTTTGTTTTAGTGTTGTTCTAAATGATTTTAAGAACGTGATTTTTATTCAATTTAAATAAATTACTGCTTCGTGGAAGGGTGGTCGAAAGCCCGGTAGATACAACTCTTGGCTAGCAGTCAGACGAATCAAGCTCCAAACTCGAAGCGGACACTGTCTTTTTAGTTTTAAAAACAACCTATTCAAAAATGTCAATTATTTATTTTCATTCAGGGAGAATGAGACAGAAATATGCAATTATAGCTCAGCAAAAAAGGTAGTGTGAAGAGAATTTTTATACTCAATTGTTATAGAGATATAAGCATCTGAAAATAGAAGGACTCCGAATAATGCAGGTAACGGAACGTTTAGCCGAGCGGCTAAGCTGGTTAAGTGAAAAGCGCTAAAAAAGTATCCCCGTCACGTGCAGCGTCTGGTGTCCAACCCCACGATCTCCGCAGCCACGTGGGCGGAATATTCCGTTATCTAGCCGCTTTCACCGTACGACTCCTGACTTCTCAAAACTATATCTAAAACCATAGTTACGAATACAGAATATGAAAGCAGCCCACACCGCCTTTATTTGTGTATTTGTTCACAGCGCATTAATGTCATTTACACAAGTTAAAATATGAATATTATTATTATTAAAAGTGAACATATTTAAAGTTCCCCAATATTGGGATAATTATAGATTTCCATTTGTAAAGAGCACACACCAAAGTTGGGACTTTTGTATAGTCATCACATAACAACAGTATAAACGCTTTCAATATGGCGGAGTAGTTGTTATTGAAATCATAACAATAATGGAGGAACCCAAATTGAAATGTGTTTGAGTGAAATATATTAAATGGAAACTAATAAAATAATGAACGCAACTAAAAACAACAAAATATTCAGTTAATTAGTTTTGTCGTTGGGTATGGCACCCACAGTAGGATCACTATTTCAAGCACAATGTAAATGTAAACTGATCGAATTTTGAAACTTACTTTGAAACCATATTATGCACATAGCGTTTATCAATACGAATAACCTTTTTGGAATTTAGAGAATATTTTTATTTATTTAATAAACATTTTAAAAGCCTATGGCTCACGATAAAACCAGTCCAGTGGCAGTTCGTGACTTTTTAGTATGCTAGAGTGCTAAGATTGAAAAAAATAACGCCATGATTGATGCTCCCAACCGTCTGGAGCCAACGAATTTAAGGCATCCCCAATTGGGGTATGTTGAGAGGCTGAAAGAAGTGGGGAAAGGAAGGTGATGGGTAAGAGGAAGGTTGATAAATATCTGGCTATTCAGATCTGGTCACCAAACACGGCCATTTATAAAGCCATTTCAAGCAACGTTTCGATTCTGAATGGTGTTCTTTCACCAGGGCGATTCTTATCTGGCCAAGTATCTACCACTCTGGAACGTGCCGTAAACATACTATTTATTTTGTTAAATAAATTAAATGTGTTGTGACGTTGTGACACAAATTAATTAAGTATAATTTATTTGCGCACGCCAGGTTTGAACACCCGACCTCTAGATTCGTAGTCGAGCGTCTTACCACTCGACCATGAAGGCTGTCTTTATTACTTTGCTTCAGACCAGTTTAATTTTGTACCTTGAAGAAGAAGCCGGTCGGTCATAAACATTAAAAAAATTCCGCTAGAAAAAAAAGTTATTATTTAATAATGATTTAAAAAAATACATAAAATTATTTTGTCTCGATTCTGGAACTCCTCTCAGTGAGACAGGCATAGTAAAACCATTGTTATTCAGATAAATACAGAAAACAAAAAAACGTTCAGACCAGAAAAATCACGGTGACATTAATAATCGAAACAACATTTGTCGAGATGGAATCTCTCGGGTAAATATTTCACGAGACGAGATGTGTTTGGTTTATTTATTTATAAATCAGGTTCAATCGATTCTGTTCCCAGGCGAATAAGTTAACATTTCCAGGTTTTCATATCGTCTTTAAAGTTTATCGTTCCTTAAGCCAAATAAAAGGGCGTTCTTATAAAAATAATTTTGATTGAAATATTGTTGCGGATAATTTATCGTTGTGATTATTCATCTCTTTTTTTCCATAGCGCTAGGCCCCGTCAGTTATAAATCACAAAAGTTTTGGTGAATTTATTAAAATTAAGGAAAAATGAAAAATGCGAAAGCCACGAACGCAAAAATGCGAATATATCAAAAGCAAACCTTTGAGAAGTTTGGAATTCGCACGAAAGTGGAAGGGGGGTTCCTTTGAAAGTTTATTTATCCGGAGATTAGGGGACAATGAATTGTTCGAGTGGACACTTGGTGTAGAAAAACACACAATTTACATTAAATATCAACAACTCCGTAGCAAAGCTGAGTTTTGGGATAAAAAGGAATAAAAAATACACACTTTTTTTTTTCAATATGTCAATTTCACACACATTGGACTTTTAAATTTGTTCCAAAGTGATATGTGCTCTCAAGAGTCCTGGTGAAAGACCACCATTCAGAATCAAAAGTTGGTTGAAATTGCTTCAGCCTTGTTCAGTGATCAGATCTGATTAGCCAGGTACCTCCCAACCTTCCTCCTCCTAATCTCTTTCCCTTCGTCACTTCCTTGAGCCTTACAACATACCCCAATCATAATGCCATAGTTCCATTGGCTTCGGACAGTTGGGATTCTAGTGCGATATTTAATTTAAAAAAAAAAAAAAAAAGTCTTTAGCTACTTTTCTTGACTAGATCTTACTGGCCCCTCAAAACAAACATCGCCACATGAAAGTGTAGCGCAATATATGAGTTAATCGAAGATTTTAGCTATGCATACTAATGAAATTAAAATATTGTAATTAAAAGATAAATATAAGGTAGATAGTGGAAAGCTATTGAAGATAACCTAAGTGCATGTGGATGGAGAACGTGTAAGATAAAAGCAATATAAAAATATAGTACAGACAATAACGATAAGAAAGTGTAATGCTGAACCTTAGAGTTCTTCACTTATTTTACACGTGCTTCGATATACTGTTTTTTTTTTTTAATTCAAAGACATTTGAAAGTAGTCAGTTACTTCACAGTACTCGTTACCACGAACCAGGAGTGGTAATGAGTACTCTCGGTATCAAATACGGCATCCCCAATTTAGGAATATCTTGAGGCTGAAAGAAGTTGATAGGGGAAGAGGATGGGATAGAGGATAGTTGAGAGGCACATGATTCAGATCTGGTCACAAAACATGACTAGTGTAATTTCAAGCAACGTTTCGATTCTGAATATATTTGACAAGGGCGATACTGAGAGTATCTACCACTCTGGAATGAGGAATGCGCTTAATATTTTTATATTATTTTGATAAAATAATTAGTGAAATAACATGTTTTAATAAAATAAAATTTCATTTGCCCCACCGGGCTTCAAACTCGAACCGTTAAGTCCGTAAGTAAAGAGCTTATCAATCTGCCACTGGGAGGTCGTCCCAGTTACTTACCAACCTTCCCTTATATTTTCCTACATTATTTAGCCTCTCAAAATTCCCTAGATGTGAATAGTAAAGCTCCTCTGACTCCGAGCAGTTCTTCAATTCTTGTAATTATTCTGGGATGTTGATTAATAAAACAAATATCTATGTGTGCAACCTCCACAGTATCGTAGCTCCGTGCTCTCGGCAACCTTAATAATAATACAAATATTTTGATAATTTGTATAGGGCCGTCTTTGAGAAAAATCGTCCCAAGGGCTTTCATTATACATAAAGATAAAAGCATAATTATTTTTCTTTTACCGTCGTTTCTCTGTAATTTGTCTAAATATTTAACCCATCGGAATAGATAATTAAGTTAAATGATGTTAATCAAAATTTCTGCCTCAAAAATATGACTTAAAAATGTCCCCTAATTTTTGCTTTAGAATGTTTCAAATACGTTTTTAATAAACATTTTGTTTTTATGTGCTTGAACTAAGAATCTAATTAATTACTTCTTTTGGTACCACGAATATTTTTCTAGAAACATAAATTGCTAGTAAAACACACTGGTGGATGGTGTATTAAAACGCATACATGTTAATAATTTGAACCTGCGACCTCTGGGCTCTCTCGACAACGAACGTATCAGAGAATGAGGTTACAATGGAACTCTCAACGGTCGGACAATATATTCTAGTCTAATATAAAATAATAATATAAGCTTGAGATAGTTTTTTTTTAAATGGTACGAAACGCAATCGATTTCCCTATATTCTAGATTTAGAATCTGCACTCTGGATACATAATTACTACAGCGCCCTTGAGGTGATATTTCACAAAAATGGTGCTTTATAAATTATCCAAATATTATTATTATTATATTGACAAATTTATTTTTATGACACCATTTTAACACCCACCTTGGTAATATTTAAAAATGATAAAAAAATTATTGTCATATTAGAGTAATTTCGAAATTATACTGTCGCTACCAGAATATCAATGAGATTTTCCTTTACCCGGTCGACCAACGATGTTTTTTTATTCCCATCTGGAAGCAGCTTACAACCCACACACCAAAAATGCTTAGATTTCTAAAGTGCTCCCTACTGAATAAGGCTTTACTTTGAGTGGGTACCTAGGTACTTCATTATGATAGAGGTTATAATTATTCCCAAAGATGATTTCGTGTTTAAGCACTAATGCCTTCACTTCTTGCTGACGCCAGCCAACAACAGTGTAAGATCAACCCTTACACTACCTTACAGCATCATCCCTTGTATCGCCCCGGCAGGAAGTTTTGATGGAATAATGATTAAAATATTTAACAGCGGCCGAGGAATTAATTGCAACCCCTTCTTGATTGGCGTTTGAATTTTTAAAGCTTGTCTTTCTGTCTGTCTATTTGTGAGGGCACAGTTAATTATTACGAAGAATTTAACTATGAATAATCAACAAACTAAACAACTTTGCTAATATAGGTAGTATTTAACATTTAAAAAATAGTATTTGTTCAAAGTACGGCCAGCTTGTTATTTTACTGAAGCGGGTGATGTCGCCTTTGAAAATAGTACAGTGGTGATCGATTGATTCTCTGTGAGCAAAATAACAAAAAAATTCTCTACTAGCTAATATGAAGAAATAGCTTATCTAAAAACAGATGTTTGAAATTTGAACATTAAAAAGTAAGCATGTTTGCTCTCAAGAATCTGGTTGAGCATGAAATTATTGTGATTTCAGGTAGGTCTCAAAAGCTGCGATGTATTGGTAATATAGGCAGAATGCCAAATGGCAGGATAATAAACACTATGGCCAAGGAAGAGCCCCAGTGAAGTGCCACCTATAGGCAGACAGAGGAATACGTGATAGAAGTTTGGAGCAGGATGGGAATATGTGAAGATACTCAAGAAGAATGTCTAAACGTCGGAGCTGTTGTAGAATATTTGCGGTGAAAGTGAAATCCCCTGGGATGTAGACCATATTATTAGAATGAGATACTTTTGTGAGAGTTCACGTTTTAGAATTGCAACGTTGCTTGAAATGGTTGAACTATCTTTAATACCCAATCTGAATAGCCAGTTATTTCCAACCCTTAACTTTACCTTTCTCCTTTTCCTTCTTCCATTCCTTTCGCAAACAAACTTCAATATTGGGGTCACCATAGTCTCACTGGATCCGGGCCGTTGGGGTTCTTATGTGGTCACATGAAAAACACTCAAGTCAAAGTTAAGCGACTTTCAACTAGTTTTAAAAGACGGAAGCCTTTTCATAGGGCTTGTTGTGAATGGAAAATGCATTATTCATTTTAAATTCGGTTACAATTTACGAGGAGTAGCTTAAATTTGACCTGGTTAGTGCGCGGGGTTAAAATAGAACGTAATCCAATTAAGATTTGACGCACGCTCAAATGTTGAAAATTAAGTACATACTTCCATTTCTGGCCATAAACTTAATTTTCCTTTAAAAACATTTAAGGATTTGCTTTTCTGGTCTAAAATTAAACTAAGATTAGAAAATATTCGACGAATTTCGTTTATTGTTAGAAATGTCGACCAAAATCAAAAAATAAATATATATTAATATATATTCCGGGAAAAATATAAAAAAGGAAGTCGACGTGTTTTTCAAAGGGTACTATTTAAAGACATGGAGCAAAAAAATTTGAAATTTAAATTCAAGGAGATTATTTTAAAGCGCTTCTTAAGTTATATTTCACAAAAATGGCACTAAAAAAATTGAAAAAAATGTAAATTATTTTATTTTTATTAAAAATGTTTACCCGCAATATCAAATGATTCAAAAAAATAATTCACTTGCCTACTCACTAACGTTTCGATTGTTACAATATGTTTCAATTGACAAAACCTATTGACTATGGCCAAACATACAAATACGTAGCATCTCTAGTTTCTACCCTGTACGATGGTAATAATTAAAAAAAAAAAACTAAGCTAAAATATATATTTTTTAACTTTTATATTTGAACGAACCAAAGCGAGTGCTAAGTAACACAAAAGGGTTGACGAAAACATTAAATAGACATTTTTTCTAAATCCACGTACATTTAAATGTACAATCCTTCTCCAATATTAGGAGAGCAATATCTACACTAAACTTTTCCAGAAAAATCCTACCATGGTGTACAAAAAGAACAAAATAATAAAAACTAATTAGAAGTGTCTGGGCTAACTAAGATAAATAAAGTTAACGAAAACGGACCAATCACAAACATTTACACAAATTTCGACCAAAAAATAATCCCCCATCAGACATATCCCATTCCTAGGTGTGGAATAAGAGGTGGATAATCCTATTATTATATGTGTTTGTCAGAACTAATCATGTAACATATCCAACGCAATAATCAGATCGGCAATCCCAAGATGAAGATATATTTATCACTAATCAATTTCATCCAAGAAATTCCTATTTTTAGACGAACTACCCAGTTTGCTGTTACCGGAGAGGAATATTTTTCTAATTTGAACAAATAATAAAATAAGATTATTATTTAAATCTTTTTCTGAAGCCTTTTTGCGGCCAGTTTTTGACACGAGCTTTCCTCAAATGTCTCCAGTTTTTCTGATTGTTGTCGAGTTTCATCTAATTTCGTCTTCTGAAGTACTTTCTTGTCGGGGAGAAAAAATATTATTATTTGTGGAAATTACAATAAAAAATGTTTAAAAAATATATATTTTTATCTTCTTTATAAGGTTTCAGGCATCCAGCTCTGGCTACGAGTCTTCATCTAAAATATTCCGTTGTTTTATGATTCTCTGCGGCTCTCAGCCATCTGAAGCCATCAATTTATTTAGGTCATCAGGTTTTTCATCTGTGTGACTTCATTTTTGTAACAAAATTCTCGGAAGAGTGCAGGTTTTCAATTGAAACGTGAGTTTGTTGTAAAATTAATTAAATTAATAAAGATTATGAAAGTGTTGAGGTATCTTAACTAGGCGGCTTAACTAAATCTTCTTCATTCCTCAATTTCACTGGTCTGGTTTTAATTTCCAATTGTAGAACTTGTAATAGTAACTTTATAATATATGATAATATCTTATCTTAGAATATTAGTTTATTTATATCTTCAATAATTAATTGTAAAAAAAAAACTATTTCTGAAATGTACCAGTCTTTGGAAGAAAAGCCTTATTTAATACAATTTAGTAAACGAATTGAATTCTATTTTGGGAATCCTGAATAGGAAAATAATTTAGGTACGGTATAAATTTTATATTCACCCTACAACCCTTATGGTTAGCTAACAAAAATAATCAATTTACATTTTATAAAAATAGACGGTAGAAAAATATTTTTCTTTTGAACAAATTTAGTGGTGTGAACTAATTTTTATGAAAGAACGAGTATGAAGTTATTAAAAGCATTGAAATTATGTTGAGAAAACCAAGCCCATGAGATTTGATTATAACATAGATTAAAACAAAGATAATGGGGTTATAATTGTATTTATTTCTGAACTTGTGTAAGGGTATGCATTAAAATACAATCCAAAGTGTCGACAAACATAAAAACTGAAGCATACATGACAACATGATAAGAAGAGACAATTTGAGTAAAAAATATTTAGTTTTATCGATTTTTAATTTATTTTTATTTCTTCAGTATTTTTAATTCCTTAACTGGAACAACTTCTTCGAACAACAGGAGGGAAGGGGTGATTTTTGGGTACTGATTTTATAGAATTAGTTAAGTTATAAATTTAATCCAGGAAATAATTAGTTCATTTCGTGATTATTTTTTGACCAATTTCCGAAAGTAACAGATGAAGGTATAATGTTCCGCTCAACATCGTGTGATTATTTTTAACTTAACGATAGAACAATCACGAAGGTTTACCAACTTTTTGTTTGAGTTACGCATCGAGCTTTTCCAAAACGTCTGAAGCCAACTAAACTTAACGTTAAGCTCCAGTCATCAGACATTTGGGAATGTCTAACTTTTATGATTTGGGCAGTGAGTGATGGCGTTGATCCTGGAATTCAGGGTAGCAAAAAGGATATTATTTGAAATGGATTGTTACCATTACCACTTTCCCCAATCAGTCGAATTACAACGATTTATCCTTTAGGATAGCAGACAAATTAACGGGGTTAGAAAATTCCAAAGGTGGATTGATCGATTTACGATTTTAAAAAATTGAGGAAGCCCCTTTTTTCAGGTAGGCACACATTTCAATTGGTATCTACACTTAGACAGAAAAAAGTCGATGGGAAAAGAATTAAATTTGTAATATGATAAAAAGGCAATTTTCTTAAAAGATTGCTCCAATTTTCAATTAAGTAACCCAAAACCTTCACTTACAAAGCTGCTTTCAGAAGGTGATTTTAAAACCAATCATTTCGGGCACAGCTTTCAGCCCAACATAGTGTATTTTAAAGTTTTTTGGGACGTGGGTTTCGGATTTGCAGATCAAAGAATGTTTTTTTTTCAGGACTCAAAGCTCCTTTATAAGTTATTATTACTCTGTATCTTCATAGGTGTTGTAAATTACTTTTTTTACAGGAGAAAAATTTTGGTAAGCTGGTTTTAAAACATATCCACATTTTTTAATATTTAAAGTACCATATTTTCTTTAAAAAGTAATCACTTTTTGAAGGTTTCTAAAGAAAACCTTTTTTTTGTAACACGTAAGCAATGTAGTGTTATATCTCCAAGCTTTACTAGAACTAAGCTTCCAGCCAGAGTATAATAGATCCTAGAAAGTATGTTTTCAGGGGAAAAGTAAACACTGCTTTGATTAAACTTTGGCAGCGACACATTGCTAGATTGCTTACAGCTTTTGCTCTCTAGCGATGCTTCAAGAACTTGCTCCAAGCTGACAAGCCTGGGTTCTTTCTTAATGACTGTTTAAGTTGACTTCGAGGACTTTGGAAACTCAATAGAACATTGAATTAGAGAAGCCAGTTTCAATAGATATGAAGAAGTACGAGTTGGAGGGAAGGAGAAGGAGATATGGAAATATCTCATCGGAAATAAATCCGACGAAATTATTTATCAAATAAAATTTACCCTTTGATCATTTTTCATATAGAATAAATAGTACGCAAATATACCAAACTGGATCTATTTTATCTATTAAATGCTCTTCCAGGCTATAAATAAGACCACTTACTGTTATACAAATCTAGTAGAGCTATGGCAATCTTGATTGTGCCATTCTACTAACGATGACCTATTACATTTCTTTCTCAGCATATTGCCTCTCTACGTTTTACTTGGAATCCGTCTGCCTAGGTTTGCTAGGTATATTGTCTTCATGACAAATGAATAACAATGACAAATTCGTGCTAGTCGACTGGTACTCACGTTGTTTAGTTATGAGGAGTTGACGTGTTGAGGAATATATTTTTTGGTTTCTTTTACGTCTCCAAGTTCCCAATGACACAAGCGCTACTCTGGGAAGTTTACACCAGAGCAATTTAAAGTTGGTTTTTTTTTTGTTTTACAATAAAATTCACCAGACTTCAGTACCTGGTTGGATTTAAAAAAAAATAAATAACTCAATGCTTTTACTGAATTACCTGAAGCGACAAAAAGCTAAAAATGTCCCAAACTTGTGTCGCTTGAGTCAAAGAGTCAGTCTTCACTCAAATTGTATATACATTTTAGATGGCTGAAGCGCACTAAAAGCCTTCAGAATCAAACGAAAATCAGAGCATTCGATGCAGAAAAAAAACTGATCAATGCTGCATATTTAACTCATTTTTGACCAAATTGTCGCTTAAGCGCCTTTGCCTTTCCAGCGACGACATGTTGTTGCATTTTTAGAATAATCGCATAGCAATTACTACGTCTTCCTTCATCAATTTCACATCGATTATCAATTCAATGACCTTGTATTTTTATTCTCCACGATGTAACTGAGATATTAAAATCTTATTTTTATGATGAGTGAAAACGATCTAGAAAATCAAGTGTTCGCGAGAGTTTGTAAACGAAATTGACACGAGAAAATATTGTTTTTATCAAAAAGTGCCCTGGGAAAACGAATGTTTTAAAGAAATAAACGCTTACAACGCAATATCGGGTTGACAGAATTGAACGAAATAACACGGATGAGGCGTTGGCTTTCGTACTTTAAAGCAAATAACTTTATTTTATATTTTCTCCTCTGGGACGTATTACATGTTTGGTATTTTCCGTTGATCGATGATTCACTTTAAGCCAGTTCTTCATGTAAGCCTCTTCTGAGCTTAGAATTCCCTTAAAACTGAACAGCCCTCACTCTGCGGTGAGGATTCTGAAAGGATTTTCTCATGTAGATTTTAAAAGAAAGAGGTAGATATATAAATGTTTTATGGCTATTGGTCTCAAGTCTCTTACTTAGCACGATAAAACCTTTTTGGTTTTTATAGTAAATACCGCATAAGAGTCCCAACTGCTCTGAACCGTCTAGAGCCAGTGAGACTATGGCATCCCCGATTGGGGTATGTTGTGAGGCTGAAGGTGGTGGGGAGGGTAAGTAGATGGGGAAGAGGAAGGTTAGGAAGTACCTGGATATTCAGATCTGGTCACCAAACACGGCTAAAAGCCATTACAAGCAACGTTTCGATTCTGAATGGTAGTAGATACTTTGAGTATCTACCACTCTGGAACGTGCCGCAAATATACTTTTTATTATTTTATATGAATCAAATGTGTTATAATAACACATATTTATTAAATAAAAGTTATTGGCGGAAACCCGCGACCTTAGGATTCGTAGTCGAGCGTCTTACCACTCGACTGTGGAGGTCGTTAATAAAGCAACTTGGAACCTATTTTTTAAAGCTTATTATCATCGCGCTATTTAAATAACCCATCCCAATCGCCATGTTATTGTTGGCGCTGTGTTACATACTCAAAATGAATTAATTAATTTAAGTAAAGAACAATTATATTGGGTGTCATTGTTTTCGTGGGCCAAAAATTTAGAGAGATAATCAAATGAAACACTGTAACTTGTATATATCATGTTATTTATGGCAGTACGAAAACCGGTTTCGGCACTACCGTGTTTTTGGGGAAATGTGAATAAACAGTTTTATTACTGCTGTAACCTTGGAGTAACAATATATGGAGACGACCTAATTATTTTTACCCAACCTATGCAAATTTGGGATAAATCACTTTCTCCGGGTTTTTACGTCGTGCACAGTGAGAAAGAAAGAGACAGCCAATTTTCCCAAATTATCATACCGCTTTAAAGTATTGTAAGGATGTTCTTCGTGTCCCGCGTCTCCGTTGACGAGATATGCGACATGAATGGACATAAGTCAACGGTTTTTAGGTTATATGCTATATTTTTGTTCATAACAATACTGTGAAAAAGTGGTTATACGAATAAACATTATGTCGACACTTGCTATGAACGGATGTATAAATACCCTAGCCCTAGTCCTAGCCACGCCCAGATCTAGCCGTGTCTGACAAAACTCATAAAAACTGACTACAGCAGCGCTCCCTCTTGTATATTATTGGTCTGAGGCTGTAACAGAGTTTAATTCATTATTCCGTCGTAAAAGATACTACCTGGTTTCGAAAAAAATAAAATAATCTTAATATAAGAGACGATCCTAGCAGCGCGCACGTGTTGCGTTGGCGCCTCAGCTGCGAGAATAATAATGAGAAGGCTATTTACCAGGGGCGGCTCGTGACTTTTTAGGTTGCTAGAGTGCTGAGATTGAAAAATACGACGTTGTTGATGTTGTTGTAGACGAAAATGATTTTATTTTATTAAAAAAATATATAAATTTTGTATCAAGATTTTTCAGTTTTGGTGGGTCATATGACCCCCCCAAACTGAAAAATCTTGAAAATCTTCACACAATATATATTTTTATTTGTATTTTTTTAAATTCATTTTCGGCCACAACAACATCAATCATGACGTTTTTTTTTTCAATCTTAGCACTCTAGCACACTAAAAAGTCACGAGCCGCCACTGCTATTTACATTTTTTTCGTGACGTGGCACCTGTTTATCGCGTTCTTAAGCTGGATTCACACCAACGTCCGGATCCGCTCAGTGACGATATTGTACCGCATGAGAGCTTATTGATATAATATGAATATCAATCAAGGAGTATGTGCCAAGACAAAGTTGTGTGGCAGTATATCCTTCTGCCCACCCTTGTGATATTTAACTACTTAGTTAAATAATTATTTTGAAATGTAAAAATACTTACATGGCAGATTTTTTTTTATTAAAAACCATTTTTTTATCATTAAATAATATTTTTAATAATTAACAATCATTAAAAATATTATTTTGTGATAAAAAAATGGTTTTTACAAATCTCTCTATCGTAACACCATGAGCTATGCGCCATGAGCAATGCCCTAGAGTTGACCCAAACAATACAAACTTAGCATTGTGTGTATTGATGTATTTTTATTCACTTCCGAAAGTGGTGTCATTGCCAAACGTCACTGAGAAACAGCATTTTGTCTTGCTTACGTCTGCTCATTATTTGCAACGTAAAATTAAAATAAGTGTATGCGTCGTTTGAGTTTTAATGTTCGAAAACTTAACGGTGAGCTCTTTTTATTATATTACAAAAAAAAACTTTTTTTAAAATTTCACTGGAAGTTTCTGAAAATTTAAAACCTGCTGTATGCAAGCAATGCATCTGTGTGAGTAATGTCCTCCTACTTACTCTGGTTGCGATACCTATAACTAACTAAACCATCACGCGGTATCCCCGCAGGGGTAGGCATAGAGGATAGACCGCCACACAACTCTGTCTTAGCGCATACTCCTTGATTTTTTCACATTCATACATCGTCTTATAGATACTCTTCTGTTATTCTAACTATTTGTTGTATGTCTTTAACTTAAGTATTTGATTCACCGATGTATGGCAGTGAGGCATGGATCTGGCAGAGGGAGGATGAAAGTATACTGGATGCTGTAGAAAATAGAGCCTGAGACGTATGTGTGCTAAAACTTTGTTTGGCCGTATTACAAATGTAGAGATCCGGAAAGAAGGCAAGGCTGATGTAATCGTAATGAATAAGTTTAAGAAAGGGACGCTTTTATTTAATTTTTTTATATAAATACCGCACAAGAGTCTCAACTGCTCCTAACCGTCAAGATCCAGTGAGACTTTGGCATCCCCAAATAGGGTATGTTGTGAGGCTGAAGGTAGTGGTAAGGAGAAGCAAATTGGGAAGAGGAAGGTTGGGATGCCTATTTAAATCTGGTCACCAAACACGGCTAAAGCTATTTCAAGCAACGTTTCGATTCTGAATGGTGGTCTTTCACTAGGGGGATACTTAGAGTGAAACGTTGCTTGAAATAGCTTTAGCCGTGTTTGGTGCCCAGATTTAAATAGGCATCGGTTGGGATGCCTATTTAAATCTGGTCACCAAACACGGCTAAAGCTATTTCAAGCAACGTTTCGATTCTGAATGGTGGTCTTTCACTAGGGGGATACTTAGAGTATCTACCACTCTGGATGGTTTGAACTTCTTGGCAATATTTCATATTTAAAATAATGCGATTCCAGTTCCAGTTCTTCTCGTTTTCCGAATATCGCTAGCAACCTCCCCTCCCATGAAATAAAAAAAAATAAAACTGGATAAATAACCGGTTCCTTCGCCAGTCACCGGTAACTGAAACCGTAGCGACACTTAATTTCCGATATCAACCATCCCTAATTGGAATGTACAACTCAGGTACTTTTAGGAACGGGAGTTTAAAATGCTTTTAATACCGGAAGCTTCAGATATTGTTTTGTTAAGTGCTATGAATGGAAAATAATATGATGACTAACGACTCGGTGGGCGCTAATGGGTTTTGTATGTAATTTACGTTTCCTTCTTATCCGGTTCAGAAGTTGGTGTTTATCGTCATTATATTATTGATGTATATAAATAGATATGACATTAGATGCTTAACGTGGCTCTGCTCAACCGGTGCCGGCTGTAGCCACAGTTCGGTCAGGCCAAACAGTCACTTATAAGCAGTGAAATGCTCAGAGAAGGCCGTAGAAAATACAGCGGATTAATTGATAATAAAGGTACCAACAGTGTCACTGATTGTTATTGTATTTGTTCAGCAAGAGCACTGCCTAGAGACTAACAAAGATACTAACACAAATGAGCCACTTGAACGCGCACACAGCTCACAGTATACAAGCATACATATTTTGTGTAGTCTAGTGAACATAGAATAATCTACTCTGACGTTAACGGTGTTTAGGCACACGTAGTTACTACTTTTGACACGTTATAGTAGGACAGTCGGCGGGGTGCTCGCTGCGGTGTGATTAACTAAACTTCGCGCGCATTTTTGAAAGTGTAAATTTATTTTTTCCAATAATTTCATATTATTTGATCCATATTTTATTGCGAGTATGGAAAGGTAGGCAGTGCTTATGTAGATTTGTAGGGAGCAAACGCCTCTGCTTATAAGTAGCAGAAAGTAAAGTGTTATTCAATTAAGTTTCAAAATCTCGGCCAAGGTAGGCAGTGCTTATGTAGATTTGTAGGGAGCAAACGCCTCTGCTTATAAGTAGCAGAAAGTAAAGTGTTATTCAATTAAGTTTCAAAATCTCGGCCACGATCGAAAGTAGGACGTCAGCATTTTTTCCACTAGCGGGTGATTTATGGTTCCTTCCTTCATCCCCATCTATAGTGCCCTATAGCCAATACTCCGGTGATTGGTGGAACCTTTGCTCCAGTCAAATGGAGATCGATTAGAACACTTGGGAGCGTCACGCAACGCCTCATAATAAATATTCCACTATAAAGCAGTTCAGCTTGAAAAACTTTTTTGTGCAGGCGGCAAAAAGAGGAACTAACGAACAAAAAAACTATGTTTCGCGAGAACAGATATTTTTTGAATCCACATTATTTATACTACCGACTGCAAAATCGAGCGTGTGAAACACGGTTTTCCTCTTTACCCTAATTTTCTACTGTCACTTAAAACTAAAATAGTAGCCGTTGGCTAACCAAAAACGTGGGGACGAAAATGGCCACCACACAAAAAGCCGTGGAAAGAGTCAAGCTAACTATATCTCCCTGCGAGATATAGAGACGAACGAGTGGATAAGAAGCAAGTCTAAGGTGGCCAACATAACAATCACAATCTCCAACCTCAAATGGAACTATTCTGGACATGTGGCACGACTAATAGATGACCATTATAACCACAATATCATCGGATGACGTCCTTGGTTAGGAAAATGGAGCAAGAATTAGGTAAGAACTAAGAGAATATACAAGAGCTCGTATTTAATCATCCCTGTGTATTTGGTTGCCTTCCTCGATAATTAAACACGTTAATAAACAAAAAGTCAGAACACATCGGTCAGACGACAGAAAATTGATAGATAAATCTTTTTATCTCGCGGTACTCTAGTGGAACTAAAAGGACCAACCGAATTGGGGAGATAATAAGTCAGACAACACCTCGCAGCGGAGATTATGAAACCGAGAAGTGTTTGGACCTAGAAGATTTTCATTAAAAAAAAGGTTAATGCACACATTGCTAATTACAATAATACACTTATCAGTGCAGGAGGTCAAAACAGAAAACAAATGTTTATTGTTTTCAGCTATTAAAATACTTTCAATTTTATGCTATACACACTCGTATAGCGATAATATATGGAAAGCTTATAAAAAGAGACGCGAGCTATTAAAATGCTAAAAAAGCTTTTAAAATGTTTCCTGAATAAAGCAGAAACAACATTATTTTGAATGTTGAGTAGGTTGATACTCAAATTCTAGAAAAAAAATCTCGTTTGAGATAAACGGAAGCAAAACTAAAATGCAAAAAAAAAAGTTACATGAACATATATTTATTTCGTCGACCTTTGACACAAAAGTCACACACCAAGAAAAATCGAATAGTGTGGCGTTAGGAAAGACGAATTATTTATCTACTAGTTAAGTGGAAAATATCACGATATTGCTAGAAAATAAAAGCATGCATTTATATTTTAAAAAATCCATGAATAGGAACACCTAAATATTTTTTATTTTATTTCTTCCCTCGCGATAAACTTCAGACCCAGGAGGTGAATAAATATGAAAATTTCAGTTTGTATTATTTAAAATATTATTATTTTACACAGCAAATATGAACCCCCCTTTCAAAGTGCTCTCGGATCCCCAGTGTTCAGGGTATTAGAATTTATGTTCCAAATAAACGAACACTCGAGCGCACAGTCACGCCACGTTTTTATAATGTTGATAACATCATAGCTGGTTAAGTTACGTCCCTTGGATTTGATATAGAGGTGAAGTCGCTAAGGAGGAACATTCGGGATGATAATATTAGGAACCTTAAAGGTCGGTGGAGGGGAAGAATCACTATTTAATATTATGGAACATTTAACACATTACCTCATTTGAAAAGTATATTGAAGGAAAACAAAGAAGGCAGGAAGTAACCATAGACACGATCCTATATTCAGAACGCTGTATCAAAAAAAAAGTGTTTTGTATTTTTGAAAGGCGCTTCTTTTGCATTTGAATCACCTTAACATAACTCAAATTTAAAAAATATGATTTCTATAAATTTAACGAGTTTTAATTGAAACTTATTTTTTCTGATGCTACTTTCTGGATTTAGAGCGTATATATATATATTTAAAGCAATATGCTTTAATATTATTTTACTCTGATATAAAAAAAAAAATGTTTGAAGAGAAATTACGGAAAAGCGATATAAAAATACACATCTTCCGAAAAGGCCTGAACATATTTATTTTCAAATTATCGACGAAAATGTCTTAACGAACATTAACTTATATTCTGGCCAGTTCCAAAACTTTCTTATTTGATTGTTTATTAACTGCTAGGATGACTGGGTCGCTAATTGCGAGTGATGAAACAAATTACACCAGTACGTACCAGTGTAAATAGATGGTATGTTGGAAAACTTTCACAAAAGGAAATGTTTAGAAACATGACATTTTGAGTGTTTAAAATAAAATTTATAAAACGCAGTAAAACTTGAAAATAATCAGAAAAAGCTCGTTATAAGGCAAGTTAATGTTTAATGTACATTAAGGAGAGAGAGAGAGAGTTAGAGCACATATTTATATAATCCAGGTCTGTTGAAGCCATATATAATAATTGTCTGATTTCACTTTGTTATGATTACCACTAGGTTACTGTATATTATATAAGAATTTTCGTAATAGCTGATTATGTTTCCTTTCCCTCGTCAATATTTGTGTTCTCACTTTCTGGGTGAGTTGGCTGGTCAAAGGTTACAGCTTTCCTAATTGAATTATACCTTTCTACATTAAAGGTTACTCTTTTGTTGCTTTCCCTCCCGTTGATCAGTTCAAGTCTTTGCTTTCTCTGGTTCTCCATGCAACTGGAATCAATATTATAAAATCAACTGAAAAGGCATGAAAAAGAAATAATATAATACAGGTTTTCTATCTGAGTACAGCTTCCGAATGCCACTTAAAAATATTACAAATATCTCAAAATGAAGTCATCCGATTAGACCCCGGAGCTCCAAGATGAGCGTTTTCCAATTACGTTGAGTATCGAATGTTCCCGTACTAAAGAAATACATCTTAAAGGCTGATTCACACCAACGTCCGGATCCGCTCAGTGCCGATATTGTTCCGCAAGAGAGCTTATTGATATGTTATGAATATCATTCAAGAATTATGTGCCAAGACAAAGTTTTTTTAAACCATTTTTTTTATCCGTGTAATATTTTTAATAATTAAAAAACTTATTTTAGTGATAAAAATTATTTTTGATAAAAAAATCAACGCAATGTTTTTTTTTTTAAACCATTTTTTTTATCTCAAAATAATATTTTAATAATTAATAAAAAGTTAAATATCAAAAAATGGTTTTGAAGGAAATACTGCCACACAACTTTGTCTTGGCACATAATTCTTGATCGATATTCATACCATATCAATAAGCTCTCGCTCTCATGCGGAACAATATCGGCACTGAGCGGATCCGGACGTTGGTGTGAATCAGCCTTAAGTCTCCTGCATTCCTCCCATGCAGTATGCCCAACGATGAAAACGCGTCATTAAAAATAATCTTCCGGCATTATGAATCTACCTACCCGAAAAAAAAAAGAAACAAAATCAAATCTTCTGGAAGGATCAGCTCTTTGCAGACATTTTCGCAATTTAGAATGTATTTTTTTCTCATAAAAAAACATAAATTTTTAAAATCAACAACCTGTAATAATTCTCCACGTTGAACGAGCAGACGGCCTAACCGGCACGGTACTCTGTATGCCAATTCATCAAAAATGTTAAAAAGTCTATTTACTTACTCGTAAATACAGTTCTGCCTTTGGTTGCATATAGTCACGCATATAAAATCAGAGAGGTGTAACATCGGCAGGAAGAATAGAAAGAAAATGAGGGATTTATCGACTCCTCTTGCCATCAGATGTTTTTGGTCCAAGTCCAGGCAGTTGGACAAGCAGATGACGGTGGTGATCATGACGTAGAAGTTGAATCCACCCTCAATCCACCGGGTGGCGTAGTTCTCGAAGAAGTGGCCGCCGTAGAGGATGGTGGAGATGATTGCCGAGGAGCTGGCTACTGTGTTGAGAAGGAAGTCGTGGGCGTGGTCAAGCGGTGGGTCGGCTGCGAAGGCGACGCCGAAGAAGAGCATCGAGCACACCTAGAAATGGAAAAATCTGGGTGGCTTCTTACAATTATTGAGATTGGCCTGGTCCGACAGATAGTTCTTATTAGCTACATCATCTGCATCCACTGCTCATTAAGGGTAGAGCTGAGCCACTCAGATAGAGACACGACAATGACGGTGGTTGAGATCCGTGTCCTGCCCCAGAAGCTGGCTAGTTGGTAGCGTAGTAACATTGTGGAAGCACTGCAGAACATTGACAATTGCAAAAGTTTTCTATAGGTATTGTTGTATTCAACTCTCAACTTGTCTTTAACATTGTATGAGTATGTGCAGAATCTTTTAACCTCTGGAATGCCGGACCCCCCCAAGTTTCAATTTTCTCTGAACCTTGCCGACTGTAGTTTCGTAATAACTCACTTGTGTTTTACAAATTGAGGTTTTTGTCAATTGTGATATCTTCTCAGATAATGTGTTTATGTATTTTTTTAAATTGTATGTTAATGGTATGAGTGGCTTTCCTGGGATAGCTACTTATATTCAGAGAATCGGTTTTTTCTCACCAAGAAATGGTTAAGAAATGTGATATTTTAAAATCATTTTATTGTATTTTCGTATGGTTGAATAAAATTCCTCAAGTTATAAAGTTTTCCTGTAAATACAAACAGTAATGTCACTTTGAAAAAAAAAAATTCTGCCGCACTGACGTAAGCAAACTTCAAATATTTATTACTCGACTTGTACCGAACTTAACGCAATGCAAAATATCTCTACGGGTTGATTATTTCGTTGAAAATCGATTACGGTTCTTTTAAATATGCGAACAACAGGATTTATAGGATAAATTCTCATGAAAAGATAACGATGAATGCGCGGGTCTACAAGTACACGCTGGCACACTAGATGTTAACTACATGGACAACTATTGCATTATGTGTGCTGTTTGGTAAGTAGTGAGCATGTCGATACAGCCATGTAAAGCTTAGAGTTTTATTTTCGATTTTATTTTGCGTGTATAAAACCGTAATGTACCTTATAATTAATTAACACTCAGTCTTACCATTTCCACAAATTTAAATATCGCCCTGGTAGTATACCAGCCTACAATTACTTCGCTCCTCCGAACATGGTAGACAAACTTATTTGATTTTAAAATTCCCTTCGGCGACGACGACTGAGACTCCATTAATCGATCTTGCACATAATAGGTTGGAAAATGTTTTATTTACAAGTTTTATACGTTTTTTGCGATGCATTCTAACACAAATTCAGGATGTCTGCTGGCTCCATTGTCATTAGAAACTTTGACATTTGTACTCTTTTATTTGAAAAACCGCCTGTTATTCTAATTTAAAACTTTTTATTTTATTTCGGTGGTTAGGCAGTAGGAAGGTACTTAAAAAATATTAATATGTATTTGAATAAAAATATAAAGACGAACAGTCAACTTTTTTAACATTATATTCACCGTCTAACTTGAATTCCAGCATTTTTGAAAATAACATTTTACAATGTAGAATTTTTTTTTGTTAATTAAGTTTTTTTTCTCTCGATGTGAAGAACTAAGAACTCCATGCGATTTTTCAAAATGACATCACAGTAGTTCTCAGTCTATCCACATTGCTCGCAATGACGCTGCAAACAGGGTGGAATGACGATTGATTTAAAAAAAATCATTTTACTAATTGTAGCCATGTATATTTTTTTAAAGAAAGATAAACATTCCCATATTACGAATAACCTGACAATATTTTAAAAGCTCTTACTACTTAATGATGAAGGGTTTAGCTAGCAGGAAAAAGCCTGGGTGGGAACTCGACACTTTTGTCAATTGGGCTACTAACTGGTCAAAAAGAGGCAAAATAATTAGGTACTCAGAATCAACGTGTGTTGTTATATCTGGACACTTTTAACAGGAGTTCCTTAGTGAAAAAAGTATTTTTTTATTACCCCCAACACTATTTGCTTCGTATATCTCAACGATTGTTTGTTGTCGAGTCAAGCGAGCCATACACCATAATTTCAGACTAGTTAAACCGTGCGCTAGGCATGTGCGAATGGACTGAACTGATAAAATCTAACGTTCTCGTTTAAATTGTTATTTTCCTCTCAGGAAATCGTCTCCAAAGAAGATGACAATGGAAGTAAAATAAATGTAACAGACTATTATATACTTCTAACAACAGTGGTGATGGCGGACCTCCATATGTGTCACGTGGAAACCTATTTTTAAGGAAAATCCTGTACTTGTTATTAAATTAACACAACATAACTACTAACTGCTAGCCAATCACGAGCGTATTAATAATACATACTAAGGGGCTATTTCACCACCTCTCAATAAACTACTATTCATTAGTTAACTCTAATCATCGGAATATTCGTTAGTTATCTCTTTCCGCAAGTTTGGCTGGCAACGTCGCTTTTTTTCAAACCTCATCCCGTCTGTCACGTCTGTCAATACAATGCCGTTATTTCTAACATAAACTAACTTTCACAACACAACATTCGCGCGCGAAGCTCATTACATCCCTGTCACCAAATAGTTAAACGCGTCTCTATATTTAAATAAAACATATTTCTATTTTATAACTTTATTGTATTATTCAGGGGCTATTTTACCACTTCTCAAGAAGCTGTCAACGTAAAGTGCACAAGTTAGTATCTATCTTCTGATTTAAAATGGCGGCGTACTGTTTTGACAGCTGACAGTAGGCGAGTTTTCTGTTGAAGTTGATTTTTTACTGTAATTATGGAAGTGGTTGAAGATTTAAATATCTTAGACGAACAGGACATGGCGGAAAGACGTAGACCGTGTGTTTTCAAACCAAGAGTCAATTTTTTATACGTCTTAGATGACATTGAGTTTAGGTCAAGATTTCGCTTGACAAAAAATGCCGTAAGGGAGATACAAAATCAAGGATAAAATCTCTCCAAGAAGCACACGGTATGTAATTCTAATATACGCCTTCACAATGTATCACGGAATATACTATGAAATAACAACAATCTTTGGCAGTACAATATACCCACATACAACATGTTCATGCTTACAAACTATCAACCTTCACCAAGCAATAATAGACACTCCCCAATGCACTTCACTAATATAATTTAATAATAAAGTTATAAAATAGAAATATGTTTTATTTAAATATAGAGACGCGTTTAACTATTTGGTGACAGGGATGTAATGAGCTTCGCGCGCGAATGTTGTGTTGTGAAAGTTAGTTTATGTTAGAAATAACGGCATTGTATTGACAGACGTGACAGCAGACGGGATAAGGTTTGAAAAAAAGCGACGTTGCCAGCCAAACTTGCGGAAAGAGATAACTAACGAATATTCCGATGATTAGAGTTAACTAATGAATAGTAGTTTATTGAGAGGTGGTGAAATAGCCCCTTAATATACGAAACATGCAATGCTTGGGATATTTCATATTTTTTTAAAAATTATGATATTTTAACGGTCCTTGTTAAACGCAGATTCACGACCCGTTTCAGCGATTGATAAAATTGCGATTGCAATTAACTAGCATAACCACTGAAAAGGGCCAAAAATAGTCATTTATCAGTGATCGTTTAAATATACTAAATTATTAATGGCGCTAATCGTCGATTATGGTTATCAAATGCGACGGAGTTTAAAAGCTACCAACCTAAACGTAATGCCAATATGTTTGATCGTATGCATGAGGCGTTCGGTCCGCTAAGACGATTTCAGTTTTGAGTGAACGTCTATGCCACACTTTACTATAAGCGCTAATTTAGCGCTTTTTCAGTGGAACCAGTTAATAAAGAAACTAAATTACATTATCTACACCGGGGCTGCCATGAACAATGAAATATAATGTCAGAACTAAGTAGGTACTGAAATAAAGTGCCGGGGCGGGATGGAAGGTAATTATTTTTATTGTGATTACTCGGGTCAGTAATGAAGGGCTGCAAAGGAAGTTGTTTGTTTTTATGTTACTTTGTTTTATTTTTTTGTCGAGCTTGCGAACCTTTTACCCAAGTCCGAAAAATAATAATAATAATAATTTATTCGCGGCGTTAGCTTTCGTTTTACACGTTTTAATTTATTTTGAAACTTATTTGTGTTTCTCGTGTTATTTTTCTTGATTATATTGTCGTGTATGCGTGTTAAGAATGTAGCTACAAACAGTACAGACTTCTACCGTTCTACTGTGTTAGCTGTCACAGAGAGATTACAATTAGTGTTTTCTTCAAGCTGTGTAAAGAACTTTTTATTTAAGTACAGAATACACTCAACATTTCTATCTTTTGCGATGTTTTTATTGTACTACATTACATAATAAATTATGAAGTATGTTTTAAATACGAATTTTTCGAGTTACTAAGAAAAAAGGCGTGGTAGTCAAGGTGGAACTTTTAACGAATAACAACTTATTTACGTTATAACCACTATTTATATATCACCGCGGCGTGGTAGAGGCATATACATAAAATAAAAGACACGTCATATTCATACAAATCTTACGAAAAATGAAGCATTACTAGTAACGTTTTGTATTCCGTTGCACCCGCTTATGAAAAGGATAGCCATTCAAAGAATATGTGTGTACGGATGAGATAGCTAGATGAACGTCACATGCTACTGTTATAATCGGGTATCGCGCCACTAGCCGTGGTTGTCTTTCACACACTTATGTATTTCTGCATTCGCTATCTCACACCGTCATCGAGTTGAAAAGCCTTGTGAATAATTGTATTTATTGAATTGAAATAATCAGTGAGTTGTGGGTAATTATGAATGAAAATAAACTTCATGAGATATGTTTTTTGCTCCCTAATAATTTTTACACCTCTCAAGGCATTTTTTTCTCAGAAAGGAGCGTACAGCGACGCGTTTGTGACAGCTGGTGACAGCTTGTCTGTCCAACGAATGTTTGTGTGATACTAAACGCAGTAAATCTCAGGTATGTCTCGCCCACTCGGTTTAGTACATTCACGCGCGTTGTCTCAGTAACGTATCTACATTATTTACTTTATCTAAGGGTAGAGGTCACCTTCTTTATTTTTACGTATGAGATCTAAGGTTCTAAGCCCGTATTAAATCGTTCTTTGGGATTTATTTACACATCTACGTCTATTTGATGTGTTTATGGTTCAATCAACGTATGTAGAGCCCAGCTGGTGGTCTGCGGTACCCAATCCCATTACATAAAGGACAAATAAATATAATAGGTGACCTTTAGAAATTAGGTAGTATCTAACTCCGTGCTATTCAGTGGGTATTTCTTAGTGCTAGTTTTAGCGTGGACAGTTTGGGAAGTTTTTGAAAAAAATCACACTGAATACCGCTCAAAAGTCCCAACTGCTCTCAACCGTCTGGAGCCAGTGAAACTATGGAATCCCCGATCGGGGTATGTTGTGAGGCTGAAGGTGGTAGGGAATAAGATGGGAAGAGGAAGGTTAGGAAGTACCTGGATATTCAGACCTGGTCACCAAATACGGCTACAGCCATTTCAAACAACGCTTAGATTCAGAATGATGGTCGTTCACCAGAGCGATACTGAGAGTATATACCACTCTGAAACATGTCGCAAATATACTTATGTGCCATTTTATATTAGAGTAATAGCTGAGTGGACAAACGCGTCGGATTCTCGTCCGGGCGTCGTGAGTTCAATTCCTCTGCTAGCTAAGCCCTCCATCATTGCACAAGCAACATTTTCCGCTTATTATGATGGCAGTACGAGTTTTTCAAATATTGTCAGGTTATTCGTAACCCGGGAATGTTGAAAAAAAACCGAAAAAGTGAAATCACACAAATTAATTCAATACTTTTATATTCGCACGCCGGGATTTGAACCCGCGACCTGTTCAGATTTGTAGTCGAGGATCTTAACCGCTCGGCCACGCAGGTCGTCATCGTTACTGACTAAATATTGAAATAGCTAAAATTTTATCTATACAAGACAACCTTGAACCTGAGATTTATTTATACAGGTTTAACTTTTGATATAAAATTAAGTTGTGATGTTGGGTGCTCTTCGAACTGGTTTTTCTTTGTGTAAATATGCCAACCTCCGCCTGATGTGGTGGATTGGAACAAGCAATGAAGGTAGCGTGCTTTATAATGTTTTAATTGCCCACAACTTGGCTGCAGAGGGGCAGATTTGCATATTTCATCAAGTGTGTTTTTCTCCCGCTCCAAGTAATAACACAACTCGTGTTGCTGTTTTCCTCGTGTTATGCAAAATAAACGCACTGGCCTTGATTTTTAAATCAGTACCTGCAGACGGTTTTTGTTTTATGTATTGACTGTTTATGTCATTAATTTGTATTATATCACAGTTAAATAATATATATAATTTAACTATATATATATATATATATTGTCGTGGAAAGCAATCACTTTGCGGTTAGACATATTTAATGCGAAAGGCACCGGTACTCATATTCTATACAAAAATGGTCATGGAAACAGATTAAATAATTTAGAAGCACTAGAAAAACAGAAAGCCATTTAAATGAATAGTTATATTCTTAATAATCAGCTAAATTTGTCCAGTTGTCCAATATTTAATTAATTCATTTTTTTTATCGCCACTTTATTGTATATTTCTTCAACTAGTTTCAGTTCATCCCGAACCTTTATCAGGACTATATAAATACATACTAATAAAACAACAGAATTATAATATAATTATAATCAAACAAGTTATGGAAAACACGTAAAAGAGAAAAATAGAACATTAACTTTGGTGGGGGGGTAGGTAAAATAAAGAGGGTAGGAGTAGAGGTAGGAAAAGAGAGGGGGGACATGTCTGAAATTGGATTACACGACAAGTTTATTGATTATTTCGTAAATAATTTAGTAAATTTATCACATGGTAATGCAGATTCGATGTCAGAGACATCTTTGAATATAATTATTAAACTAATTAACATTGTAAATACAAGGTTATTTTTTACCCAGGTTTCAGAATAGATATAAATTTAATAAAAATATAAATTAGTCCAAAGTATGGGCACAATATGAGAAACGGACTTGTCATTCTTACGACTGATGATTAACGGCAGTTAGTGGAGATATGATGAGAAACATTTTTTACCGCCATTTGATTACAAAAAGTTATTAAAAAAATATATTTTTTGCGGTGTGTACCTTGTACAATATATAAGACAACCCGCCACATTTAGGGGGTATTTCACCACCTCTGAGTATACTGTAGATTAGCGCTACTCGTCGAGTAGTATATATTATCTATTTCACCATCGCTGAATAACGTTACCAGTTGAGTTAATGTCTGCTTATACCGCCATGTTAATCCTATTATTAAAGTTATGTCATGAGTAGTTACTCAACAGCTTACTCAGAGATAGTGAAATATCCCCTTAAAGACATAAAATACCATGATTTAATAAACATGTTTAAATATTGGTTTGTAATTTATGTTGAAAACTCGTAACTTTTGTGAAAAGCTGCTATTTAATAGCGTGATTTCGTGCAAAATGATGCTCAAACTATGGAGTTGTTAAACATGCTGAGCTTTTTCTTGAGACCAGTGACCCTGCATCTTTGGAAGGAGTCAAAACTGTAAATGCAGTCTTCGGGAAACATTATCGAGGCGCTGCATTAGCGTGGGAGCTCTAACAATATCCTGTGTTATTTATAATGATGCGCAATAAGGATATTTTATATTGAGAAAAGGCTGAATTATTTAGTTTATACGCTTAAATTTACATTTCCAAAATGTATGCTGCTGTCCCTTGTTAATAAATATTTTCTTATTGACTGATGGTCAAATAATAGTCTCATGAAAGTTTAGATTCTGTAAAGCACATGCTGATGATATGAGTTATACTGCTTATTGTATTTAAACAACGTTTACCATCACTTTTAAATTTATATTTCCTTTTCGTGATCACATTAATAATGTAGCTAATAAATCACTAAAACTTCTTGGCTTCATCAATAGAATTGCATGTGACTTTAAGAATATAAAAACTCTAAAAACCCTTTACTGCTCATTAGTTATCTGGTAGAGCCAAACTAATAGTTGGACCTTTTACTTAAAATTGTTTATTTCCTTTCTTTTACAATATTTTTGAATATGTTATTAGTTATTTTTGTATCTGCTATTCAATGTTCTTTTTTTATTTTTTCTATTTTACACAATTATTGCACTAATGAGCTTACTGTTTTGAAAAAAAAAATATTAAAATGTATGTAAAAGCCTAAAACGGGCGTAAATTAATAAATAAACATTAATAAATAAATAAATAAATAAATAAATAAATAAATAAATAAATAAATAAATAAATAAATAAATAAATAAATAAAGAAATAAATAAATAAATAAATAAATAAATAAATAAATAAATAAATAAATAAATAAATAAATAAATAAATAAATAAGTAAATAAATAAATAAATAAATAAATAAATAAATAAATAAATAAATAAATAAACAAATAAATAAATAAATAAATAAATAAATAAATAAATAAATAAATAAATAAATAATTAAATAAATAAATAAATAATTAGTACGCCCTCATCTAGAATACGCCAGTGTAATTTGGTCCCCTTTCTATACCGTTCATATTCATCATATCGAATCCGTACAACATCGCTTCTTACGCGGTATTGCATGGAGATTAGGGCGAGAAAAAGGCCATTATTCATATTACGAAATTGAACAATTATTGAAAATGTCTTCATTAGAAAAGCGCAGGAAAGACTTTGATTTAATTTTCATTTACAAAATTATTAATTGTTTTATTGACTCACCTTCTCTGTTGCAACTTATCCAGTTCAACATTCCTTGCCGTAGACTCAGAAACAATGAATTGCTGTTCCTCAATCATCACAATACTAATTATGGGTATAATTTGTCCAGAATGTCAAGACTTGTTAACTCAAACCATGGTCTTGAAATTTTTGGTAGAAGTCTAAATGATTTTCGTCATTCTTTACGACTCTACCAAAACTTTGACTAGACCATTGCTTGAATGTTCTCTCTTATGTATATTTTGTCTCATTTTTGTCATCGCTTCATTTATTTTTATGTATATGCTATTCCCTCTCTGTTGCTCTTTTTTCCATTTCGTGTTTTATATGTATTTTTTGTAATTGGACTTAAGTTCGTTAATTTATAAATAAATGAATAAATAAATATTAAATTTATTTGTATCTAGGTGTTACGGCATCTACCTTGCTTCATATATTGCTGCTCATAAGTGCTTAATCTATGAGAAATAGGTAGCATGCAGGAAATTCTCTGTACTTAATGTTTTAAAATTGTTTTTTATTAGTGTCTGCATCTGTGTTTTCTCCTCAATAAAATAAATAAATGGGGATACAGCGATAAAAATACTGTCGAGGCGCTGCAATACCGAAGGAGCAAGAATTTTATTTTATTTATTTAGGTACGCATTGATGCAGTATACTCATTAAATAATACAAAATGCACTTTAAGATAAGTAATATAAAAGTATACTACAGTATTTGTAAATTTAAATTAAGCATATTGTTTGTTATGCCTCAGATGTACGGTCCCGTGGGGATGGCCAGGCCCTCCCTAAGGGTGTGCGGGCTGGTGCTGTTCTACGTGTGCTACCTGCTCATCGGAGCCTCCGTGTTCTCCGCCATCGAGGGTCCGCAGGAGGAGCAGCTGGTGAAGGACGTGCGCCAGGCCAGGAAGAGCTTCTTAAAAAACCATCCCTGCGTCACTGGTAAGTGCTACATTTATTTGATAGATTTAAACCCTGCATCATGCAAAAAAACCTTGACTTTATGCATACATACGCACTCCTCTTGTTAGATTACCCTATCTTAGCGAACGGATTGAAGTCTAAATATAGACGTAACGTGGGAATGCTGTTGTTCTACCGGTATTTTAATAGAAGTTGCTGCGATAAGTCATCGAGTCCTTCGGCAATTTTAAAATAGTTTTTTTTTTATGGACAATATCAAACAAAAGTCCCAACTGTTTCTAACCGTCCAGAGCCAGTAAAATTATTACTAATTGTGGTTGGTTATGAGGCTGAGAGTAGTTGGGAGGGGAAGGAGATGGTAAAGAGGAAGGTGAGTAAATACCTGGCTAGTTATATCTTTTCACCAAACACGGCCAAAGCCATTTCAAGCAAACTTTTCGATTCTGAACGTGCCGCAAATATGCTTTATATTATATTTAATTAATTAAACTTGTTATGACACATATCAACAAAATTTTTTTTTGCGCACGGGTTAAAGCCCGCAACCTCTAGATTCGCAGTAGAGCGTCTTACCACTCGACCACGGAAGCCTGAAGAAGGTTTGAAGCTGAGAGATACACCAATCGTGTACCTATGCGTTGATAATTACCATATGATAACGGGTCGTTCTAACGACTCGTTCTTGTGATTAACAACTCGACATTTGTATTTTCTCCCAGAGGAGTTTATTCGCAGTGTGAACTTCTGGTGCTTTTTAATAATGTAATAATATTGTTAAAAACTCAACAAAATTAACAATTATTTTATCTGTTCACAAAACTAGTATTTTGATTATGGTACTGACAAAAAATAATCAGCAACTAATACTCCACTTACATAATATTCTGTATATTATATTCGGTGTTAGCTCTGTCGTCAGGCGTCCCGGCGCCCGGCGCCCGGCGCCCACAGGACTCTCTAGCTTGTGTGACGGAATTTCTAGAATCCTGTATACTTACTAATTAAGCGAAATTTGGGTCCAAAGGAATATCAAAAGCATTTTCAAAGTGGCGCCTGGAATATAAATAATGTAGGTCATGGGTGAATTGGCAGACGTACCTACATGTTAATATGCAAATATGCATGCAGTCATACTGTTAAATTAGAGAGTTGGAGTTCAAGTTATTTGTGAAATGTCATAGGTATGAAAAATGGTATGGAAAAAAAAATTAAAGAATTTTCTAGAAGAGTGAAAACTTATATTTTTTCTTGCTCTAAAAAGGTATCGACAGCACTGAACCCGCTAGCACTATTGTGAATTTAAGCATTAGAAGCTAAAGCATCCATTTTTTTTGTTGCTTCTAAATTTTAAATTTGAAAATAAGTAATTCTCGACACTGGAGATAATAATCAAATATGTACATATTATGAACAAACGTAGTTAAAAGCCGTTTCTCAAGATGCGGTTAATATGTATTAAAATATACGCTGTTAAGGACTTTTTGTACGATCATCTTAATAATTAATCGTTGTGGAGTAACTTAAGGAAGGAGGACATACGTATGGACTTAATTTTTAAGCAGCTTGGAGGAATTGGGCACAATAAATATGCTTCTCACGATTTTCAACAACATTTTAAATACGAAATAGTGTAAATTAAACTAACACACTAATCAAGAATGTACAACCCGCGATCCGCGAGCCCATTTCGTGATGCCTGTGTTTGTTATAGAGATTTGTTCAGTCAAATTCAAAGAACCGGCGTACAATTAAAAAATCTTAGAAATTTGAATTTTGAGCATGGGAATTTGGCTCTTCGGCTAAAATGGTTGTCAAGGTATTAGAGTTTACTATTCCATATTTGTAGGTCTTATAAAAAAAAATATATTTATTATTTTTGATACATTAAAAAAAAACAACTTGTTACCAAAATATTTTTCTAACAAAATCATTTACAACGTGGATATTCACATTAATAATACAAATACATCCAGAGAAATCAAACTACCAAAAAAAGAATAAATCCAATACACAAAACAGTTGTACTTTATAAAGGGTGAAATTTTATAATGCTCTGCCGGAAACTATCAAAATTACATCAATTAATAAATTCAAAATGGTTTGTAAGGCCATATAAATACATTAGTATGTAATATCAAGTACTGTAAAAGTTATAATAATTATTTATATTTAATATTGTCAAAAAGTATATGAGTTAAATTAGTTATTTTGTAAGCTTTAATGTACAAATAACCAACATAAAATAAATAAATTAAATTAAAACTAAACAATGCATATACTCACAGAGATGTAACTTGCATAATTGCCGTGTTCAATTACTCTCTTTCAATACCTATCTACGGACTGGTTTCAATAAATAAATAAAATATAAAGAAATAAATAATCAGCCAAGATGAACAACAAAACATTATCAGGGGTGAGTGAATTGTAAGAAAGTAATTATTTGTACATCAAAACCAACACGTTGAATACTGTTAACAGACTCATAATATGACGTATGACCCAACAAACAATATTGTAATTATAAACTTTAGGTATGCACCTTAAAGGTTATAGTTCCCCTCAGCACCACTATCAACAGATAACAAAAGTCAATATCAAAATTCTACGACATTTATAATGTTTATTACTATTATTGATAATTTTTGCACTGGTATATTAATATGATGTATGTGTTACGAAAATTATCAAATTATAAAAACAGTCTTTTCAAATCCAGAGAAGTGATAAAGTATAACCTTTAACATATTTTACTAGGCGATTATATTTATTCTATATTCGAAATGTGCGTTCAAGTGGCTTACTTTTGCGGGGTATTTTTAAAAGTGAAATAATATATGAGACGACTTGAACAAAAACAATATTTCAAATTTCTTAGTTTTCATCTTGGCAAGTCAAATAAAATTCCGAGATTTTTCACTAGACATGAAATAATACAACATCCAAGTACCTGTGCAGCGCTTTACAATTTTTAATTAAGTATTATAAAAAATGTTCGTGAATTATTTCTCGTACATTCTCAACAAAGTCATAGTATGTAATATTTTGGAAAGATATTTCTGATTAATTCTGTATTTTTCTAATTATTTCGGTATTTTTTTACTTAACCGACAACACAAGATAATATAGGATTTCTTATTAAAGCTTTGCTTTTCTCATTGTTTGATTAAAACAAAAACAAAAAAGTTGTTTAAAACGAACATTTTTACGGTGGATGAAGTAAAAGTTTGTCTGAATCCAATATTTAAATCCACTTTCTTTCCTGTTGAGTATCTTTAACTTTCAAAAGAAACTCTAAAATATCCCTATTTTTAAGTAAAGAAATTCCCTCTGAATAAATCTAAGGAGGAAAAAATCTTCAAAAGAGAATTTTATCGATATATGAAAGAAACACTTAAACGGTGAACATAATCATTGAATATGCGATTTTTCTAGACCGTAATGTATTATATAAAGATTCTTTAAGAACGAGATTTAATTCTATGAGGGTACATGAACTTTCTTGGAAATTGAATTGAGGGAATCATCTACACCCCAACGTTGAGGAAATGGTTTTATAAAATGTACATAATAGATTTCTTCGGAAGCTTTCATGAATGAAAGCAGAGATTTAAGTTTTCTAACTGTAATCTTGTTTTGAAAGATTAAATGGAAAATATTTAACTATTTTCTTCGCCAACAAATCCAATTCACATAAATTATTATTATTCACTTTTAATGGAGGACTCAATGTTGCCGTAGCTAATACATAGTTGCAAAATAAGTAGTAGTCCACCTTGCAGTTCTAATACCAACCCTAATGTGTGGCGGTAAATTATGCTACTGGGATATAAAAAACGATAGTTTGTTGAATGTATTAGAAATATAGTTCATGTAGCATATATTTGGTAAAATTATGCATCCAAGCGTAATGAAAAGTAAAAAAGGGACGCTTAGGTCTCGGCATTCGATAACGCTAAACGTCAATTTGTAGTGTTCTAATAAAAGCAATACGACAAATGATTTATCTGTAAATTCTAGTTAGTTTGAAAAATGTCTAAGGTTTTCAACGAATACAATTATTTTAATAACTTTTAAATTCAGTATTTTCGAACATTTTACCTAAAATTAAAAAATGATTTTAATATAGAAATCAAAAGATTACAGTTTAAGATATTTATTCACTGGAAACCTTAAATATGTTCCTAACTACCTGTATAGAATTAACAGAAATAAACATTTATAGTATCGCTTGTTAATACAATTATTATTCTAATTAATTCTAATGAATCTCACACAGTGTGTATTTTTGAGTGTTGACGTTAATAAAACAAGTAGATGAACAGATAGAAAGGAGTGTCAGGAGAATGTACGACCCGTAAGTGGACGAAAGAAGAAATCGGAGACGCCCTAAGATGACTTTTCACTTTTATTTTTATTTTTATATGAATACTGCACAAGAGTCTCAACTGCCCCCAACCGTCTAGAGCCAGTGAGACTATGGCATCCCCAAATAGGGTATGTTGTGAGGCTGAAGGTAGTGGGTAGGGGAATGAGATTGGGAATAGGAAGGTTGGGAAGTATCTGGCTATTCAGATCTAGTCACCAAACACGGCCAAAGCCATTTCAAGCAACGTTTCGATTCTGAATGGTGGTCTTTCACCAGGGCGATACTTAGAGTATCTACCACTCAAGTCACTATCAAGTTCATCAAATACTTTGAGTAATATTAGATGAAGTAGACGAAGCAAGGGATATGAGCCAAGGCAGAGTCGTGTAACATTCTATCCTGCATAAGTACCTCTACGGTTAAGCTCAATTAGTTTGCTATTCACAAGTGTACTGAAAATATTTTTTATGATTCTCGATGTTTTTCTCTTTTAGTATTATGTTTACCTTTAATAAATTGGCATCGACATCATAATCTTTGTGCCTTATTGTAAACACTCTTGATTTTTTTTGATACGGCCATTGATTTAAATAATAATTAGAAACGTATGCTTTTAGCTGGATATAGCTAGATGAGTAGGTACATCCGTATGAGAGTGAACTTTTCAAACATGAAACTGATGCTAATTGAAATTATAAAAAATAATCTTTACGCATCCCTTCCTGCCTAAAAAGGTACCTACTCATAACGTATTTTAGCAGACATTATTCTATGTTTGAAATGGAAATAACATTTTTTATTGGCAAGTTAAGTAACTCGTACATCCCATATTTTTTCACGGGTGACAAATAACTAGTACATTATAACCCTCCGTTTTTATTTCAAATACTGCGGGTTCGACTTGAAATAAATTCTGTGTGGTTATCAGTCGGTCTGTACAGTTTATACTACAAACAAAAAATCGCTGCCTGTTTCAAATAAAACGTTAATTTTCTGAAATAGGTCCTTTAATTACGACTTCAGAACATAATACTCGCCTAGAGGATGTATATTTGTACATTAAGGGTTTATTTTTAATACAATTACTCTCTACGGGTGTACCCTCTCCAAGCCGCAAAACACAATTAAATTCGAAGCAAGTTCAAGGTGAGGTTAAAGGGACATTTCAAAGTCAGATATGATGAAAAACATTTAACATTGTTGGAAATTGTAAGGAATCTATCGCTTACCTGCCCTTACTCTTTACCTCCTCTTTTCAATACATGTTCAGACAATACAAAATATACAACCTCATTCAGTGTGTCATAAGTACAATAATATTGTTGTGAACTTGACAACAGTAGGCCACATCCTTTGAGGGAACGCGAGATGTTTTCTGAAGGCATATTGTTTTAAGACACTAATCATTAATGTTGTTTATCCTAACCCTATCTATTGCAAGTACCCTTTGATCATGAATATATATGAATAGAATCAAAGTACTTCCCCACCGTCATATTCCCCATTTAGACACAAACATACCATAAGGTTTCATAGTCACACTGGTCCGGACAGTTACGCATTGTATTCACATACAAAATAAATATTATTCTAGCATCGGTTTAAAATGTCCTAGTCTGAAAATGCCCTTAGCAAGGCGAAACCGGTTCGGTTGAAGCTTAATAATTAGAAAATTTATTTAAATCAAATTAATGAAGGCTTGTCGAAGTTATTTGACCAATTAATGCTGATTCACACCAACGTCCGGATCCGCTCAGTGCCGATATTGTTCCGCAAGAGAGCTTATTGATATGGTATGAATATCAATCAAGGAGTATGTGCCAAGACAAAGTTGTACGGCAGTATATCCTTCTGCCCACCCTTGTGATATTTAACAACTTATTTAGTCAAATAATTATTTTGAAGTGTAAAAATACTTTCAACGCAGATTTTTTTTTTAAACCATTTTTTATCACTAAATAATATTTTTAATAATAATTAATTAATAAAAATATTATTTAGTGATAAAAAAATGGTTTCTGATTTAAAAAAATCTGCGATGTTAGTATTTTTACAATTCAAAATAATTATTTGACTAACTAAGTAGTTAAATATCACAAGGGTGGGCAGAAGGATATACTGCCACACAACTTTGTCTTGGCACATACTCCTTGATCGATATTCATACCATATCAATAAGCTCTCATGCGGAACAATATCGGCACTGAGCGGATTCGGACGTTGGTGTGAATCAGCCACTAAACGTACTTACCTAATTATTCAAAGTTTTTTCTAGATCCTAACTGTTTTAGGAGTATTATTTTAATTGACTCTAATTATGGGATTAATTTAATAAAAACATATAGAACAGAAGCAGCATAAGCTCGCAAACAGTGAATTCTAGCGTCATTTCATTATAGTTATACTTAACTAACCGCCAACCAGGTTGGCGGATAACTCATATAAAGTTGTGTTTTACAAAGTGTATTTTTTCATTTAATATATAATCTCACACCCCCCAAGTGTTTGCTTCCTTCGAAAAAATAGATATTTAAAATACATATTCATTATCAGACACGATGCCATTATTCCATATTCATCAGATGATCAATAACAATAATTATAATTTTATTATTTTGGAATGTAGGGAGGTTAGTGCAACCTACACATCTCACAGAAAAAATAAATACAAATTTCAATAAAAATATTTTTTTATATAAATAAGAGTTTTTTTTTAAAGAACACATCAGTAAAGTTAAATAAATAAACATATTATATTAAAAACCGAGAACTAAATATAAACAACATAAATAAAGAAGCCTATTTGAAACTTGGGTAAAAAAAAATAAAAAAATAATGACCACGTACGTGGATAGATAGACCTAACCAAGGATGAGATTCAATAATGTATTGCAACTAACAATCGGTTTACCTTTTGTGAAAATTTCACGATTTTCCCATTTGTGAAACTCCATTGTACGGATTATCAGTAAGCTCCTTACCTGCTCAACATTTTCCCATTTATGTATTTGTAAATCGGCTTAATGAGCCACCGCAGAGCCAACATATATATACTTCCTATCGCGCCGAGGTCCTTTGGTAGGACGAGAGATCCTACAAGACCCATGTGTCCTGAAAATTTAAATCCTTTGTGGAACTTTAGTTAAGTAGGAGTTGGTCTATGGCACCTTTATTTTATGGATTTAATGTGCTTTTGGGTGTGGTTATTCTGCACAAGGCTATAGCCATCGTCATTTATTGCATCGCATTTTAAAAGTCAATAGAGATCCGTATCTGCAAAAAAAAGATCATTTACAGATCAAAAACGAGAGAAGGACATTGTGAATTTTTCCCAACTAAGGCACTAATTTAAAAATACACATCACCGAATCCAACTGTAGAGAGCTAAAGAAGATGATTGTGATCATTTGAGCGATAAACTCTGGTCATGCCGTTCGTAGAAACTACTCACAATTAACCACTTGAGGTAACTCAGTGTCTGGAACAGCGTTTGTCTTTATTTTTATAGGGAGGAGAGTTAATGTTTACTGTTAATTGGTAAATCCCGAGACCGTTGTAAGCGGGTTCATCAGATGCCACGCATGTTAGAGAATTAATGAATACGTTCAATTGAATAATATTTAATATTTAACGGGTATATCGATTTGAGTTCCACTGATAAATATCTTATTTTAACAACTGTAAGAAAATATATTAAATAATAATAATATCCCAATTACTAAATATCAACTTTTGACTAAGTGAAAAAACCAGCCAACCCAAAAAATAAGTTCCTTCGTCTTAATGGACTGAGGACTCATCTCATTTCTGCCCTTGATCCTCCTGTAACTATTTTGTAAATTACATTAGAAAAAATACCTGAAACGTTTGATCAAATACGTACCGTATGTCGGTTGTTAAAATATTATCTGGAAAACAAAACCCAGCTAGTTTTTATTACTGGGTGTAAGTCATCTATTTCAGTGAGAACATCGGGTGTACCACAGAGATCCAATCTTGGTCTTCGGATCTTTCTAATATTTATCAATAATGTTGGCTCTATGTTACACTGTGATAATGTTGGATTTTCTGATGAACTCAAGTGTTTTCGTACGTGCATAATTGACACTGATCATTAGATGCTTCAAAAAGTCTTAGATACACTGCAAATGGTGCAAATTAAACGACATGTCTTTGAATGCTTATTTTTTTCCATAAATTTCAATCGTAAGAGATTTTGTTAAAAACTATTCATACGCTATAGATATTATTAACTAATAATAACGGTCCATCTATCAGAGATCTCGGAATCAATCTTAATTTTAAACTTATCGACTATCTCAACGAACAATGTCGGATGTGCAAATGGGTAAATTTGCACTAAAGCTGTTTTGAGGCTTCTTGTCGTTTGCTTTTAAGATAAAAAAAAATATAGAAATGTTTTGTTATTTTGCAAAAACCCCAATATATGAATTTTATTGTAAACATATTATGTCAACTTTAAATAGCTCTAATATAAAGCTACATATTTTCACACCGGACATTGTTTATCGAGACAGTCGTTATGATTTTTTAATTTTAATTAAAAAATATTGCCAACATCTTACAATTAAAAAAAAAAACTATAGTATTTTTTTCCTATTGAGTTAGAAAAAACTCATTCCGGAAAGAATAAAATTATAAAATAAAGACAAAAAAAATGTGTGATATTAATTTAAATAACATTACGTTCAAAGAATATAATTACTGAATTAATTGAAGAAGGCGTTAACCACGAGCGATTTTCACGGCATCATATCTCGCAGAAGGCTATGACACTAAGCCAAGCCTCTTCGGGATTACGTTGAGAAAGGTTGGCCGACTTTAATTATTGTCAAAATTTGCGGAAAAGGCAGTTCAGCCACCTGTCGATTGCTCAAAGGTTTAAGAGCTTAAGTCTGTAAGTCGGAGGTTTCTAAAAGAGAGTAAAGGGAAAAAAGCGTCAAAATAAATAAATACAAATATAAGGCATGCCACCCCACCCCCAACACAAGACTGTCTGGGAAAGCCGAGTTTGCAGGAACATGACGGGATTATTTTTTTAACCTTTTATAGAAGGAGTTGTTGTTGTTAATAAGGAGTTCTAGTGATTTTTAAATATACCAGAATTGTTTTTAAACCAAGTGAGGCAATTTAAAGCAATACTTAAAACCTAAATGCTTTTTTTTCACCAAGGGGATACTGAAAGTATATTTGCTCTCCACCATTAAATTCCGTTCTAATTATTACCCGTTGAATATTCATAGTATGTACTCGTATACTCGTAAATTGGTTTGCTTTTTTACACTTTTTGTTAAAATGTTAATAGAGTCACTTTCTCAACATGTTCTACCATATGATAAAGTTTAACAGTTTTTTTAGTGATCGTTGCTGGTTATTGAATATATTTTTTCTAAAATTTAGGAATATACCTTATTAAAAACATCGTTATCAAATGATTTCAGAATGATGTCGTTTTGGAAAATAGATACAACATTAATTTATAAAGTTAAAAAACTGAACTTTTTTCATTTGAGGAAATTTTGGTGCTGTATTTGTCTTTTGATTTTTGTAGGTAATTTGTTGACAAAAGTGTTAAAAATAAGAATCGTCCCAATAGAAACACTTGTTGGTACTTTATTTTTTTTAAATATATACTTATGACTCTTATGAGGATATTTCAGCCATTAAAGATTACTAAAATTATAACAATTCATGCATAATTAAGTGCTTTGAAAATTTCGTTGATACCGGAAATACCGCCCTTAACTGCCTTATTTGAATGAAATGCAACCCTTTGACAAGAAGTAGGTACTTGGTTTTTTCCCAGGGTTTTAAAATTTCAAGACCCAGTCGTCTGGGAAAGCCGAGTTTGCAGGAACATGACGGGATTATTTTTTTAACCTTTTATAGAAGGAGTTGTTGTTGTTAATAAGGAGTTCTAGTGATTTTTAAATATACCAGAATTGTTTTTAAACCAAGTGAGGCAATTTAAAGCAATACTTAAAACCTAAATGCTTTTTTTTCACCAAGGGGATACTGAAAGTATATTTGCTCTCCACCATTAAATTCCGTTCTAATTATTACCCGTTGAATATTCATAGTATGTACTCGTATACTCGTAAATTGGTTTGCTTTTTTACACTTTTTGTTAAAATGTTAATAGAGTCACTTTCTCAACATGTTCTACCATATGATAAAGTTTAACAGTTTTTTTAGTGATCGTTGCTGGTTATTGAATATATTTTTTCTAAAATTTAGGAATATACCTTATTAAAAACATCGTTATCAAATGATTTCAGAATGATGTCGTTTTGGAAAATAGATACAACATTAATTTATAAAGTTAAAAAACTGAACTTTTTTCATTTGAGGAAATTTTGGTGCTGTATTTGTCTTTTGATTTTTGTAGGTAATTTGTTGACAAAAGTGTTAAAAATAAGAATCGTCCCAATAGAAACACTTGTTGGTACTTTATTTTTTTTAAATATATACTTATGACTCTTATGAGGATATTTCAGCCATTAAAGATTACTAAAATTATAACAATTCATGCATAATTAAGTGCTTTGAAAATTTCGTTGATACCGGAAATACCGCCCTTAACTGCCTTATTTGAATGAAATGCAACCCTTTGACAAGAAGTAGGTACTTGGTTTTTTCCCAGGGTTTTAAAATTTCAAGACCCGGACGACTGTGGCTTTTTCGAGGAAACAACATGGCGGCCAGCCGTTATTTCAGGTAAATAAGGCAGGATTAAAATACATATATATTATTTTGAAAAGTTAAAATATATAAGCCCTAACATTTTGGAAAACTATTTTTATGTTTAAATATACTTACACTTTGATAATGTTTAAATTTTTCCCCATTTCTTTATATTTTCTAAGCTGTAATTATTGCAGTTTGTGCTTGGAAACCTCGACGCTTTGGACCACTCGGTTACAATCATATTAAAAATAGTTGATTCTTAATTTTTCAGTCGTTAAATTTTATACATATTCAATATAAAGCAAAAAAAAATAGTGTATATCGTTAAATATTAAAAAAAGCAAACTGTATGCCTGGCATCGCGAAATTAGCCCAGTTTTGTCTATCCGGAGTTTTTAGATCAATGCTAATATTTTTATTTTTCGATCGCAACGCCATGAGCCATGAAACTTTGGAACAATAACTGTATGACAGTTACAATAAGACGCTAAGTTTTTTGCGGCATATTTTTCCAATGATTCAATACTAGAGTGTTGAAGTTCGCGAGAAGCCGGGTAGAAACAAGGTACCTACTATGCAATAATAATATAAACTACCTGAATGCGAGACAAACAAACAAAAAATACACCGGTCGTACTATTAGAGTTGATGCGAACAACACATACTTAGAATTGTGTGTATTGGTGTATATTTATACACTTCCCAGAGCGATATCATTGAGAAAGGTCATGGAGGAACAGCCTTTTGTTATAATTACTGTCACTAGCGAAGTGACAGTAAATGTATTACAGTGTGTTTCTTTATTATCATTCAGAAACAATGAATTGCTGTTCCTCAATCATCACTTTACTAATTATGGGTATAATTCTCCACTGTCCAGAATGTCAAGACTTGTTAACTCAAGCCATGGTCTTGAAATTTTTGGTAGCAGTCTAAATGATTGTTGTCATTCTTTACGACTCTACGAAAACTTTGACTAGACCATGGCTTGAATGTTCTCCCTTTTGTTTATTTTGTCCTATTTTTGTCATCGCTTCATTTATTAATATGTACGTGCTATTTTTTCTCTGTTGCTCTTTTTTCCATTTCGTGTTTCATATGTCTTTTTTGTAATTGGATTAAGTCCGTTAATTTATAAATAAATAAATAACCGTATGCGAGCAATGCACCTGTGTGGGTACTGTATTCGATTAAATATTCGCTGCGATACCTACAGTACAATACAAGAGAGATTCAAATTAGTAAAAGAACTCTTCGTCTACAGAAAACTTCAAAACCTAATAAACTATTCTAGTTAATAATACTCCACAATAACAACTCTAGACCTGTTTTCGTCAGAAGACCCCCGCGCCCCGCAGCAGTCTCCTCAAGTATTGCCACCCTCGTCCGGACCTACGCCTCACCGCCCCACTAATTACAAGTACTTATGGTGACAAATAGTCCTGCTATGCCTAGCCATAATTATCCTTGTGTGAGTCGACAACACAATCACGACCAAGCTAATACCTACTGTTTATTGTACAGGTATGTAAATACATGCTTATAGCAAGCTCATTTTATTTTATTGACATTTTCCTCCATTTGTACACCATTTTGGCAGCTTACCTTATCGCAAAATATTATTGTAGGTACTATTAAAGTCAAACCGGTCTAAGGCAACATCCTATAAGAGTCACAACAGCCCGGAAACAGTGGTATCCAAATTTGCTGATTTAAATGATAATAATTGACGCCCTCCGTGATCGAGCTGTTAAGATCTTCGACTATGAATCCAGAGGTCGCGGGTTCGAATCAGTGTTATTTCTCATCGAATTAATTACAAATAATATTTAGTGCCTACTTTCAGTGTCACCCTGGAGAATTACCACAATTCAGAATCAAATTGTTGCTTAAAATGGTTTTAGCCGTTTTTGGTGACCATATATACATATATATAGTAAATGCATTTTAGTTTTTTTTTTACAGTTTTTAACTAAAATATGTCGTTGCATAGCAGGTACTTCACCACCTTCCTCTTTCCCATCTTCTTCCCTTCACCACTCCCTTTAGCCTCACAACATATTTGAACAAGATGCCATAGTCACCCTGGCTCCGGACAGTCGGGAGCATTTGAGACTCGTGCGGTATTCGCATCAAAATAATAATCAAACAATTGATAATTGAAAGGTGTTAAGGACGCTGGATAAAGATTGATGGTAAGAGGTAGGATTATAAGGTTGAAGCAAGGAAAGGGCGAGGAGAAGGAGTAAATAATAATAAACAAAAACATTTCGCTTAATTTCTGAAGATTGGTTTCTCATCAAGTAGAGTTTACATCACCCTGGAACGATTCTAGAATATTTTGTATTTAAATTATGTATGCGCACAACTTGACGGGCAATAACAAACAATTACTTGCCCGTGCGGGATTTTAACATTACGAGATCAGTGTTCAGATTATAGGGGCTTACAGCTTTGCCATGGAGGTCGTCAGGTTATAATTTATTAGATGAAATGCCTTCTTCAAAATATAATAAAAAATAGCTTATAATTTATTTCGTTTAATTTTATAACAATATTTCGACCTTCTGTTTTGAAAAATGCGTTAAAACTAAGCCATTATAAAATATAACATGTAACAAATTATAAAAAAACTTTCGTGTTATGTTAGCCAACATTGGATTCTTTCTGTTTCGCGTTCGTAAACTGGAGTATATATATATTATGTACAGTGACATTATTTGTTCCCCATTGCATGGCCGCCAGGTTATTTGAAATCTGATAGGCGGACTGCAGTTCAGGCGCTGTCAACCTTTTCTATTTGAAATTTTATAATATTTTAGAAATGTTATTATTAATAAGTTTCATCAAAATGAAGAAGATTATAAAGTTAGTCAAATGTTAGAGAAAAATATACGTTTTATCCACTTTAATTATTGTATTCCTCTTTGAATTTTTTTGTAACTTTCATGTGGAACTTGAATGAATCATTTACAAATATTTATTAGGTTTACAAACAATTTTGAGTTTTCAGCCGACTATTTTCGAACAGAACCGTCATGTTTTTTTAAAACTTAAATTGTAGTATTTTTTTTAAATAAAAGCAGTGCTGTTAATTCGAGCATATCTGATGAGGTGATATTTTTTTTCTTTTTTTTTTTTCTTGAAATTATGTTTATTATTTGAATTTTTGTTGCTTTTCATATACTGCTCGGCAAAGAAAAAGCGAACGTGCCCTAAACTACTCGGGTATAAGGTCGATTCAAATGGTGCATACACATAATATACCAATTATATAAATCATATGGCCTTCATCTAGCAATGGATAAACACTGGCTAGTGAAAAAATATTTTAAATCAGTTTAGTAGGAATTTGTAGATAAAAACGATGCATAAAAAATGTTTGTTTTTCCATTGTAAACAACTCTTAGAGGTTATCATTTGTGATTAATAATGCAGACATTGCAACAAATATACACGATTAGTTAATTGCTGTTTTTTTCCGCTCGTCGCTCACCGGTTGTCAACCCCAGAAGTAACATGTCAGCTGATACGGTTATCGTGTTCGTAGCCCTATCGACTTTGTATGTTTCTTGCAGTAATCAGTTCCCACCTCCCTCCTGGCGTGAACAGTCCGTGTTTCCGCCGCTCGTGTCGTGGTACTCCCGTGTTTCTTATCACAACAATCTGCCGATTTATTTCAGTACGATGTATCAGAATGAGTGTCGCGTATCGTAAATTGTCGCATTTAGATAGGATTTCGGTCGATTTCGTACCGAGTGACCATCTCAAGTGGTGCTTCAAGTTCAGCTGACGAATAGAATCCTGCCATAGTTTGTTTTCTGTGAAAATAAATTGAAATCACGCACCGCCCTTTGAGAAGCCGAGAAAAAATACTCCGTAAAAATCGTAAGCAAAATTGAAAAAATTATTAACGTTGCGATGTTCATTGTTTGAGTTTACGGAGACAGTGAAACACGAAGAAGCAAACATGACGTATTTACACCCTGTGATAAGTTTCATGAATTGACATGGTTCAGAATGAACTGTTGTACCTATTTGAACTGCATTTTAAAATATTGACTTTCAATGAATTTCCCGTTGACAACATGATAAAGAAATTCTCGAGTAGCCGAAGATAAAATTTGAACTACGGTATTTACAAATTTGTGCCAAAGATTTTTACACGAACAAAATCCTTATCAATAAACATAACAAGACAGATACTGCGATATAAACAATCAGTCAATAAGTAAAGCGTTATCTCGCTGGCAAGCTTGTCTCGTACCTACGTTAGATAATAATAAAAATCACAGAGACATATAATATTAACCGCCACCAAAAGCGGTTGATAGTAAATCAAACGAAGTCGTAAAAAGCACCCGTAAGGTTTCTTCAACTGACAGCTGTTTGAAATGAAGGAAGAAATGGCGGGAAAGTCAACCGCAGACAGAGGCGGCTGGCCGAAAAGTTACGGCAGCACCAAGTCCAGTTCCAGTTCTGACGATATGACAATACACAGCGAGTATGCTAATTATAAATTGAAGTTGCCATTGAGTTATAGCGAGGGGTATACGAGGATTCCGGATTCTTCGGAGGCCCCTTCGCGATTGTTGGGAATCAAGAGCTCCTGGTTGTTTGGCCTGTACGTGGCGTTCTATGTGTTTTACCTGGTGTCTGGTGGACTCGTGTTCTCGGCGTTGGAGGCCCCCATTGAGAATCAAGTGAAGCAGTCGTTGCTGCGCTCGAGAAATGAGTTCTTAAGGATATATCCAAGTGTCGATGGTAAATATATTTTTTTCAATATTTTAATTCAATTTTTTTTCTATGTCAAAAAAAAAATTAAGAAATGTATGATGAAATTCATAGATTAACTTACCATGTCCATTTTAACATATTTGTTGATAGTGTAAATGTACTTTTTTTGTGAAAAAAGTGTTAATATGGAATAATTTACGTCCTTCCTCACATTTTGAACGCACGTGTTACCTAAACAAAACGATTAAATAGGGGTTGTTGCATCATTAAGTTAACGTACTTTTAAAATATTATAATAATCTGTAAAATACGTAGGATATACCATAATACGCAGAAGTTATATCAAGGGTCGCATTATAATGTTTTTCAGGTACCACTTACCTTGAGCTTGTTTTGCAATAACAAATAATACACCAATATTATGGGTATTATACATAAATTAGGATTATTTGATTGATTTAATATCTATGTAAATCGATGAATTTATATAGATATATATATATATATATATATATATATATATATATATATATATATATATATATATTATGCAAATACTAATCGATATTCTTAATTGTGCTGTATAGAGCATCGGTAGGTACTGTAGATATTGGGGTTACCAGTGCAAAATAAATCTGTGAACTTAGATATTATTTGTATCAATAATATTATTATAATCTGAATAACCTCATTTAAATTAAAGTTTTAAATATGATTCTAAATTTTGCAAAAAAACAAAAATAAAATACGCTAGCTATAAACGAATAAAGTAATGTAATTAAATATTCGTAAAAAAAAAAAAAAAAGTGGTTATAAACAAAGTGAATGTGTTCTATTTATAATGTAATTAACTCTCCTTTATGAGTCATACATCAATTTGGAGGAAGTTACTTACTGCGCGGTAATTACTTACAACCATAGCCATAAAATACAAGACACGTCATAATAATAAATGGATAACTTTTATAGCGCCGTTTTTGTGGAAAAATCACCTCAAGGGCGCAATGAATGAATAAATGAATTTATCCAACCTATAATTTATCACTTAAGCTTATAACTAATATCTTACAGTTAAGATTTATTACCAATGGCTTACAACTAATATTTCCATCTAGTGACTTACAATACGGACTTATAGCTAGTAACTTACTACTGAGTATAACTTATAACTAGTGACTTACACATATTCATATTCATATAAATCTTACGAAAAATGTAACACCACTAGCACCGTCTTGTTTTTAGTTTCAACCGCTTATGAAAAGGATAGCCATTCAAAGAATATGTGTGTGCGCGGATGAGATGGCTATATGAAGCGTGTCTGGAGGGTATGTCTCGTGGACTCGGTTTAGTGCAACCAGGCGCGTTATCTCAGTAACGTATCTACATTATTTAATTAAACTAAGCTTACAACAAAGGTGGCATAATGATCTAGAACGCCGAAACAGCTGTCACTAAAAATAAAAACTAAAACTAGCAGAACTAAATAATAATGATATTTAATGATATTATTTAAATTGAAATGAAGTTCTATGAATTACACAGAAAAAAACATCAAACTGGTAACAACTGTAAACAAGTAGCAACTTGTTAGAATTCTTTTTAAATGTTATTAACTTATTATTATTATCGTAGCCTAGCTTATATAGAAAAATGCTTAGTGTATCGCTTCTCATAGTTTTTCCCACCTTTATCGCTATAAATCATAAAAAAAACGCATAAAGATTGAAAAAACCCCTAACAAAAATCATTTGATGACAAAATAAAACACGAAGTGAAACAAAATATAGCATCTGTAGTTCCTCCGTTGGCCGCCACTATAGAACTTTGTAAAACTGGAAATCTGTCATTTTTTAAATTGAAAAATCAGTTTTTTTTAGAATGCCTCTTACAACCAGCAATACCACGAGCAATTAGTTTTCTGTCAATTCCCGTGAAACAGCTGAATACGAAATCTGTTTTTTGTTTTTGTTTTATTTTTTTCAAACTAGCTATGCGTCATACAATGACTAATGGATAGATACTAGACCATTTTCCGATACGACGGGAAGTATCCAATTAAGCTCTAAATGGTTTAAATGCGTTTTTAATTTAATTCCGTCGAATGCACGTCCTTTGAAATACCCGTGGACTGTCCATTAATACATTTAGAATACCAGATTGTTAAATAATATTTGATATATGAATACATTTTGACTTTTTTTCTGGGATTCCCAAAGTTTTCGCTGAATGTTTTATAAATTAAGGGAAATTCAATAGAAGGTGTCACATTTGAAAGTAATTACATATATTTTTTATAAAGATGTTTAATATTGACTTTTCAGTACATTCTTATTATTATTGATAAAAATACATTAGTATTACTTTCTGCACCATACTACATAATTCTAATTAGTAGCGCCTTTCATAATTTTTTTTTTAAGTAGTTTCATTTATACATTGGAAAAATATACAACAAGTTTGTGGCGATCTATGAATCGATTTTTAAGAAAATATTAGACAAGGAAAAATAAATATTAACACTCAACAATAATCAGAAAATCGTTTTTAGAAAATACCACCATTTTTATAAACTGGAGACTGATTTTATTTGTTTATTAGAGATTAGGTGAAGTTGAGATAATTGCGCCTTGTATTCAAATTGTATTCCAATAAATTATATTAAAACAAACTGTTATAAGTAGTACATCTTTTTTAGTTCCATATTTTGTGGAAAATCATAATCACTGTATGTAAAAATCACCAGCACGAAACGTCGATATAGATTTTATCGAGTTGGTAATTTTTAAATCGTTTCCGAGCCCGATTGCAAATCGCCAACAACAAAACGAAAGTGGTAGATACTCTTAAGTATCGCCATGGTAAAAGACCACCATTCACAATTGACGTTTCTTGAAATAGCTTTAGCCGTGTTTGGTGACCAGATCTGAACAGCCAGGTACTTCCCAACCTTTCTCTTCCCCATCTAATTACCCTCCCCACTACCTTCAACCTCACAACATACCCCATTTAGGGATGCCATAGTCTCACTGGCTCTAGACGGTTAAGATCAGTTGGCATTCTAGTGCGGTATTCATGTAAAAAAATGTAAGGACAATCCATCATATAATTACACGCCATTTTGTTACCTGGTTTTTTTTTTTTTTTTTTTTTTTCAATTGCTTCATGTCTCGAACTCACGACTTAATTACAAATAATCTTTAGATACCAACAAAAGATTTTTTTTAAATAATCAAAATTGGTTTGTCACGTATGAGCATGTAGGTTGAGTGGTATGACACAAGTCATTTATCAATTCGTATATTTTTACATGATAACATCATGCTTTTAACCACGATTGAAACATGGAAGTCAACATATCAACAAAGCCAAGAATCCATAACAATAATGTACCAAATATATCTTTATTTTTTTTATCTATGAGTTTTTCTCAAATCAATCAAGTACGGAAGCCATTTGTATGCACTGAGATCCCACGCATGCGATTATCACATCCATTATTTGAATTCAATTGTTAAAAACTGGTTAATTAAATGATTGATGACTTCAAAATAGTAATGTTTCAAAATGTCACTGAGTCATTTTAATGATTTTATGACAATAGCTTCAATTTGCTTTGTTTATCTTCTCGCTGATTTGGCTTGAAGGAAGTTTTATCTTTCTCGTACAAAACATTTGTATTTTTATTCATCTACACATAAAATATAACCGTAACTGGTATATAACAATTTATCATACTGAAATCACGCTAAAATCACAATACCCAAGTTAGTTATCGATGAGTGTGAATAATATTTTGGACACAAGAGCATACAAAGTAACTATTTATCAGTTGACTGAGATAATTTTTTATTGATTTATGAATGATTATTTAAGTTATTTCTAATTTAGTATCTTTTAATTCGTGGTGGAATTCCATTTTAATGATTTAATAAAAAAAATTTACAACTTTATTTCACTTCACTTCACTATCTTCAGACTAGTCTGTAGATGTCCGGTATAGGCTGAAACCGGTCCAGTCAAAAATTAAAATAAGTGGAATAAAGTTATAAATTTGTTTTATTTAATCATTATATAAGTTGTGTCACAATTAGGTTTAAAAAAAAAATCAACTACTTAATTTCGACCCCAAAGTAATCAATAGTTTTAATTTGAAGAACAGTAATACAATATAAATCCCATTAGCCATATAACCATGGTAGTTTCGATGGTGGTCTTTAATTTTTGACCGGGAGATTCTGTCTCGATTTCCGTCGTAGAAAAATAAAACACTTGTGGGTTTTTGCTTGTTCAGTCCGAGTATTTTGATAGCAATTAATATGTTTTCTGGATCATACGAGTACATACACGGTTGTCATTCCCACAAGAGAAAGGGTCGTCATTCGACACATTTTTGAGCTCAACAATTTTTTATATGTTTCAAAGTGAATACAACACAAGTGTTCCAACTACTGCCAACCGTCTGGAGCCATTTCAGCCAGTAGAATTATGGCATCCCCAATTGGGGAATGTTGTGAGGCGGAAGGTAGTGAGGAGGGAAAATAGATGAGGAAGATAAAGGTCGGGAAGTACCTAGCTATTCAGATCTTGTCACCAAACACGGCTAAAGCCATATCGAGCAACGTTTCGATCCTGAATGGTAGTCTTTCACCAGGGCGATACTGAGAGTATCTACCACCCTGAAATGACCCGCGGCTTTGGGTTTCATCCTTCCTAAAGAGCGCTGGTCTTTGTCAATTTGCCACTCTGTCCTTAAATAACTACAACATAAAAAAATAATAATAAATCTGTTTCAACATCTCAACGTATTGATTATTGCTTAATTAAATTAAATACTCGTATACCTTACTTTTTGTCCTCGATTAAAAGAAATAATATTTTTTAAATCCGCTCAAAATAAAATCACGAGGTTCTTACAAAGTGTGGTAAAATTGACGGTGATTTATCAGACCAGAAAGTGGATGTGCAATTACTTTGACCGTCACATAGCGTCACATGGACCGTTATTAATTGCTCGGAGATAAAGGGTGGACGAGGTGAAAAACCTCCCTGATCTTTTAATCTGTCAAACGTCTTTCTCGGCCTTCTGATCAGATTATCTCTGGATTTTCTTATTCTAGAGATACAATAATGAATAATGATCACGTTTTAATATATTGTTTACCGTTTTCTCACAGATACGGTATATTTGGTTTCTCTCACCCTTAGAGTATATAGAGTGGTATCTATCCAAGGCAGTGTAGTCAGTTTTTGATGATTTTTACCGGACTCGGCGGACCTGGGCGTGGCTAAGACTAAGGTTAGGGTATTTATACATCCATTCATAGCACATATCGACATAATGTTTTTGTTTATTCGTATAACCACTTTTTCACAGTATTGTTATCGACAAAAAATATGGCATTTAACCTAAAAAACCATTTAGCTGTGTCAAGTTTAGTGGCGTAATAAAAACATGTAGGCGGAGTCCTGCGGTGACCCAGGAGCCCAAGATCATTGTGACAGTACATAGAAGCGGTGTATTATATTTGTTGTCTCTTTCTCTCTCATGGCGTACGACGTAAAAACCCGGAGAAGTGATTTATCGCAAGTTTGTATAGGTTGGGTAAAAATAATTAGCTCTCTCCATACAGCCTTACTCCAAGCTCTCACCCCTAGGCGAATGGGATAAATATCCAATAAAGACCAAAGATGATCGTACTGACTAGCCATATGAGGACACCCCAATGATTAGTATAATATAGTACGTACAGCTAGTTTCAATCTATATAAGCTAGGCAAATACAAATAAAATACATTACAATATAACTGTGTATAAATCTCTCAATCAGAGTTGAGGCCGGGATAGTACTCACGTACAGCGTGTTCCGTTTGAAGTTTAATTTTTTTTAAACAATTTCTTGAATATTTAACACTTCAGAGATCGAAGCCAAAGCGTGTTGAAGTCAGTTATATAAAAAGTTATTTAACATTAATGTTCTTTTATTTCATTGTTATTAAAATACTTCAAATATAGTTCTCAATAAAGGACTAAATTTTAAGGAGTATTGAATAAAATAATGGAAGGTATCCAGTAATTCGTATTATTCCCCGATTTGAGAAATTCTCGAGCACGACAACGGGTGCTAATTACTGTTTCTTCAGAAGAAATTATAATATATTATTTTTAACAGCACCCAGTCGAACTGCATGAATAAGACACGCTGTAAGTGCACTTTCAATATAATAGAAGAATCGTCGTAAACACTTGCTGTCTCTTTTCCACTAGTCCATTTTACACTTTCGTATAGGCCTTAAGTATCGCCCTGGTGAACGACCACCATTCAGAATCGGAACGTTGCTTAGAATGGTTTTAGCCGTGTTTGGTGACCAGATCTGAACAGCCAGGTACTTCCCAACCTTCCTCTGCCTAATCTCCTTCCCCTCCCCACTACTTTCAGCCTCACAACATACCCTGTTTGGGGATGCCATAGACTCACTAGCTCTAGACGGTTGGGATCAGTTGAGACTCTTGTGCGGTATTCATATAAAAAAAATAGTAATAAAAAGAAGGCGTAAACAAGACAAAATCACCACTAAAGCCTATACCGATGTACAATACACCCAACGCTAAGCATGTATTGTTTGTTTTAACTCTGGTTGAGTTACCTATGCATTGGTCGATAATTGAAATTAAACGGTTTCAATGGACTTCCATGACCTTTCAGATATACCTTATCATATAAGTATTTATTGAAATGTTTCTGAGAAAATCTGTGAAAATATAATTATTATTTGCGAAGGAAGAAAGCTGCTAAAAATATAAATATTGTTTATCGATCAACTTCGAGAATGTTTTTTAAAGGTCAGAACTCATAAATGACACTAAACGTTACTTTCTAGCATTCTAATACAAGCAATCATTGTTACACAATTATCATCATTTTATAAAAAAATATTCTACTTGTACTCACTGTCACTTACCTCAGAACAGGTTCTTATGACCTAGTGAGGTAGGTAATGTAAAAAAAAATGTAAGAAACAAAAAGTTAAAAGTAAAAAAAAAATCCTACGAATGATGTATCTGAAAATCTACGGGTAGTTAGAAAAATGTCTGAGGTTTCCAGTGAATACAATTTTACAACTGTGATCCGTTAAATTCTATGAAAATATACCGAAATGCCAGTAAAAGGTGCAGTTTTAAAACCAGAAAAGCCATTTTTGAACGTTTTACCTAAAATTCTAGTATGCTTTTCATAAAATTTTTAAAACATATCACTCTTTAATAATTGTATTCACTGAAAACCTCAGACATTTTAATAATTACCCATATAGAATTAACAGATGAATTATTTGTAGTATTGCTTGTACTAGAAAGCCAATAAGTTTCTATTTTTGGGTGCTGACACTTAAGAATTAAAATACTGTTGGTTTAAGTTTTCTCTGAAAAGAGTATTCATTGAGTTATAAAAGATGTTATTATTGTTATTAAATACATTTATAATTCTAATACATAACCGTATATCTTCAAAATATACTGATTAAGTTTTTGATAGCTCTCATACAGCAAACCCATATTTTAACATTTTTCTCCAAATAAACTTTCTGTCTTACGTACTCAAATGAACCTACACGTTTTCATCAAATCACTGTAGTGATTTTATATACGAATTAACACACTCTCTCTTAACAGTATTTTATACATTATTTTAGTTAAATTAGAATTAACTTTAAAGCTTTTGTGCTTATTATATACAAAGATGACAGCCAAATCGGAAGAAATTGGAAAATAATATTAGTAATTTTCAAATTAAGTATGAGATCGATTAAAATGCCGGTTTCTAATAAGGTCTCGGTGGCTGAATTGGCAGAGGCGTTACTCCCGGATAGAGTAGAGGTTCCGAGTTCGAGTTTCGGTCACGACCGTTATTCTTTTTGTTTCTGGCTTTTTCTGTTTTATATTTACGTTCGAAGATTATTGATATTATTTCAAAAATTATTATTATAGTGTTTGTCTTACACACATGTTTTCATTTATACATTTTTTAATCGTCGTAGTTCCAAAATTACGTAGTTATTATCTTACATACCAACAAAAACACGATTCCAGTAAAAATGATAGTAAAATTGTTAAATTTCCCGTTGTTGATAATCCGAATTTAAAAAAAACTGTAGAACTTTGAAATCCTGGTTTCAAAAAGTTCAGATTGAAATTCAAACTAAACAGTGCATAACAATAGTTAACGATTAGTTCTAGTTAAACTCAAAACTCTTGTGTTTATCTATTCCGTCAGTTGGCAGGCCTGTGATTGACATTTCATTACCAATCTCATTCGATAGAGTGAAGTCTGGGTATTTATTGAGAATCCTTGACTGGGATCCGTTATAAAGCGTGATTAAATTATCAGGCTGTTCAATTTGAACTATTTATAATGTTTAGAAATATATGGTTTACCGCTTTGATGATGTTGATCAATTTCATGGAAATAATTTTGTTTTTAGAATAATTACAAAGTCGGGTTAGATTATTTCTCATACCTCTTTCTAAATAGTTCCAATAGTCGTATTGGCTAAGTGAAAACCGCAATATTATTCTAATATTAAGTTAAAAGTCTCAGTACACATTTAAGATCAAAATATATAAATCTTCACTGAAATATTTTTAACCTCCGACTGAATATCTTAAAATCTTTGAACTTTTCATTTAAAAGAATAATTCATCAACATTGAGTTCGGAAAAAAACCATATTCGTGATTTTTCATATCCAACCCATGCCGGTGTTCAAAATGAACTTTTATTTAATTTTCAATGAAATGAAAACTTGTTGATAAGAAATCTGAAAATAATAAGATTCAGAAATTTCATATTTTGTCATTCCTTCAAAGTACGTACCAATTAAGTAAGACTGATGTTTTTTAAGTATCTTAATATTTTTGACCGGCTAGTAGCCACGTTGAAAAATGCGTCGGGTTCCCACCGAGATGTCGTGTGTTTAATTCCTCTGTTAGCTAATTCATTCATCATTGCACAAGCAACATTTACGCTTATAATGAGGGTAGTAGGATTTTTTTAAATATTTTCAGTTTATTCGTAACCTGAGAATTTTGTTTTTTTTTTAAAATGGAAGCAAAAAAAAATAATTTTTTTAGTCGTTCTCGGGCCATAAATCAAATCAAATTACAAGACTCCAATCGACGCCGGTCAAAGGCACGTGGATCGACTCGAGGTGGGGTAAGGTTAGGCTAGCCCGGGTCACTTAGCAATCCGATATCGGCTGAACTTTGACCAATAACCGAACACATAACAGATATTTGATATAATCGGATATCTTAGACCTCTGAGCGAGGTCCGCTTCGTGAAATGAGGAATGAACTGATCTGATATCATCATATTATTGTCACGTAGTTTAGGACATTAGGATGAAACTGTTGACCCAAATATTTGATTTATCATTTCCGTTCTTCGTATTATTTATTTCACGTAAATCAAAGAGACGGGGAATGAAATATTTAACGTTTGACAGGGGTGTGTTTTTCATTTGCGTTTACGTGTTTCCTAGCTTGTGCCCGGGAAGAATATGAGATTAGCTCTGTCTCAACCAATTTTTAAAAAATCTTTTTTTGTGCCCGACTAAAGGTAAGTTTTCCTTACTTCGGGTGAAATTGGTCAAACATTTTCAAATTTGTAAATTCTTTCATGAAGAGATAGTTAATTATAATCATTGACCTCTATGGGACACATGAGTCAAAGAGTCGCTTTAAAATTTGTATATATGACACTTCAGTGCCATAAACAAACAAAAATCACAAAAACAGCTAAGGACATCTCATTTTATATTCATCCCCTTGTTCTATTCGTTCAAGACTCGTGGACCCATCGCCTCGACGAGGCGCCCCCATGCGTCCCTGTCTTGCGCTACTTTGGTAACCACAGTGGGTCAGCTTCCAAAAGCTTGCCAAACCACCTTTATTGCAACATTTCTATAAATGGTAGAAAGGGTTCAATGTTAAACTTATCTCAAAAAGACAAGATCACGATATCGAAAAAAGTGTTTTTCACAATATTGGAATGTTTTTTTATTTTAATAAATCAAAGAGTTTCTTAAATTAGATATACCGATTTGAATTTGATAGAAAATATTATTATCACATTAAACTTAACCGTTTTCGTTTTCAATCAATATCAGATATCTCCAAAAATATTAGAAGGTATAAATAAATGTTTAGCAAATACAATCCAGCATCCAAGTCCGTGGTAATTAATTCAGATAGCAAGAGTTAGCACTAGAAAAAGTAAATTGAATGAAGCCCCGAGAGCTGAAATGGTAAAAGGTTTACTGGATTGATTGCTTTTGTGAGTTCGCCCGAATCATGGTAATTAATTTCTTTTGTCAAACCAGACGACTGCAAATAACTTTAAGGCTTTTCATTTTATTCTCGTAAGTCTGTGTTGATGAATTGTGGAGGCTCTTGTTTGGTTCTATTTCAAAGTATGCAGGAGAAAAGGATTGAAAACTTATTTACAAAAGTTTGCCTTTTAATATTATTACCTACCATTACTCACTATTCTCTGGTTTTAAACATCTAAACCTTGCTACTATTTTAAACGCCGTGGGCTTTAAACACATTTGTTTAAAGTTATTGTTAAAAATAACTAACTAACCATTACGCCGTTTACCCGCAGGGGTAGGTAGAGGGACGGACCGCCATACAGCTCTGTCTTGGCACACACTGCTTGCTTCATTCACATTCATACATCGTCTCATACATAATCTTCTGTTATTCTGACTCTTCACACGATCCGATTGATTTGTTATTTTTTAAATAAAAAATATTTTAGTTTTAAAACCACTTTTTTATATAACAATTCGCAAACTTAACCTTCTTCAGGAACGTATATATATAAACTTAGTTTATATATATACGTAATCTGGTACCGTTCCTGAAGAGGTTAAGTTTAACTGAAACCGGTCGAATTAGCTCTGTCTTAAAGTACACACTGCTTATTTTTATTTACATTCATATATCGTCTCAAGCTACAAAGTGATTGCTTCCTTCGATAGATTTAATATTTGATTCACTAGATCGTTCCATGTCTTTCTCGGGCGTCCCCGACTTCTTCTTCCATTCACTTTCGCTTCATATATTATTTTACACTCCTTTTTTCGGTCACTCGCTCTACCTGCCTAAACCATCTAAGCGTTCCTATTCATTACGCTTACATCAGCCTTGCATTCTTTTCGGATATCTACATTTCAAATAAAAAAAAGTTTTTTAAAACATTCGAAATGTTGATAGGTTTCGCAACGAATGTTTTTGTTTTCGAACACAGTACTCACACTGGTGTATTGCTTGCATACATCATGTTTAAAACACGTTGATCGAATTCATAATTGATAATCGTGTACACTTGTCTCGCTGTCCCTTTTTTGCTAATTACAATAAGTAGGCGTGAGCAAGGCAAAAGGCTGTTTCGCAGGAACGTATCCCGAGGGTATACAAATGCACCAATACACATTCTTAAGTATGTGTTGTTTGCGTCAACTCTAATTTTGGGACCTATAAACATTAGTTTTTATACTGACCCAAATGTGCCATGTAAATTTCTCTGAACTGATAGCATCGTAACAAAAACAAATCATCGACATTTAGATTATCTCGTGATATACGACCTGCCCGGGAGCAGGATACGCACTGCTCCTCTCCTCTCCCTTCTCCCTTCTCTCTCATCTCTCATCTTCTATCGTTATCTACCCGGTCTCTCTATTCTCTCCGTGCCCGCGGTGTTATCTTCACTTTAAATTCAAATTGCTTCACCTCTCTCTTCCTACAACCTACAACCTTATCCCAACGAGTTTCCGGGATCTCAGTTAGCTTACTAAATAATTCTAACACCAAATACAATGTGTATTGTATTGTACCCTTATATATCTGTTTATTCGTTGATTCATCCTATACTAATCAAAGATATGTTATCCAGAATGTGGAGACTTGTTAACTCAACCCATGATCTTGAAATTTTTGGTACCAGTCATTTTTGTAATTCTTTACGACTCTACCAAAACATTGACTTGATCTTGGCTTTGATTCGAATGTTCTTTCTATTGTATATTTTGTCCTATTTTTTTAATTCCTTTATTTAATACGAGTATGTGCTGTTCTTTCTCTGTTTCTCTTTTTTCCCATTTCGTGTTTAGTATTTTTTTTTTGTAATTGGACAATAGTCCGTTGGTTTATAAATAAATAAATTAGTTAATTAAACACATTTAGCTACTTTGAAAGCATACATTTTTGCTAAAGCAATTTAATTCTGTCTCAGAAAAAATTATTGTAATTAAAAAGGAATAGGAAAATATATTTATCCGATAATTGGATGGCTTACCCGTTTAGAAAATGTTGTAAGGAAGAAGAGAGTGGGGAAAAATGAGTTGGAAAAGAAAAAGGTTGAGAAGTACTTGGCTATTCAGATCTGGTGACCAAATATTGCTGAAGCCATTTCAAGCAACGTTTTGATTCTGAATGGTGGTCTTTCACCAGGGCGATACTTAGAGTAGGAACCAACCACTCTAGAACTTGCCGAAAATATGATTTTTTTTACCAATTCAATTTCGTATAACTGAGATTAATTAAATGTTTTTTATTTGTGCACATTTCCTGAAAAGTTATAATATATTTTAAAAGTTTTCAATTATAAGACAGGGGAAAAGTTTTTAAAATTTTGTTTCGAATCAGGTTGCTTTTTCCTGTCCGTTCTAAGTTTATTCTATCTTCTCTCAATAAGTCAGGGGGTGGGAAGGGGAAATAGGATTACGGGAATTTTCTTGCGTGGTATAGTCCTTGCCAGAGGCCATGCTTTATCTGGTAAAGTAGGCTAATCGGGAGAGACATAGACAAATTTATAGCAAATATGAGAGAAAAGCTAAAAATAATATATTCTTGAATTGACGATCTCAGACGATCAAAGAGAGTTTTTAACTCTTCGAATTGTGATGATTTTATCAAAATGATGAGTGTATTCAAAATATTTCACATTATCTTTAAACTTTTCTATTATATTTACATTACTTTTTTATTATTCTTTCATCGTCATGGTGCTAAATCCCAGGGTAGGATTTAGTCTTCTCCATAAATACCCTCCGCTGGGTCCAGTCTCTCGCCATCCTTCTACAGCCTCAGTCCTTCCCGTCATATTCCAAGTGAATCCACCCCCTCCCCACTGTCTCCGAATAGCTTCCACTGGGGCACCCACACAGTCCTGATTGTTGGTGTCTCGTCATACGGTAATCCGTCTACATGTCCAGTCCATCAGTCTCTATGACCCACAGAATCTTAGAAAATTATTATTCTTTCGAATGCATTAATATTTCACAGCAACATATTCTTATTTATTATGGTAAAATAACTTTATTTTGAAGGGTAGAGGAAGAATGAAATTGCAAATTGAGTGCCACGATGTATTTTAGTACTCGACTGATCGATGTCATTTAACTAGACGCTTTTCTTTAAGGGGGTAGATCATCCCTAATACTCCCTAGAACCTAGTAATAAAAACAATTTAACGTTTCATCATAACTTGTATATTACCCCGACGACGAGTTCGGGAAGCATTAAAACGCGTTTCATGGGTCGCAAAAACGGTTCTTGCATGGCTGTGTGTGTGGGGCAGTTTCCCAAAGTGTGCGTTGGAAGTGGCGTGTGGACATGGTCCATTAATCATAGCGGCACTGGAAATAATATCTTTATTTCTGTTACTATTTCCCATTCTTCCTCCTCCCCATCCCCCCCGTGGAGCGTGCGAACTCTGCCTTGTATGCTGCGCACTCTGCATAGGGCCGGTAAAGTGGAAAAATCAAATATAAATAAGGCTTTGGGGTTGTATGTTCTACATTCTAAAAGCACAATTTCATTTGAAAATGTAAACCTAGAAAACTTCAACATGTATTTATTACTAAAAAATTTTTTATTATACATTTTCCAACAAAAACAAATTCCTCTTAGGTAAAACTTGGAAATTTTCCGTAATAAAATGATTTTCCTTTCATTAATACATAACGATTTTTTGTCGAAATATTTTAACTAACTCTTTGAAATGTAAGTACATACTCCTAAATGCCCCAACTAGTCACTCCACATTTTACTTCTTCTCCTATTTATAAGTCTAATATTTGAAAAAAAAAAAACATCTATAAACAGGCCTGGCCTCCAACCAACTTTATTATCAATTTAAAAATGTTAAAATATTGACAAAAATCCATTTATGAAAACCTACCGAAATTCATTTTCAAACATAGAATCAAACAAATCATTCTAATTTTTGTCAATACGTATCCAATTCTAACATTTATTAACTTCACGTAACCATTTGTTAATGTGTCTTACAACAGTTATAAAACAACTTCATTTGAGTCAATTAAACTTAAGACAACAACCAAAATCACAACACTCAGAACATCAATTCCAAGTTTACTAAGTGAAACTACCAAATTCAATCAATCGTACCATTAATTGTGCCTTGTTCAACCCCGTCACAAGTTTCTTTGCCTTGTTCAGCCCGGTCCTATAGAGTTAAGTTTTACCTGATTGGTGCCTGGTTTTCGTCTGGTATGGGTAACGTAACTCATAGCCTTCCTCCCGCAAAATTTTCGCCACTAAATCACACAAATTACCCTCACACCAAGCCCGCACAGAGATATAATACACTCTTCCCAAACACCCTGTACAGTGCACGACCGGTGAATACTGAAACATGCTTTCCCAGTGTGTGTTATAAATCAACTGTAAGAATGCAATGCCGCCTAATACACTTTCAAAAATATCATTTAGGGATTACTTTAACGAATATATAATAACTGGTTTTTACCCGTGAAAACTCTCGTGATAGAACTTGCCAAGATGAAAACTGTGATTTTTTTTACAAAATCAAAAAATATAGAATAATATAATAGATGTAATATATATATTATATTTTTTGATTTGATATATTTTTTTGTTCTAACATATACATGTTTTCCAAGTTTTTAAATGACCCACTCGTACGCACAAGTTAATTCAATTATATTGGTTTATGTTGAATACCTTAATTCAAAAATGGCCCGTTGTACATAAAACAAATATTTTTTGTGTATTTACGTGAAAATTTTGCTAATTTTATTTATTTAATTCTTGGCAATTTTCTTATCCAAACAAATCTTTTGCACTTTCGGAGCTCGTTACATCGGTAAATATTTGAATTTAAGTTTTCGTTTATTTATAACGCCTCGTTTAATCTTTTTGAAATCTTTGAAGGTAATTTATTATAACTACAGGTTAAAGTTATTTTCAAGCTTTGTAGGTTACTTTGAGATGACATTTCGATAAAATGCGCTATACAAGTTAATTGTTGTTGTTACAAAAGTTGAATAAGCCTTAATAATGTTTCGACTTATAACAAGAGGACATAACATGAGAAAAACAAGGATTTGCCTGAGGTTAGCATTTGAATAATGTTGATAAATCTGTACCAAAATATTAAATGTTTTCAACCGATTATTTTGGGATTAGATTATAAAAACTGAGGATTACCATTCACATTCTTACGGTTAAACTATTTCCAAAATGGTTTTTCAGCAACAAAATTAACAAATTTTATTTTTCTATGCGACGAATTAGTCATTTTTCGTGAGATTCCGTTGAAAACATTTGATTGAGATTAAAGTAATATGTTTACTAGAATTAATAAAGATTCAGACCAAGACTTAGACCAAAGAGACATATTTGAATGATATGTGTGGGTTATATAACCATTAATTAAGTAAATACTACTTCATGCAAATTACCAGTATTCTACAAAACCTTTTTTTTAAGTGAAAAAATTATTACCCCATTCATATTTTTTTGGAATTCTTTCATTTTTATTACCATACAGATCTTGTTGACAATATTTTGTAAAATTAAATAATTATTTTAATGCGATAAGAAATGAGATAATTTCCCATTGATCAAGATGTATTAGATGGAGTACAAATTGGCTGGTTTATACAAATTGGGCTTGGGGATGTTTTTACTAGAATAGATGCTTTGTAAATCTATCTCAGTAACTTCCACGACTTTTAAATTTTCACATCTTTGACATCTCGACATTGAATTGAAAATTGATAAGAGGGAGTTTTTTAGTATATGATTACCATACAAGAGTTTTTTTGCCACCCCTGATTGGGTAGTGTAATGAGACGGGAGGAAAAGGATGGAGAAGAGGAAAGAAGAAGGTTTAGGAAATATAGGTTATTCATATCAAGTAATTTATTTATTTATATACTAACGAACTATTGTCCAATTACAAAAAAATACATAACACAAAACGGGAAAAAGAACAACAGAGAAAGAACAGCACATATATAATATTATAATGAAGCAATGACAAAAATAAGACAACATGTACATTAGAAAGAACATTCAAGTCAAAGTCGAAGTTTTGGTAGAGTCGTAAAGAATGGCAAAAATCATTTAGACTAGTCCAAAAATTTCAAGACCATGGCTTGAGTTAACTTTCTGGACAGTGGAGAATCATACCCATAATTAGTAGAGTGATGATTGAGGTAAAGTAAATCATTGTTTCTGAGTCTACGGCAAGGAATGTTAGACTGTATGAGTTGCAACAAAGAAGTAATGTAAAATTGTTCAAGCATCGCTCAACGTGGTGGTTTTTGGCCAGGGCGATACTGTAAATATAATCCCCTCTCATATACCAGTTGATAGGACGATCGACTAGCAGTCGGACAGGCTGATTTCGATTGCAACAGCAGGTGGCGACTTTTTCAGAGCATAAAATTCTTATAGAAATGGTTTGTACCTAATATATATTATGGTTTCAAATTTAGGAGCAATCTGCTATGTAAGGTGAAAATTTGTAAAATTTTCTATTCAAATTAAGAGTGGAAAAGCTTCAGGCATATTTTTCTAGTCAATGAAAACTTTTTATTTTATTTTAGTCTGCCGTTTGCTAGAAAAAGGCGTTAGGAGCTTTTCAACTCCCAATATGCACAATTTCTTATGGTAATACCATACTCTTCCATCTTCGAAATTTTAATCAGAGAATATACACACTCATGACAGTATTACGAATTTAATTTCAAACCACCTCATATTTTCTTCAGGTAAAAGTTGATGTAAACATTATCGTGTCGTTATCCTTTCCTTTGCATTTATTTAAACAACTTTGGCAACTTGGGATGGATTACATCTTAGTAACTCTGAAGTAAATAAAAAATAAAGTAAAGCGAATATTTGGTGGCTGTACGGTGTAAAGTGTGCACAGGCTCGGCGCGGGGAGGTAATCCCCGTAATCCTGCTTTATGTCCCGCAAATCCTGCGGCAGAATATTCAATTATCCGGAGGGAATCATTCCCATCTGATGTTTATTAACTCGCCTCACGGAATTAACAAATGAATCGTAATTTAATAAAGCCAAACGGATAACATATCAGAAGTAATGAATATTAAGGTTTCGAGTTATCCATATGATTGCCGAGTAAGTTATCTAATGTTTCTAAACGAAAAGCTCCTACATTTAAATCAAACCATATTCAAGTATTTGGCTTTAGTTGGGAGATTGCGAGCTTGATTTATGTATTTTTTAAATTATATATTTTTTCGTGAATCTCTTGGAATTTTGGTATAACCTCTGTGACAAAGATAACTGTCATTACAATCTCTACATTTAAATAGGACTATAGTTGGCATGTGACAGGACAATCAGATGACAGGTGGAAATATCATTTAATGAGGTCCTTTGTTGGGGAAGAGATACGAGGCTGTCTCAAACGAGCCGAACAAACGAGCCGGGCTGATTACCTAAAAAAACTGCCGACGTCGAATGAATGAAAGCCGACAAGAATCGGTAGAGCAGTAGACAATTAAGAAAGACCAGTGTTAAAAGATTATCAAAATTAAATTAAACATGTGAATTGAGGTTTTTATAATATTAGGCTAATATTACCAAATACCAAAAAGGAATTCCTTGAAAATAAAGAAGTCCATATTTACGAGAAGCTTTTATTAGCATATTCTGTGATATCAATTACGATTATTTTTGTGCTTACCAAAAATATCTAAACACGGCGGGATTCTATTGCGAGTGTATTACAGAATTCATGATACGAATTGAATAATAATATCACGGTTCCGCTCCAATAATTAAATATCCTGATCAAAGCGACAACAACTTTCCCACTCTCCAGAAACTACGAAAATAATGCAATCTCTGTTGATGATTTGGTTAAATTATAAAAAACCGATAGAGGAAACACTCTATTGATTAGCCACCCGGGCTGCCTGACTGAGCTTGACTGGTTTTATAAATTTGCGGAAACTATACCCCGGCTAGTGGAAATTCTATTAATTGCAATTCGAAACGTTGGAAAAGGCTTCGAGGCTATTTCAGGTGAACGTGGGCGAGAATTGTAAAATATTTTCGGAGAAATCCGAACTGCGTTTTGAAAGTTTTGTGATTTTATTAAAGGAATAATTAATTAGAGAGGATTTTTAACTGTACTTGAAATGTTAATAAAACATTTTATATTATGGGACTCCAATAGCTCGTGAAAAAGCTTATATTTTAGAAAGTCCCTAATTAATCCAAAATTTTATTACAATACTTTTCAAGACTGTGGTATGAACCATTTTACAATGGTGTAATAATTTTAATCTATGATTTTTTTTAAATATAGAAACGGTTGTAATGATGAAAATAATCTAAGAAAAATCAGGTTATACCAGACCTGGTATCCTGAAAATAGCAACCACGTGAAATTATTTTGAAAGAGCATGCCTATATTGACTGGCTGGGTACTCTGTATGCTAATTTTTCAAAAAAGTATTTTAAACTTATGCGTTGTTCTGAATGTTGCTTACCTTTTATAATCCTTTGGAACATGTTATTGCAATGTCGCTATATCTGGAAAATAGCACATGAAAAGCATACAGTTCAAATCATGAGTATATTCATTGATGCTTTTGTTTGAAATCTACAATATAAGCAAGCTGAAGCCAGCCATACGAGAATTGGACTTATGAACAAATAACTTTTCATTGTTTTACGGGATATAGTGAAAACGCCCACGCCGTACAGTAAGTAATCAGTTCGTCGAATTGGCGAAATTTCATTTCGAGCTTTGACTTGTTTGTGAAACAAATTTCCCGTGTTTCTGCTGTGCAATTTCGTTTATAGAAATATAACTAAGTGCTTTGTAAGTATGGTGGTGTGAATGAGAACCATTTTACTAAACAATATAATTTCCTTGGAAATACTACGAGGACGGCATTTTCAAAATTGGAACTGACGTATTTGTAAAGTTATCAAATTATAAATATAATCTTTCTAAATTCAAACAAATGAAAAAGTACCCACCTATAGTATAGTTACTTTAGTTTGTGGTTTATTTAGTGTCAGATTAATGTGCCGGTTTAATATTTTGTTTTAGTAGGTCTCTGATATTCCAAAAGGTAATTAGGTACTGCAAAAAAACGACCGCGTTCGGATATCGCACTGCGATAATAGTCTGATCTAGTAAAGCAACTAATATTTTTTTACTATGTGTACGAACAAAATTTCGCAGATTTAATTACATCCCGTGATTTTTCGCAGGGGTTACAACAAGTTATTAATATTATTTGTGAAATTTTAATATAATTTTCCTTCGTAATGTATATTCAATTTTTCGAAACAAGTGCCAGAATTCTGTCATGAAAAAAAAGCTATGTAGCCACACATTTTGTAAGATTTAAACATTATAATAACCTACGTACTTTATAATATAATAATATTTTTGTTTTTCATACTTGCTGGTAAGGTATTGTGCGATCAAAATTCTCCAGTACACTGAGGAATTTTGTGAGAAGGAAAAAGAATTCTTACCCTCCTTGACCCTCAACGTCAATAACCTCTCTCGAGACGTGTCAAATATTTTCATTTTGAAGGACCACTTTAAAAAAACATTGTTCTTTCTTGTAGTTTTCACTTCAAATTTATCCAATATTCATGACAGCTTCCGTTACATATCTGTTCGAAAATGCAGCAAATAACATTCAGTTTAAAATTGACACACACTGTAATTTATACAGTCGACAATTGTTATTTAGATATTGCAGTTAAAGTTGACACAAACACTTGACACATTACTCACATAGATACATTACTTGCATTCTTGCGTACAGTATATTTCGAACATGTTATTCGACTGAAATTGAATTATAAAGAAGTTCATTTTTAATATACAAATTCAAATAACGTATATTCTCATAGTCCTTTTATGGTTAAAAACAATACGTAGGCGTAAGCAAGACAAACAGTTGTTTTTCAGTGACCGTTGGCAAGGATATCACTGTTCAAAGCATATACATATGCATCAATACACTTATCCTAAGTGGGTTAATTCAAGAATTATAGCAACACCATAAATACTTATATGGATATTAATGTATTAACGATGACTTCAGAAATATTAATTTCTATTGAAATATTTATGTACGTATAATATCATACTAAGAAATGTATTACAAGTGCAGCAATAATTGTATTCACGTAAAAGTTTGTATTTAGGCACTATGGGCACGTGCACGACGACGTCGGAGTATTGGTCCATGACATACTCGTAGTGCCAAATGACCGGCAATACATCTCCGAGACGACACTTAACCCTAGCAAAGTCCTGATAAAGTGTAGAGTTAAATGTGGAGTAAGACAATACATCATATTCCACGGTGAAACTTATCAGAAGTGTCAAATTAGAAAAAATGGAAAATACTCGCTAGACCAAAATTCAGATCTGAATATGCAAGTTGTAACATTCGAAACTGTAAGCGAAACATCGAAATGTGTTGAAATGTACGAATTTAGTGGATTTTAAAAATATAATTTCATGATGATAACGTTTGAAGGGATTAGGTGGAAGCGGATGTGGGATAAAACAAGGAATGGTCAGAAAATGAAAAGCGAACATATACCAAATAATCACCTTTTCAAGCATGGGAACGTCGATTGTAGATTTCCGGGTAAATGAACACGATCACAATACACTCATATCAGTTTATATCTTCAATAACTCAAAGGACGACGATGATGGCATGTCCAATTTACAATCCTGTTTTTCTTCTGTGCGAAAACAATTGAACTCGTATTTTCACCATTTTTATTTTGTCTTCTTCTTCTATTCCAAGCGAAGTGAAGGTTGGGAAGGTGGGTGCTTTAAATAAAATACGTAATAGTTGGAACCCAACATGTGCGGTGTCACATACATTTAATATAAAAAATATTCTAATTCAAGTGGTTTCTGGTCGATACTGTGTAAAGTTCTCCAATGTTTATTATTGGGTTGTTTAAGAAAGGTACCAATTCTATAAAATAAATTCGCCAAAAACCACATTTGTCGGAAAGTAGAGAAGTATTTCCCGATGTATTTGATAGCTGCAGTGTAATATGGGGCTAGTGGGCTTTCTATTCGAGACTCAAACTTAGTCCATGGAATAATCAACCCAGAACGCCTTCGGAGCGATTTCCCAGAAGGCTCAAATTGGAAAGACACCCCAGATTATTTCCTCGCTAAAGATAACTTCGAGCATTTTCTGTAGATTAGAAGTTTTGAGATGAAGTTTATATTATAAATTTATTTTTTATTAACACCGCTGTTATAAACAATAAACAAAGTTAGGTATACCAGTAGCGTGCCGCTACTTTTTATTTTTTCGCAATTTAACTTTTTTTGCTGTCATTTTTATAGGTTCTCGCAAACATGTTTTTTAAATATAAGAAAAGTTTTCTGAAAATACAAAAGTTTTAATAACCTAATTTAACAATAAATTATCCGGCAATATTGCATACGTTTAAAGTAAAAGTCTTGTCCCGTTAATGGATTGTATACATTGTATTAAACACCGCGCTTTGAATCAGAGAGTAGTGGATAAATACATTAGGTTAGGTTAGCTTTCAGTTTGACAGTTAAATTAGTCGACATGGGTTTAGGTTGAATAGTGGATAGATGCGTTTTTCCCGGATAGAGTAGAAGACTCGAGTTTGAGTCTCCGTTGCAACTTAATACTTATATGGTCTGTCTTTTTCATGTTCGTTAAATATATTTTTTAATTCTTTCAATGATGAATAGCCTAATAATAAAACCTTCAAATAAAAACAAATAAAGATTCACCGTGAGGTAAAGTATTCACAAGGGAATTAAATTATTCAGTACTGTGACTTGCGTTGCTTACAAGCCCACTGTCAGTTTGATATTTACTCTTTGAGTTTGCACGACACTTATGTTTTACTCGCGGATTTACGAGCAGAAGAGGAATTAAAATGCAAAATGTTTCTACCCACACATTAATTATTTCAAAATAACAACCGCTTGAAATTCGAGTGACTGTAGCTAACTAGAATTAAACACCGGGATATTCTATACATAATCAGAATGGCATACAATGAATTTTAGGCCACCCTCCAAAAAATCTTGATTATCAAAGCTAGGTGGGTCTCGAGAGTTTGTCGTTTGTTTTGTTATTTGTATGTGGGTCGAATTATTACGATGTTTGGTAAACCTAGTATGAATATTAATGGCGTCAAAAGTGGAGTGCTGATACCAACCCATATGTAATGAGTAGGGCATGGAACTGACAGATGAAGGATGAAAGTAAACCAAATGCTGTAAAAGTGCAAGGATTGTAGAAGTGTAGGAATGCTGATACCAACCCAGATATAAAGTAGTAGGGTATGAAACTGGCAGATGAAGAATGAAAGTAAACCAAATGCTGTAAAAGTGTAAGGATTGTAGAAGTGTAGGAGTGCTGATACCAACCCAGATATAAGGTATTAGGGTATGAAACTGGCAGATGAAGGATGAAAGTAAACCAAATGCCGTAAAAGTGCAAGGATTGTAGAAGTATAGGAGTGCTGATACCAATCCAGATATAAGGTAGTAGGGTATGAAACTGCCAGATGAAGGATGAAAGTAAACCAAATGGTGTAAAAAGAGCAAGGATTGTAGAAGTGTAGGAGTGCTGATACCAATCCAGATATAAGGTAGTAGGGTATGAAACTGGCAGATGAAGGATGAAAGTAAACCAAATGGTGTAAAAGAGCAAGGATTGTAGAAGTATAGGAGTGCTGATACCAATCCAGATATAAGGTAGTAGGGTATGAAACTGGCAGATGAAGGATGAAAGTAAACCAAATGGTGTAAAAAAGCAAGGATTGTAGAAGTGTAGGAGTGCTGATACCAATCCAGATATAAGGTAGTAGGGTATGAAACTGGCAGATGAAAGATGAAAGTAAACCAAATGGTGTAAAAGAGCAAGGATTGTAGAAGTGTAGGAATGCTGATACCAACCCAGATATAAAGTAGTAGGGTATGAAACTGGCAGATGAAGAATGAAAGTAAACCAAATGCTTTAAAAGTGTAAGGATTGTAGAAGTGTAGGAGTGCTGATACCAACCCAGATATAAGGTATTAGGGTATGAAACTGGCAGATGAAGGATGAAAGTAAACCAAATGCCGTAAAAGTGCAAGGATTGTAGAAGTATAGGAGTGCTGATACCAATCCAGATATAAGGTAGTAGGGTATGAAACTGCCAGATGAAGGATGAAAGTAAACCAAATGGTGTAAAAGAGCAAGGATTGTAGAAGTGTAGGAGTGCTGATACCAATCCAGATATAAGGTAGTAGGGTATGAAACTGGCAGATGAAGGATGAAAGTAAACCAAATGGTGTAAAAGAGCAAGGATTGTAGAAGTATAGGAGTGCTGATACCAATCCAGATATAAGGTAGTAGGGTATGAAACTGGCAGATGAAGGATGAAAGTAAACCAAATGGTGTAAAAAATCAAGGATTGTAGAAGTGTAGGAGTGCTGATACCAATCCAGATATAAGGTAGTAGGGTATGAAACTGGCAGATGAAAGATGAAAGTAAACCAAATGGTGTAAAAGAGCAAGGATTGTAGAAGTATAGGAGTGCTGATACCAATCCAGATATAAGGTAGTAGGGTACGAAACTGGCAGATGGAGGATGAAAGTAAACCAAATGCTGTAAAAGAGCAAGGATTGTAGAAGTGTAGGAGTGCTGATATCAACCCAGATATAGGGTAGTAGGGTATGAAACTGGCAGATGAAGGATGAAAGTAAACCAAATCCTGTATAAATGAGATCCCATAGGAATATGTGTGTTAAAACATCCGGAAAGAAGAGAAAGTCGGACGTAAGCGTAATTATAATAACAAGATTAAGAAATTGACGCTTAGATGGTTCGGCTATGTAGACCGAATGCATGAAGAAGAGAGCGCCAGAAGAATAAATTACATATTGAAGAGCACTTGAGGTGAAATATCATAAAACTGCGCTATATAAGTACACTGTTATTATTATTACATAAGTAAGGGACGCTCGAGAAAGATATGCACGATCGAGTGAATCAAATACTTGATGTATGAATTCGCCAAGAGAGAGTTTTATGGAAATCCAACCTCTCTTCCACGTTCAGTTATTTTGTATAAAAAGCAATAAAATTCTACCTGAATTTAAATTTGAGTGAAATAATACATAATAGTGTATTTTGTATGAGAAAAGTATGTGTTAGTTTTTTAGTGCAGCTGGTTTTGCATTTTCCCGAACAGAATTCAATTTTCACCGTAGTTATAAATAGTAGGGGACGTTCTGCAGCAGAAATGAAATCCCTGGGGCGTATGGGCAATGCAACCGTGCAGTGTTTGCATGGCCAATGTACGAAATAGGAGATTTGAAACTAATTTAAAGCGAAATTAATAATTTTCATATGGGGACGCATAGATGATTTCGACACGTGCAGAAAACGGACGGAGAAATAAGTTTCGGGAGAGTAATTATGCGTCAGTGAATATGAGAAGAAGTCGGTGACTTCCCGAGAGTCAGGTCATGTCAAAAAGTTGGAGAACAGAAGTGTTACTAACTGAGACGGGATATGAATGTTATTGGAACAATCTCGATAAAAATTTAGTGATATGAATACCCGGAGTATGCTGTGGGATAAAGGAAATGGGGAGGGGAAGGAAATGGGAAGGTTGTGAAGTATCTGGTTATTCAGATCTGGTCAATAAGCACTAATTATATATAATACCAATATTTAGTTTTTTAATGGTAGTCTTTCACTAGGGCGATACTTTGAGTATGGACGGAAAATGAAGAGTCGAGAGACTTGATTGATGAATGAATCGATGTGCCGGTGCATGCAAAGAAGTCTGTGACGTCCGAAGAGTCGGACAATGTTGAAAATAGCAATAACAGAAGAGTATGAAAAAACGATATATGAATGCGAATGAAGCATGGGTTGTGTGCCAGAACAGAATTGTGTGGCGTTATGTTCTCTCTGCACACTCATGTGGCGAAAAGGCGTGGTTATAACCTAGCTTAGGACTATTTCAAGGCTTTTAATAACGCGTTGATGAATTTTAAATACGATCTGGTGACCATTCTTCCTCTAAATTTACAGAATCTGATAAAAAAAACTCACGAAGTCCCAAATCTCGTTTAAAAATATATTATATAAAAGTAATGTTATTTAATAATTTCTAAGAAATACACCATTTAATGTATTTACCATTTGTATGAAGTATTAATTAGTGAAAACGAATTCAGTTCCAACGCAACTTACTGTTCGTTTGTAAAGCTTCAGCTAACAATGGTATTTCGCTGGAGGTTTACTACGTATTATGTCGAGGACATTAGTTGTTAACCGCAGTAAAGGTTGAACAGCCCTATTTCTGGGGAATGATGTTGATAGAGGCCGCAAACTCGAGGTTCGCGTACCACGGTTGACTTACGAGACACTTCCAAGTGATCTACAAGTTCATGAACACTTAGTAAGAAGCTGGTAAACGAAAAAAAACAGAAGTAAAAAACGCTTTTCCGATTACACGAATGTTTAATTACTAGATATCTTCTAACCAGATACTTCCAAACCTTCATCTTCCTCTTCCACACCTCCTTCCATTACTTACTCAGAGTTCAAACGGGTCTTATAACAGATTGTTAACTCCATATATTTACTGTCTACTGAAAACCATAATATACTCATTGTCATAAAATAGTTATTGTTCTTTTGTTACTTGTTATATTTACACTGTTTGTATTTTTAGAATCGTTTACTTATAATACTTGAATATTTATGTTTTTAAGTACCAACATGTTAAGTGTCTTCAATCTAATTTCTTTTTCTTTGCTTTAACAAATTTGTTATTATGAATTCGTACGTTTCGTCTGAATTTTTATACCCTTAGCTTCTAGTCAATTGTTTCATCATAACATGCACTGTTATACCCATATCTGAACCTTTTTCTCTCATGGTTTATGATAACGATCATGATAGTTTTAATTTGTATACATATTATTTATGTTAGTTAGTCTTATTAGCATAATTAATTTAGTGTGAAGCGCACTTGAGGTGAAAGTATTACAAAACTGCCCTATATAAGTATAAGTTCACTGTTATTATTATATTACTCCCTTCAGTCTCAATGCATTCCCAAATTGAAGAAGCTATAGTTCCAATGGTTCCAAGGAGTCAGTTCTCTTGTGTGGTATTTGCAATAATAAATTAAAAGTGCCTCTTATCCACATTTCTACCCTCACAAACACGCACAGTTTATTTTAAATATTTTCATGCACACGAAGTCGCGAAAATCGCATAATCGTCATTCTAATAAAATTTAATGCAACCTAAAAGCACCATATTACAAATTACGAATGTGTTGATGTTGATATATTGCAAGAACGTAGATAATATTTAGATGCACATAATATAAAGAGTTCTGTCATTATCTCATGATGTACGTACAAGAGTTACCGTCAGGTACATAACGATCTGCATAATCTTTAATAATATTTTTTTACACACATTTTTACATTTGGCAATTTAACAATTATCTCATAACATGTGTAAAAGCTTTCTAATATCTTATCTTTTTGTTTTTAATTTCTAAGATTATTTGCGTTATTATATAATGCGTCACACTACTTCAGTTTGTTCTTATATATTTATCTCCTTCGGATATATAATACCTTGTCTACATGTGAGGTGTATATAAATGTTTAGTTTCTTTTTACCCTATGCATCTATAATATCTACAATATTTTTTATATCATTCATCTCTTAATGTATTTGGTGAACAACTAATTTTATGAGATCTTTGTTAAATAAATAAATTATAGAAATGAACGGGAACTGCTTGCAAACCTCTGCTAAAAAGTTCTGAGCGACCACTTCTACTTTTACGAAAATAATTGGACTTATGCCTACCTTCAGTACCCACTTTATGACGCAAAGGCCTAGTGATATAAATGTCGTTTATTCTTTTTTACAAGCCTTGTGGTGGACATGAGAGGGATTTTTCAAAAGAGAATTTTTATGAGCCGAATTAGCAAAAATAACTTATTTTTTAGCGTTGATATAGACTATGTTATAACATTATTCTATGTAGAGAGTTACTCTTACAATTGTATCATCAACATTATAAAGTTAAAACTGACAACCTATAGGTAAATGTTATATTGTCATATATACGAGTACTAATGTCTGCGGTATAAATTAAAGCCTTTTTATGGTAATTTTGTTTCCTAAACACCCTAAAAAACAATTGAAGATTCTATGAGATTATTCTTTTTTTTTCAAATTAAATATAATAATATGCATTTGAAGACCAATTAAACAAGAAAATCTTTAGTATTTAAACACATTTATAGATATCACAGCGAATTTAGAGTCGAACACTATAGTCACACAAATGCATTGCTAGTATACAGCATGTTTCAAACTTGTTATTTGACTTCCGAAAAAAAAATCAAGTGGAATTTTAAATAAAGTAAGTTTTTAATATACCTAACAAAAAAGATAACACATTAAAAAATTATATATTCAAATTTGGTGATCGTATACACTTGTTGCCCCCTTTTTGAAAATTTTAATAAGACAAAAGCCTGTTTGTCAGTGACGTTTGGCAAGTAAATCACTATATCGACATCAGGACACAAAGGAGGTGTATATATTTGCGCCAACACAATCAATCCTTTGTTTTGTGTTGTTTGGTAAACTCTTATTGCGCGATCTATAAAAGGAGTTAGAACTTTGAATTTACGTCTTTAAACCCGGATTCAATTCCTAATGAATTCAAAAATCGAAAGTACAATTTATTGTAATTTACTTACTTATAATTAACTAATTAATTATTAATTGCTAAATTTAATTTTGTTTTCAAAATTAAAAATTTTAGTCGAAACGTCTGGAAACAACATTTAAAAAAATATATATTCTGGAAAACTTTCCATCCAGATATTTATAAATAAATTTTTTTTTTCAGATGTTCGCAAACTCAAGTGAAATAGAATTATCTTTTTGCAATCGTTTTTAGGATCTTAACGAAGTGAGCTTCATCAGTGCTATAAAATCTCTCTGCGTAATCCAAGTTTAAGGGTTCGTAAAATGTAATTAAAAAAAAATTGTCACAAATTAATAATTTTGTAAAACATTAAAATTGAAAAACAGGTAACAAAATGTCAATTCAATTAAAATGTACATATTACAATTTAATAGTTTTAATAAAACATAAATCTAAACTTGATATTTTTTGTTATAAAATGTTACGTATGTGCTCAAATGAACCCAGTCTACAAATGAAATATTTAATGGAAAAAATCTTTTTACCATCGTTTTAATCACAGTTACTTTATAACCGTAAACAAAATAAGTTAATTGATGTAATTTATTATGGTTTGCGTTGTATATCTACAGATTTAGAGGGCACCTTTATAAGAGCACACAATATATATTTTAAAAAAAAAATTATTAAAAAGTGGTCTAAATCCAAAGCCTTGATGAGCACTTTTCTTTAGTAAATAAACGATTAAAAAAATAAACTGTTCTTTGATATCCGTAACATCCGCGGTGCGAAATATATTAATGTGTACCATTAACTCTTCTGTAAATGTATCAACGTTGAGCTGCCGTCTACTTATTAGTTTTTTCATCCCCTGGAGTTGACTTTGCGGATATTCTTAGATACGTTCCCCGGGCTACAACTAAATGCCAGTACCTAAGTACGTTTACTCGAGACGCCAGCATCATACCTCTTCTCGGAACGATAGAAATTGCTTTCGCAACCTTAGGAATATTTACCCAGGGAAAAACTGGTGGTTTTATTAAAGTCAGACCGCGAACCGCCGACGTTTTATTATATTTACCTAAAAGGTTTTAATCAACAGAAATTGATCCGAAAAAATACGAAATATATTAAATGAATGCTTATATTTTACCTGTGACGTTCTGTAATATTATCGGTGAATATTTTCTTGACTGTTTACCCACTTTTGAAGAAATTTATACGATGAAGCCAATAAAACATATCCTTTAAATAATACTATACGTTTTCTTGAATCATATTATATAAAACGTGTTTTGAAAATACTGCCTAGCAATGATTTACTTTATTGCGTATATCAAAAGCCGAGTTAAATAATGGAAATATTTTAATAGTTTAAATCATTTTGAACCTTTTATAGTCTTGAGTTTCGCTCTTTATAATACCACTTATCAAATTTCAAATGTTGCTGGAAAGAACTTTTACTTTAATAAATGTTTAGTGACTAGATATGTGAATAGTTTTGTTCGTCTACTTTTTCAGTAATTTCTTATTTTCTCTCTATAATATTCTCCTTCAATATGGAAGACGATATTCACAGTAGCTGCAGAAAGTTGTAACTTTTTTATATGATAAGTAAAGAGATAAAAAAGCTTTGATCTAAAAGTTATTATGCAGAAAAGAGAAGCACATAATCACATATATTATATTATCTAGTATTCTAAAATAATGAAGACATTTGGAATTCATCGCCTTACTTTATAATTCGATACATTTCCGGAAGCATCGAGATATGTGAGCCAGAATATGTTTTATTAATTCCAGGGCTTTTTTTAGTCGTGGGTCTACACCTTCGAGGAGGCTACCCTTCGCAAGTAGGATGTTGCTGGGCGATAGCAATATCTTCACTACATGGATGTATGTTGGATACCTGAGTGAATTCCATTTTCGATAAAAGCCTTAACGTCTATTGGCTTCATGGAAAACTACGGCATATCCGAGGAGTTCTAAAAATTACATACTAAATTGAATTTTCCCATACTTTCATTTAGTCTCCCTTTTCACAAATTGAAGGGTTGTGAACCCATCGTTTCGGTAAGGCACTTTGCGTATGTCCACTGCAGCGCTTACGGAACAAAATAATATATGTTTACCATACAATAAAAATATGTAGCAAAACTTCCAAAGTAATGACGTTGTATTACTTGAGTTCGCGATGTTATTTGTGAAACATTAATGTTGTCAGTCGGTAGGTACTGACAATAACGTATTGGTGCGAACTGAAATTGCAAAAGTTATTTTTTAAACGTTTACCATTTGATATGTTTTCATAAAATAACAAGAATAATAAATTGTTTATTTAACAACAGAGAAATTTTTTTTGGCCTTCTTAGTAGGATGATATATTTAGATCTGGCGGTTGCATTTCTTTTGATTGATTTATTAATATTTTATTACTGGCTCTACACTGTTCAAATTTTATATAATAGGTTTAATTGTTTAATCCGTTAGTATCTACTGTACTGTAACAGAGGGACGATTTCTGCTATTTTCAGTCTACGTGCTTAATCCATCTAATGAAACACATTTTCCGATAACCTGAAAATCCAATAATGTCGTTAAAATATTAAAAAAGTACCCGAGTAGATACATATCAGTTCACTTAATTCTGATGTACGCACAACCTTTTCACATTATAATGAACATTAATTTCTCCTTTACATTATATACCTTAGTTACCTCATACCATCATAATAATAGAGATAGAAATTTTGACATTTTGTGGAAATCGATAGTGTGGTCATCTTAAACTATATTAAAATTAATTGTTGGTCTGTTCCATAAAAAAACTAGAGGAATGCAACATCCTTCTTTTTGAAATTTGTCGAATGTTTGACTGTGAATTTCTATATCAATTAAACTATTTTCGCCTTAAAATGTTTCCATACTGAGCTATGATTCTTTAAAATTTCTTTCTGAAACAAAAACTTGGTACGCCCTTCTTTTTTTATTTTTGATATAAATAACTCTATATCTGTTTATTTACCAATGCTGAAATTTGTGCAATTTTTAAAGTAAAATATATATATATATATATATTTGGCATAGGTCGTAAGTCTTGAAATGAGTAGAAAATAATGGAAATAAAAATAAGAAAGTTTCTTACAATAACTAGTCACAATAAAAGTCGTTAAGCGTGAAACTAATTGATTAGAGTGGTGAGTGCTTTTCTTTTTTATGTTGCTGGGTCACGATCGTCAAATTTCATTTATTTGTTGGCAGATAAAAATGATTCCTAAAAAGAATATTGTCTATGGTTTACCAGTGTTTAGTGTACCATATAACTGCAACTGACATATCCCTTAAAACATTATGAGATACCAATTAAAATAACTTTAAGTTACCATCTACCCGTGGCTTCAAAAAATTCCTTGGTAACAGAACCCACGCAAACTGTTCAATGCCAAAAAGAACCGTTACCAAGCAAACTTTTGACCTGGGAAGGCAGAAAAAAGGGTCAAATCATCTTTCATTTACAATCTCAACTTATACTTTTACAGCGCGAGTACCTTTCTCTTTTCCTTCAGCAATTTAAGGCATTTGACAAACAAACTTTTATCTGGAGAATTATATTATATTGTTCTTTTTATTTCGTTCTCGACTTATCTTTATTGTATGTTTTGCGGCCAAGGTTATATTTATTGTTACTCCCCAAGTCACGTTTCACGATTTCGGTTGGGTTTTTTTTGGAGATTCTTGATTCTACCTAGTTTGACTACTGGCTTTCAACTCTCTCATCGAACTAGTGAAATATATGGCATCCTATTATGTGGTATTGTCTATTTTTTACAGGTTTCATAAATATTTCAAAGTTTAGTAGCTCATTATGTACATTACATTACGAACAACAAAACAAATGGAAAAAAGCTATGTAAATTCACAACGCCGGAGTTCTCCGATTTTGCTTCATAGATAATGTTGCACTAATTTACGAACATATTTACTCAACAAAATTATGCGAGCACAAAAAACCAAACAGTTTTAGTTTTATAGAAGATCTTTTATTACTGAAAATAAACTAACCAAATCCTAGGTTTGAACAAAATTATTACAAGTTTGAAACATGAAATAGGTTCTAAAATGTGAAATGTGAACTGTTGCTTTTCCATTTTATTACCTTTTCAAACTTATAACCGAATGTCTAGAACGTTTTTCAGAAGTAGGTATAATTTGTTTGGCAAGATGTTACCAAAGTCAAATATAAACATAAATTTCCAATTGATTTTCTTTGAAAACTTTCAGCTAATGGAGTGAAATAATCCTTTAACCCTAATCTATCCAGAATTAAATAAGTCTTCATTGAAAACGTCTTAGCATCATTATTTTCACATTCTTGGATTGAGAACAAATCCAGTCCTTAAAAGTTTAGTTTTCGAGTAGTTTAAATTAATTAATTTTCCGGTGGTTTTCAATATTATAATTTTAATATTGAAGAAATTTTTCTTCTTTTAGAGAAACGTAGGAAATATGTTGATCTTATTTACATTTTCAAAAGTATTGACGGTATCATTGACTCATTTTCTTTGTTGCAATTTATCCAGTTTTACATCCCTCCTCGTAGACTCTGAAATACTAGTTCGTTGTTCCTTAACCAACACTACTAATTATGGATACCACTTTCTACTGTCCAATATGTTAAGACCAAGCTTCTTTATCCTTTCTCTGTCATTTCTATTTTTTTTTTCATACAATGTGATAAAACGTAATTAATTGACAAAAAAATACATATAATTATATTACTATCACAATTTATCATAATTATGTTTTAAATGGAAGCAAGTAAGTGATAACAATATTGACTGTAATTAACTTTTTTATATGTATATCTGTTAAAATTGTATTGACTATCCTAAGGCAAAGGGAGAAACGAGAGAAAAAACGAAGAAACTTTTTTTTTTAATGTATAATTTCTTCCATTTATAATTTTGGTACGTCCAATTTCCACTTGTTTGATTTAACAATAGCACTGTTTTATTCAAGACGTCTGATTTTGAAGATATAAGCATTAGGTGAAACTGATTAATTAAAAGAAAACTTGGAAAAACCTAGGTTAGGTGTGATTTTCTTATCTTGATTGGCTTACATATTTTTACTAAAGTATTGAATTCCCAAAACCCAATTAAAACAGTCAAGGTAGCGGTTTCATAATTATTTAAAAAACAACATTTTAATAGCCTCACATAATAAACGTTTCAAACTTCGCACAGGTTTAAACTTTGTTCCAGTTACTGCTGTAGTCAGGTTTAAACAACATTATTGTCTAACTTGACTTCAAATAATAATACGAAAATTCCTTTGTCTGCATTGCGTTATGCTCCGTAGAATGGTTTCTATTCATTTTACAGCCATTAACTCCAGACTTCGTTAGGTTATTAATACTTCATATTACATACATTAGCGCGAGCTGAAAAATTACAACAGCTTTCAGGCATTTTGCGTTCGCGCCGCTGAAAACCCGAGTAATTCATGGTAATTTATCGCGCGTTCAACTGATTATGAGTGCTTCATGAAAACTAATCGAATAGGACAAGGCTGGAAACACTACATTGCCTCCGCGTAAGCAGTCATGTGCTTCAATGGTGAACGTGACAATTGTACACTTATTGAACCAAATACATGGGACACAGCATGGTGGGAGCGACTACTAAGATATAATTATAACACTTTATCGGTAAGAAAATAATATAAGCTGACAAACACAGTTATGTTCATTTTCTTTATATTCACCTTCATTGGATGTCGTAAATCACCTGTATGTAGTCTACCAGTGCAAAAAACTGGATAACCGTCTTCTCAGATAAATTCCGTCTCCCCAACTTATTATGAAATGAAACCTTGATGAAAACGTGAAATCGGAAGACAGCATATAATTGATAATTAAAGCTTGATAATTAAAGGTTTTTGCGCGATTTTGGGATCGTCCATATAACAACAAAGTAAAAACATGATCGCTTTGACGCTTTGTTGATGTTTACATAATAGCAACTCAGATAACTTCATAGATCAGCTGTAAAGTTTGAAGATGGTACTACAAGGAGAATAATCACTTCGAAATTATGAAAAACAATAACTATCTTTTGGTTCCATCACAGCAACAAATATATTTTGTGCCTTTATTGTTGATTGATAAAAGAAAAGTGTCAGTGTATGATGTGTAAAAACCACAGAAAAGTCGTTCGATATTCTGTGGCTCTAGTATTTCAACTGATGTTATTTATTTATTTGTTATTTTAATTTGCTTGTGTGGACGCAAACCTTTACAATAGACAGCATACTTAATTTTTATATTCTTGTTTTTTGTGTTCAGTCAAACTTTACAAAAACAAAAATAATCAAGTCATTTAACTCTCTCTCTTATCACAGAACCTTTAAATAAATAATAAATACATTTAATATACCGAATTAACGCCATAGAGCCGAGTTTAGATCATTTCCATTGTCGCTATCATAAGTGTTTACTAAAAGTGTATTTATCTAAACTCGAACCACAATAATCTCATATTCAATCAGTCCTCGATCCATACAAGTTATCACACAGAGTTCAAGAATTAATATCGTGACTAGATTGAGAATCGCATCGCATGCAACAATTTCTTTTTGACAACAAAAGTTAAAATAAATCAGTTAAGTTAAAAAATATATTTATAAAGCAATAATCATAATAATTTTAAAAATATGTCCCAATTCTACAAATGCATTAATAATTCACATCGTGACAATATTAGGTTAAAATTATTATAATTTCATGAAATTGAGAAGCAATTCACGTCGCATCATTAGGTCACAAACTTTTGCATACTAATACATTTCAGATACTTTTGTGTCGTCAAATAATGTAATCGAACTGCTGTATCACGTTATCGTTACGTCCCGGGCGGATATTTAGTTGATCACAAGTCACAAGGCAACACGTAATAAGTAATTATACTTATGGTTTATTTGCACGTGACCCAAATGTATGGGATTAACGTTCACGTTTTATACTTCTACGTGTAAACTCGCTGATTTGTCAGTTCTGTGACCTGTTAAACTAAATTCAAAATAGCGCCATAAGCCGGAACACGTTTCGGCTGCATGCGCGTGAGAGGGAGAAAATTTGATATCATAACCTGGAAATACATATTCCTCGAACAAGAGTATACGGGAGTTGTTAAATACATTGGGCTAGTACACGTTGATGTTTGTATAATTTGAATCTAAAAAAATTATCAAAAAAATGTAAGTAACAAAAAATGAATGCGGTGGATTTCCACCAAGAAGTCATCAAATGTTTTTTTAAAGAGCGACGCTGTTTATAAAATAATTGATTTTTAATTAAATTCAGTATATTATAAATATATACACTTGAAATAATTGAAAATTTCATGACGTAGGATCAAGCGAGTAGGGCTGATGTAGAATAACTTCTAAACTGAGCTATTGAATAGTGACATTCGTAATGTTATCAGAATTTTCATTATATTGTCGCCGGAAAGGCAGAAGAGATGAAGCGTCATTTTGGAAAGTTTACACCAAAGCACTTTAAAGTTTTTTTTACAATAAAATTCATAAGTCTTCAGTACCTGGTTGGATTTTGAAATGAAAAGTTAACTCGAGTAACTCAATGCTCTCACTTAATTACCTAAAGCGACAAAAAGCTAAGAAAATTCTAAACCTTGTGTGGCTTGAGTCAAGCCTTCTCTAAAATGGTAAATATTTTTTGAATGGCTGGAGCGCCACAGAAGTCTTCAGAATCAAACGAGAGTCAGAGCATTCGATGCAGAAAAAAAACTGATCAAAAATGCGTATTTAACTCATTTTTGACCAAATTATAACTTTTGCCTTTCCAGCGATGATGTTATGTTTTTACCACTGACGTGACATTTAGTTCCATTGTCCTCCTAGGACTTAGTTCCTTGAAACTTAACTATAAAGAAAAGCAACTCTGTTGAACAAACACTATTTATTCATTAAATCAACAACACATCAAATAAAACAAATTAAAAAAATAACTTTTCACAGGACTTGTTCTATCAAAACAAAAGCCACACGAAAATATGCATCAATCAATTATATTTCAACGTCCATTGATTAGCGCTACGCCGAAAACGTAAAAAATACTCAAAAGAAAATTGAGCTTTTTAAAATCAATAAAACATATTTTTTTGTAAAACTTTTAACAAGCCCTCTGACATCCCGACCTCTAACCGTTCTAGGAAATTCTCCCCTTGGAAATTAAGGGAAGCTTTCGCGAAAAGTCAATTTATGCAAAAAGTTCGATTAAGGCCAAAATATTTTTGAACACTAAAAGCTTTTAATAATTAATCATCTCATGGAGCTAATTTTTAACTTATTTTTAATGGATGTAGGGAAAAATTTCGGGTGTGATTGTTAATAAATTACGATTTCCATAGAAAAAATAATTGAATGGTAAATATAAGTTTCATATAATAACCTATTCATTTGGAAAACGTTGGTCATATTCAGAATAGGAATATGGCCTTAACACTGAAAGCTCCGTTCCAAATCAGTAACATGCGTCGTTAATGAAAAATAGGGATAGATTACTGTGGAACTATCAACAGTGTGCTTTTATAGTTAGTTGAACTTATATCCAAATGAATATAATAATATGAGTTAAGTTGTAAGCTCAACGGTTTGATGTACTGAGCTTGCGCCAATCATAACTTGTGTTAAGAAGGAAATGTTTCAGCACCCACTTTGTGAATTGAGCTTGATACCGTTAGCCGTACGTCATACCAACCGGAATATATCGATCACAAATAGGTAGATACTCTCAGCATCGCCCTGGTGAAAGACCTCCATTCAGAAACGAAGCATTGCTTAGAATGCCTTTAGCCGTCTTTGGTGACTAGATTTGAATAGCCAGGTACCTCCCAACCTTACTTTTATCCATTTCCTTCCTCTTTCCACCACCTTCAGCCTCACAAAATACTCTGATTGAGGATTCCATAGTCACACTGGCTCCAAAGGGTTAGGAGCAGTTGAGACTTTTGTGGGGTATTTATTTAAAAAAAAAACTTGGCTATTTAGATCTGGTCAGAAATAAGGTTAAAGCTATTCCAAGCAATGTTTCGATTCTAAATGGTAGTCTTTCACCAGGGTGATACTTAGAGTATCAACCACTCTGAAACGTGCCGCAAATATATTTTATAATATGTTTTATTAATAAACAAATATTAATTAGAATAAAATGTATTTGCGGGATTTGAACCCGCGACTTCTGGATTCGTATTCGAACGTCTTAACCACTCGACCACGGAGGCTGTCAATGTATCTACTTTCGAACCTTATTCTTTCATATCCCCTTCCTCTCTCCACTCCTTTCAGTTTGTCAATATATGCCGATTTGGGGAAGCTATGGTCCCACTGGCTTCGGGTTATTGAAACCTTTAGGAGGTATTCACATAAAACAAATATTAAAATATCGTCACAAATGCCTCTTTCTAAATAAAATTGGTTCAGAAGCGCCTTCATTACATTAAGGTCTGAAAGGAAAGCCGCGTCGAAACTTCGGGCAGCCTTCCGGTCCTGCACTTCCGGCACTGTAGCCTATATCCGGGTCAGGGGGTCAGCGGCCCCCGAGCCTGCGGCACAATCGATAATGCCGGAAACAGCAAGCTGGAAGAAGGAAGTAGGAAGTAGCGACTCTCCCGCCTGCTGCTGCAAGTTGCTGCACTTTGCACCTGTCTGTAGATTACCTGGACTTCGGGAGTGATATTGAATCGGGTTATAAGGAAAATATATTGGGAGATGTAATCTGTTCTATGATTTCATCGGGAACTCCCTCTAGTTTGTATTTTTGTCTCTATTAACTTTCGACCGGTGAGTCTGGCGTCATGAAATTTTCACAAAAACATTTTGGTCCATAAATTTTAGGTTAACTAAACTACATTAAGCTAGTTTGAAACGTGACTTTTATTTGAATAATGCACCACTGTTTGTTTGTTCCATTTTTAAAGTTGTTCAATAAGAAGAAAGGGTGTCAAAACTCTGGCTAAATAACTAACGAAACATCACGCCGTTTCCCCGCAGGGGTAGGCAGAGAGGACGAACCGCCATATAACTATGTCTTGGCACACACTCCTTGCTTCATTCACATTCATACATAGTCTTCTGTTACTCTGACTCTTCACGTGATCCGATTTAAGTATTTGATTTACTTGATCGTGCCATGACTTTCTCGGGCGTCCTCGACTTTTTCTTCCATTCACTTTCGCATCATATATTCTTTTCACACTCCTTTCTTCGTTCATTCGGTCTACATGCCCAAACCATCTAAGCGTCCCTTTCTTGATCCTATTCATTACGCTCACATCAGCCTTGCATTTTTTCCGGATATCCACATTTTTAATACGGTAATACATGGTTTTACCGCACATGCGTCTCATAGTAATGGTAATATATAATTTTAATTTTTAAAAATAATTATTACACTAGTTAGTCAAGTTATACAGGTGTAAATTCACGGGATGTAACTTGACTTGCCAAGAAAAAATATTGATTGCACCCATTTCAAAAATAGAATGAAAATAATTGTACATTATACGATAGGTACTTTATCCCTTGCCTAGATTTGAAATGATTCTTTTTTATTTTGATGTATTTTCTCAACACATATATTCAATTTTTCAAGTTTACACTCGTGCGTACTCACAAAATAAATAATTTATAGTTAATCATTTGAACATTTTTGCGAACTGTCGTTTGATATCGTTATCGTTAAATATTGATATTGATCAGTGAGATATAGATACCCCTTTTCTCCCTAATTGTGTAGATGATTTTCATATTGACATCACAAGAAGAACTTTTGAACCAATCAAAATTTTGGTTTTGTTGACATAATATTTTGAAAGCACAAATTAATTCTCTCATGAGACATACATGCTTTTCATTTATTGGAAAAAAATGTAGCCAGTCCTAACCAGTTATGACCAGAAGAAATTAAGCCGATGTTAACGGTCATGTATTGAAGGTTTTTTGCTGTTGAAAACATTTTATGTTATGTATGGTTTTGACGAAAGTAAATTTATACAGTTTTGGCAGAAGGTGGTCTCCAAAGTTTTACTGCCCGTTTCAGAATAACCCATTCCTCCCAAGCAATGTGTTTTAAAGCTGCTCCGTGTCAGTACCAGATGATAGCTTAATCCACATTATATGACTAGTGTGTAAACAGATTGCCTATAACTTTATACGACGCGTTACGTCGCGACGCCGACGCCGTCGTGGCTTTCTAATGTTAATAGTATAGGGAACTTTTGGTACACGTGTTCCTATTGTACCGAAACCTTATACAATATTAAATACATATGTAGCACTGTCCAAATATTATTATTGCTTTTAGTTCACGTTAGCGCCGCGTCACACACTATGTTTGTCTGATTGTTGCAAACTGTGAACTAATAGGGCAAAGAAGTTTCACATAATTTGATATAATATTAATCTTATCTATTACATATTATTGATTCGGTCAGACACAATGAATAAGGTCAAGAAAGGAACGCTTAGATGGTTTGGACATGTAAAGCGATTGAACGAAGAAAGGAGTGTGAAAAGAATATATGATGCAAAAGTGAATGGAAGAAGAAGTCGGGGACGCCCGAGGAAGATATGGCATGATCAAGTGAATCAAACACTTTAATCGGGTCATGTGAAGAGAATAACAGAAGAGTATATATGAGACGATGTATGAATGTGAGTGAAGCAAGGAGTGTGTGCCAAGACAGAGTTTTATGGTGGTCCGTCCTCTCTGCCTACCCCTGCGTTGAAACGACGTGATGGTTAGTTAGTTTACAAGATTTTGGTATATCCCCAACAGGAACCCGCCGTGAGATTGTGAAATTATTACATTCTTACATTTTGGGTACTTTTCTTTTTGAGTGCTGTGGAATTCCAAATATAGGAATACTAGTACTTCCAAAGACAAAGGTCGGAGGTCAAGTGAATGCATATAGTGTATCACTTCATTTGTATTGGTAACCACTCAACACTTTTTTTATGTTTCTGTAATGTTTGCGTGACAATGTCTGTTAACTATAGTACCTACACATTGAACGTTACAAGTTAAAAGATACTAAATATAACTGAGATGTAACCTTTACTTTGTTAAAAGTTGTCTAAATTTAAGTTATTGTTCTTAATTTAAGTATTTAAGCAAAAAAGACGGCACATTAACCGTTATCATAAAAATAAACGATAAGCAATCTTTGAGTCGACAGGTACGTATCGTCGCTGAAAAAGCGAAAGGGCTTATGCGACACTTTAGTTAAAAATGAGTTAAATATGCAGTTTTGATCAGTTTTCTTTTCTGCGTCGAAAGCTCTGACTTTCGTTTGATTCTGAAAACTTTTGTGGCGCTTCAGCCATTTAAAATATATTTACCGTTTGAGAGAAATCTTAACTCAAGCCACACAAGGTTGGGAATTTTCTATTTTTCAGGTAATTAAATGAGAGCATTGAGTTACCTGAGTCAACTTTTCATCGCAAAATCTAACCAGGTACTGGAGACTTGTGAATTTTATTGTAAATAAAAAACTGCTCTGGTGTAAACTTCCCAAAATGGCGCTTCAGCCCTTTTGCCTTCCATTGACGAAATGTATACACAAAATGTATGTATAAAATAGAACAACAAAAATTCAGACTATTCTCTAACATAACCAGGAAAACTGAACAAAGACACTAAGATACGCTAACAAAGACAAAGTAAAACGGCTGCATCACCAACCATATAACAACAATACAGTGGCTTCCAGGAGCTTTTAATTAATATCCTGTCATAGACTATCCCTAGAAAATATTTAGCTTTGTGAACCTACGCGTTTCAACTTCAGATTTCATTACTGTAGTTGAAGCAACGCCGCGTAATTGTGTATTTCATAATACGTAAACTTAAGTTCAGTATGAATTTCATTAAAAAAATACGTTCAATTTGGTTCAAATTAATTATTGAATAGGACGCATCTATGCTTAGTGGAATGTACATACATTATTGACTGTGTCGAAAACATCAAGCTATTTTAGTTACCTATCATTTCCGTCTTATTTTTTCCTTTGTCGTTTTAATTTAATATTTTTTATTTTTTAAAATAAAAATATTTTAGTTTTAAGCCACTTTATTTATACACATATAACAATTCGACCGGTTTCGGTTAAAGTTAACCTTCATCAGGAACGTATAAATATTATTATTTAGGTTTATATTTATACGTTCCTGAAGAAGGTTAAGTTTAACCGAAACCGGTCGAATTGTTATATGTGTATAAATAAAGTGGCTTAAAACAAAAAAATAAATTATTTTTAAATTATAATGTCAAGCTACAAAGTGATTGCTTCCTTCGATAAATTAATATTTTTTACTTTTAAAATTGCTATTCATTACCTTATTTATTACATTTTTTATAGAAGCATTATTACTGTAGTTGTAAAAACACACAAGCGTGATTCTAAACACTAGATGTTAATTACCCGTGTTTTCCAACCTTAACAATAATACTTCGATAATTTAAATAGCGCCTTTTTGGTAAAATGTCACCTCAAGGGCGCTTAATTCTAAACTACACAACACTGTTAAAGTATTAGCCGTGAATTAGTAAAATATCAATCCAATTTTTAAATTTGGCTGATCACTATAACCTGCAAATAAATCTTTAACTAGCTCTCTGGAACAATTAGTTCAATTCAAACAGGGAAAAGTTATGCTACGGAAACAAGAAAATGATAAAATTATGTACATCAAGCACCTAGATGACCTGGTAAAAATAATATAATTTAAAAAAAAAAAAAAAAAAACTTTCCATTTACAAAATTGTATTATAAAAATGAACAACACAATAATAACTTCGAATCCAAAGACTTTAGCAACTTTAAATAATAATTTCAAAATTCTACACACAAACATAAGAAGCATTAATAAAAATTTTGACGAATTTCAAATTTTATTGAAACATATCGGACTAAACATTGACATCATAATCCTCAGTGAGTGTTGGATAAGCGAAAAATCTTCCCCCTTGGAAATTTTGGGATATAATACCTACTCAACTGTGGTTAATAATAACCAAAATGATGGAGTCATTGTATATGTAAAAAATGAAATAAAAGCTGAAGTAAAGGAAACTACAATTACAGATGCTAATTGTCTTCAAATAAACATAGGAAAGGAATCAATAATATTTGCAATATATCGATCACCTTCATCTAAAAATTTGGATCCTTTTATTAAATCATTAGACGAGGAACTTTCCCTAGTAAAAAAAAAACTCAAAAATGTCTTTGTTATTGGAGATTTAAACATAAATATTCTGGATAGCGGTCATCCGCAAAAAATTACTATCTTCAGACATTAGCTTCTCACGGTCTCCAAAGTCTTATAAATGTTCCTACTAGAATAATGGAAAACTCCAAAACCTGCATTGACCATATTATGAGTAAAACTAAAAACACACGCAATCTGTTGTTTATGAATCAACAATAACAGACCACTTTACAACAATCCTAGCAATAAAACTAAGCAATATAAGAAAATCTCAAAATAGACCGTCTACGATAGAAAAATCTGAAACAAACTGGAAAGCCATTAAACATAACTTAAAATGTATTGATTGGAAAAAACTTCAAAATATCGACAATATAAATGATGCATGGAATAATTTCATTGATCTAATTCAACAAAACATAATATCCAATACCATAAAAACTGTAAAAAAAATTTCACATAAAACATACATATTAAGCCATGGATCTCACAAAATATTATAAACTGTATACGAAAAAGAGATGAGTTACACAAAAAACTTAAACAATTTCCATATGATATACACATGATACGATTTTATAAAAAGATATAGAAACATTTGCAAAAGTTATATGCTCCGCCAAAGAATCCTATTATAAAAACAAAAATAGAAGAATGTAACCAAAATCCCAGAAAAAATGTGGCAAATTATAAATGAAGTGACAAATTCTAAATCCACCAGCAATTCATTAAAAATTGATGAACTAAACATAAACATGGTTCCCACTTTATATGCCGAAAAACCCTGACAAGATTCTTAATCATATTAATGATTTTTTTTTTACAAATATAGGATCTAAATTAGCAAAACAAATTACACTACGGGATGATGATGAACTTGAAGCAAATAAAACTCCCAATCTAGAAGAGAAACTCAATTTCAAACAAATTACTGCTAACGAAATCAAAAAACATAATTGCTTCCTTAAAACCAAACGTATCATCAGGGATGATGTGATATCAATCAATGCAATAAAACATATTTGTGAAGAAATTACCTTACCACTAACACACCTCGTCAATCTATCCATAACAAAAAAGTATATTTCCGACATCCCTTAAAGAAGCTACTGTTATACCGATATATAAACAAGGAGGCAAAAATGATGTCAACAACTATCGTCCGATAAGCCTCCTAAATGCATTTTCAAAAATACTGGAAAAAGTACTAAAGAAACAACTCATGATATATTTAGAAGAAAATAACTTAATATCGAAATCTCAGTATGGTTTCAGGAACAACTTAAGCACTGCTGATGCCATAGAAGATATTATAAATACGATCTCAAAAAGCTTAGACGGGGAAATAAATCTTTGGCAATCTTTATAGACCTACAAAAGGCCTTTGATACGATAGATCATAAAATCCTTTTCAAGAAACTTAAAAATATTGGTATGTCAAACACATCTCTAAAATTATTAATAAGTTACATGTCAGAACGTTCACAGTGTGTTAAAATTGATAAGCAAAAAGTAAACCTCTCCTATGGTGTACCGCAAGGAAGCGTCTTAGGACCTCTATTATTCCTTGTGTATATCAACGATATCTGTAAATTACACACCAAAGGAAAAATAATTAGTTTTGCCGACGACACGGTCATTATATTCAATGAAAGTGATTGGAAAACCACATACAAAGAAGCTGAACGTGGGCTTGTCCTCCTACAAAAATGGCTTGGAAAAAACTCACTTACACTTAATGTAAATAAAAACAAAATTCTTGACATTTTCTATAACGACCAGAGGACAGCCAACTGAAGATTATGTTCTCAAACTACATGAGTGCCAAGGACAAAGCTTAGCACACTCTTGCCACTGCCCTACTATAACACACTCTAGACGCATAAAGTATCTTGGCATTGAAATCGACGAAAATCTTCGATGGGACTCCCACATAAACAACATTACAAAAAAACTCACCAAACTCACGTTCTTCATTAGAAACATACGTAATATTCTCAACAAAAATGATCTGTATAAAGTCTACTATGCGCTTTGCCAATCACGTATAGAATATGGAATTATTGGATGGGGATCTGCCTCAAACACCCATATGAAGCAGCTCGTGAAAGCACAAAAAAAGTATTATAAAAACAATCCTAAAGGTACCTATAAGAACTCCGTCAAAAGAAATTTTTAAAAATTTTAATGTTCCCAGCATCATAAAAATATACACAAAAAATGCTCTACTTAATTTTAAAAAGAAAGAGTGAGTACCTTACTGACCAACACACTCACACTACAAGAATAAAAACCTTAAATAAAATCAACATTCCAAGATTGAACACATCTTTTGGACGAAAAACCACAAGTTTCATGCTGTCAAATTATATAATGCTCTCCCAAAACATATAAAAGATACCACCGAGATGCAAATGTTTAAGAGCAGCATAAAAATGTGGATCAATAACCATGAAGACGAGGAAATTATGAAGATTTTGCAGTAATCGTAGAACCAGCGACAACAACGCAGCAACCTACAGTCCCCCTCGGAACAGGAATCCCTAGTGAGGAGGACTGTGAATAAAAATATTATTTGTTTTTCAACATATTTGTTTTTCATCATATGTTTTTTCAAAATGTTATGTTATATTGTAATTAATAAAAAAAAAAAAAACTAAAAAAAAAAAAAAAATATTACAAATTTCGGACCAGCAGATGTTCAAGACGTATTCATACTTCATTCCGATGTTGATCTATTCTTAATCTGGGATATAATATTTGAATTGTAAATACCATAAGTCATTCCAACATTTCCCATTCATCTCATTCGTTTAAACAAACATGAATTATTGTATCTTATTTTGTACTCCATGGAATAATATTAATTACTATTCCAAATCGCTCTTTAAAAGACTTGAGAGCAAAACATTTTGTAGCTCTATTTCAGAAATTGGTCTGAATATTCCTGGAGGAAAACTTTGGAAACGACAAACTTTCCAATTTGCGAAGAAGTTATTAATAAAACTTTGTTCTGTGAATAATGTTCATATAATTTGTCTGGAATACTATCCAGGGTTAAATGTTATTTTGTTTATTAAATAAAACGAAATTTGGAAGTCAAAGACTATCACTTTCCATTCGAAATAATGTTTTTGTTTGTTGGGATAAATGATAATTCCATGCCTTTACTTTCACAATTTATTTACGATTATAATACGTGATTAGAATTAGATTGTTTTAGGTATAGCCCGGTTAGTGTCTGGTTTATTTGATTATTTTTTCAAAATATTTTTTTCAACACGGGCTAAATCCACGGCTCAGACTTCTAACGACACTCCTGGGGCAGGGTTGTAGTTGGATGAACATTGTGGTTGTAATATTGTGGTTAGGGCGGTTTTTTCCTGTCCAATGGCATTTATCCCCGGGGACGTTTCTGCTTCCCTACTCTATTTGAATGTTGTATCCCTTTTAAATGTGTGTTGGTACATTTTGTTTTGCCCAAGGACAATAAGAGGCATTGGTAATAAAAAATATTGCTTATTTTTAAGAATATAGAAGCTGGAATAATAAATTGATAGAGTAACCTACTTTGTCTTAAAATAGATTATGGAATGCAGAACGAAACAACCTGTCGTAATATTGTAAACGTCAGCTGAAAATGATGGGTTTGTTCTACCGGTATTACAATGGAATATGAACACATGAATAGAACTAGTATCGTCAATCCCTTCGGCACGGTGTACAGTCGGGAGACACATCAACCCTGAATGAGACCGGGGGTTTTATACGACTCAACAGATCGGCAGTGGCACGACTTTTATGTTTCCTCACTCATACAAGATGGATTTTTTCAAGGCATACAGGTTGAATCCTTCCCCTTTTAAAAGACACAACATCCCCGACGATGAAGCATGCCTCCAGGTTTCCCCCAGGGCCTCCTGTCTGAAGTTCCTATTATTATTTTCTTCAGGAAAACACAAAACAAGGAAACCACATAGAACTTACGACATTCGATGAAATAAACAGATGTAGAGGGAAATGTGATGATTTTTGGAAGAATCTTGTGGTTTAATTCATATTCGTGGGGTTTTGACGAAAGCTGATAAACTGATTTTACGTAGTTGTTTATTCTCCGCGTAACCTTAACTGTTGTATGTTATATAAAATAAAGGGTACTTTAGAACAAACATGCGGTAGGGCCAATGTTTAGCTAATTAACCCATGTACAGTAAGTTATATATTATATTTTATGGCAGATAGCCACTTAGAGGTCGTATGTTGTGACTGTAATACCAATTTTAAGATAATTCTAAAACAAGAAATACTTGAACTTGATTTGATATTTTATATTATTTTGTGTAACGGCTTATCTTTTTGCAAAAGTACAATAAAACTCTTTTTATCTTTGGCATATCTCTCAGAGATAAGTCAAAGCTACTCTCCTAGACAGAATATATCAGCGTAAAGGGAAAACCCCTCTAATCTAAGCATTACTCTTGAAGTTGATAGTTGTCGATCTAGTACGTCAAATACGTAATTCATTCCAGTCATTTTTCCCACTTAACTACATTAATTGTATGTGTGTGAAGTGTGAATATAGTGGATTTCCAATGTGATCAATTAATATTAGTTGTTTATCTCCTTGCTAAAGGTGTTCTTGCTTTAATAATAAACACCACCTAGTTCTTAGAATGCCTCTCGGAATATTCACAAAATTGCAATTAAGCGACCTTGACGGGATATTTCACAAAAAGGGTGCTATATAAATTAACCAAATGTTATAATCAAACAATAGCATTTTAAAATGACGACCTCCGTACCGAGTTACGAATCGGTCGCGGGTTTGAAGCCCGGCCTGCGCAAATAAAATTTTTTTTATATTTATTTCTTCTAGAGTGGTATGTAGATAATGTAAGTATCGCCCTGGTGAAAAACCACAATTCAGAAACGAAACGATGCTTGAAATGGTAATAGCCGTATTTAGTGACCAGATATGAATAGCCAGGTGCTTCTCAACCTTTTTCTCCATCTCGTTCCCCTTTCCATTCCCTTAGTCTTGCAACATACCTAATTTGGAGATCCCATAGTCCCACTGGCTCCTGAATGTTTGGACTCTTGTATGGCATTCCCATTAAAATATATATATTCACCCACATATGGTAATATTGAACTGATGATTTCTATGGATCATATTTTTTTAGTATAATTGTTTCATGGTGCAACAGAAACAACTGCATCTAGTGTACTTTCCAAGAGTCACTATGCGATCAACCGTTGTGTACGCATAGTAAACACAAACACACATAATGGTGTGTGTACACAATACATTCATAACGTACCTTTAGTAAAAAAATTACCTTTGGCCCCTAGCAGATTCCTCAATTATTTTACAGGATTTTCTTTGTAATTGCATACGTCATTTTAAAATCATAAAAATTATTATCACTCGAGATGCTTTACCGTTGATTTTATCGAAGCGACATGCCCCTGACCCAAAGGGAAAATTTATTAGGAAAGTAAAATGTTACATCATCCATCACTCGCTATCCTAAGCGATTATTTTTTGTTGAAGCAAGGCAAGTCTACATTTAAAATCAATTATCTATTTTTACGTCACCGAGACTCATCAAGAGCGATAGATCGGGGGTGGGGGTTTCAAGATGCTGGGAGCCTAATGATGTGATTTTTTAGGGTTGAAAAATGTACTTTTCAGAACAGCTTCATTAATTATCTCAAACACAGTCTTCAGAACGGCCTCAACACCTTGTCTAGACAGAGATGGGACGAAGTTTTTTGTCGCCTGGTGCAATCAGTCGTAAAAACACGACCCACAATGGGGAGTCAATGTTATTAAATAATTCCAATTAAATGTTCCCGAATTCTGGGAACGGTGAAATTTCTGTGATTTTTTCGTGTTCTTTCAAAACAGGCGTATATTTGACTCTCGTTAATAGTGGTCGTTATGTGTGATCGATGAGTCTTTCAGTTGAAAATCAAACGCGATCTACAAACAGGGAAGTAGGAATTCGAAACATTTTGTACAATAATTATTTTATGTTGTTAGTCGTATTTGTGTGCCAAACAAAGGCGCCCTGTTACCCCACCCTTGTTCTGACCTTGGGTAACTAAAATATAGTAAATATTCATATTTTACGATCCAATAAAGATATGAATTTTACGATAAGTAGGTCCTAAGAACCCTTCAATACGATAAAGTTGTCACAAAAGGGTCTAGCTGGAATAATATATCCAATCATATCTGAAATGATTGTCATAAATTTTGTGAAATAAAACTGTGTGATATCCAATATTTCTCGAATGATAAAATTTAACAGATTTTTTATTTACGCCCATACGGATAGCCTAGGAAATATACAAGACAATCACCGCAACAGATTCACATACTCAAAAACAGTTTATTATTTACTTAGTGAGAAGAATTATGTTCATATCCTATAGATTTAATTATCAACTTTTTTTAATATTTTATCTACACGTATACTGAATTGTTATTATCTTCTATCTTTACTGGGCTATTTAATATCCAGTGTCCACCTACAATAGTAAATTTGTGTACGTCGACATTAAAGTGACAGATTTTTAGTGAATACAAACTTATTAACGAACAAATTGTATGTATCATAAAAAATTTCATCGCCTTTCCGTTTTTGCACTGTGTTTTGGCATTGAATATCCATCGCACTGATAAAGTTTATCCAGGTGTCAATTATCTGCGATACTTTAGTGCCTTTGGTCCATTTTAGAGTCTGTATAAACCAAAAACTGATTGAAAAGGTGATTTCTACTCAAGAGTTTTAACTGTCCGGAATCAATTCGTTCTAGTCTTGAGCTGTAATTCAACCACTTGAAAATATTTCTTGCGTTTAATGAAATTTCTCCCTTGCGTAATTACTTTAGAATATTAACTCTTTCCACTTCAATTTCGAGTGTCACTCGACATTGAGTTTGTTCCATCAGCTCCAATTTCAATGTGGCCGACCAATATGCATCATCATAATGCTTTGAATTATAATATAGTATCATAATAACTACGCAATAACTCTCAAAATACAATTTTTCAGATTTATAAAACAACTTATAAAAAATAATGCAATTTTAGCGCTGGTGGAATAAAAACAAATAAAGACTTGGAGTCGAAAGGGTTAAGGTTTCAACTAAACATTCCTTTTGATAACCGACACATTTTCATCGCTTCATAAAGGTAGTATGTACAGTTTTGTACGGGATATAAAGCGTGGGGTCCGATTTCGCTAATTGGAAACTTTTGAAAGGCGTAATAAATGTTATTGGGGGCCACGTTTAGTGAAAGATTTTGACCTGTTGAAGTCCCTCAGAGTTTGAAATCTAATGTCAAGAATTTTGCTGGTTTGGTACAATTAACTTTGAACATATGTATTTACGATCGGTCTTGGCGTGGCATTCACTTGTTACAGATGAAATATTTTCCAATTGCGTTTCCCGGCGGGCAGTTTGAAGGTTAGCGCGAGGCTTGTATTGCGGGATAAATCGCGTCATTAAGCACTGACTATGAAACTGATTGCCTTTTAATTAATCTTCCTTTTTTGGGAGCGGTTTAATTACAACCGGGAATTTAATATTCACATACCAATGGTTGTACCGTCGTTTGTTGTTTTTCTTTTGTTTTCGGTTAGGGTACTATTTTAATGTATTTATAATTAATATTTTACGAATTTCATTGTCTAAGTAAAGTTCATCTCCTTTACTTACATGTTAAGTTCTGATTACAATAAATTGATACATTTTTTAAAATTGTTTTCGCTCTCCTGAAATGATACGCTTTTTATTGAAATATACAAACAGCTTGTTATTGTGTTGTCTGCTATCGGAGGCTGGATAACATCACGGTAATATTTACCCTGCAGACTGCTGCTCGGAAAAACTCAACTGAACTGCACTTAACGAATGCTTCGAAGCTACGAGTTACGGCGTCTCCCTCTATCACGTCTTCCATCAATATTCCTCTAAATTGTTGGATTATCCGTTCGGTAGTCTGGTATTTGCCACCACTTGTTTCCTTCTATCATTTATTTATTTATATAGTAACGGGCCATTGTCTAATTACAAAAAATACATAACACAAAATGAGATAAAAAGAGCAATAAAGAAAGAACAGTACATACAAAATATTTTAATGAAGTAATGACAAAAAATACATATTTGAAAGAACATTCAAGTCAAAATCCTGAATAAGGTTTTGATAGAGACGTAAAAAATGAAAAAAATCACTTGGACTGGTACCAAAAATTTCATGACCATGGCTTGAGTTAACAAGTTTCGACATTCTGGACAGTGGAGAATGATACCCGATAATTGGACGTGCTTATGCAGAAAGCGTCCAACCCACAATTTGTCAAAATAGAGTTTTATATGTTTTCCTATAGACAAATACGAGATTTTATCTGTTGAAAACACCTAAGCTCCAAATGCAATAGATTTTTGGTAATTCAATTTTTAACTGACGCACATTGCAGGGACTAAAATTGAAGTTTAAAAACATTAAAATGTAGGGTAACATAGGAAATACATTTGTTTTTTAATAAATACATTGAAAATTTTCATAAAGAAAAAGCACTGGTATTCACTTTACGTGCCGATTACGTATTACACTTTACATGCCGATTACGTATGCTGTTGTACCGTCATATTTTCATACGCCTTTTTCTCGGTTTCATCTTTTTGGGGTTGGATGCTTTCTGCATAACTACGTCCAATTAGTACAGTGATGATTTTTCAATACTTTCTCTATATAAATAGTACAAATCGTAAAACACCCTCACGTTATGCACACTTTTGAGACGGCACTACGAATCTCATTATTATACAAACACTGTGAAAACATTAACTTTTTCTCTACCTCGACACTTTGCTTCTCTTCATTTCTTCGAGCGAAGCAATCTTTATTTATATCGCCTGCCTCTAAATGCACACCTTTTGGTGTCGCAGTACTTTCGCTCTATGTAGATCCTTCGGCGACACTCGACGCCTGAAAGGAAAACGAGTTTGAATAGGTTAGGTGCCACAAAAGAACTATTGAGAAACCAAACCTCATGGAGAAGCTTCGTCCGCTCAGCGGCGGAATAAAAACCCAAAAGAAAACGTCTTCTGGTGCTAGACAAAGTTGGACGGGGGATTTATAATTCATTTATCTTTGCCTATCTCGCTTCAATGATAATAAATTCAAGAATGATCTATTGAATTTAAAGCCTTCCTTAATAATATATTTCAGAAATCTTTCATTTCTGTAAATGGAGATAAAAGTCTTATAATATTGTGTAGGTATTGTCAGATCTTATAGAAGTGCTATGATGTCATGATTCAAGACGAGACAAAGATTCCCAGGTTATGAATATAACATCCCTCCTAATACCATCATAATATGTAGAAAATGTTCGTTGTGCAATGATGGAGGACTTAACTAGCAGAGGATTGAACTAGCAACACCTGGGTGGGAACCCGCTGCTTTGAACCACTCGACCAATTATCATTTACTACCACAATCAATTGTCTAGCTGTTTTTATTTTTCCTCATTCTTTCCATATTATTTGGGTTGAACGATATATACAATATCGTCGCTAGAAAGGCAAAAAAGGGCTTAAGCGACCCTTTGATCGAAAATCAGTCGAATATGGAATTTTGTTTTTTTTTTGCATCAAAGGCTCTGACTCTCGTTTGATTCTGAAGACTTGTGTGACCCCTCAGCCATTTAAAATAAAGTAACCGTTTGGGAGAAGGCTTGACTCAAGCGACACAGGCTTGGAACTTTTTTAGCTTTTTGTCACTTCAGGTAACTCAGTGAGAGCGTCGAGTCAACTTTTTTTTTCAATATCCAACCAGGTACTGAACACTTATGAATTTCAATATTCTAGTGTAAGCTTCCCAAAATAGCGCTTCAGCCCTTTTGCCTTTCCGGCGACGAAATATGATTATTGTTATAAAATAAACATATTATAATATGTACATATATAATACACACACCCTCGAGCTGATATTTCACCAAAATGACTCTTTATTAATTAGCCAAGTATTAATATGTACTTCTTAAAATATCATAGCCAACTTTAGTAAAGGTCAGACTGTCACGTGGATTAATTAATCTTGAAAATGTTCACGTTGTATAACTTTGATAAAAGTATATTCGCAAAGAGAATAATCTCAATAATTAATAAATTAATTGGCAATTAACTCAATAAATTGATAAAATTTCATTCTTTCTCCAAAAATTCTTCCGCATATCAATATCCATACAAGAAAAACAAATTAATTAATTAACATTCTTGTTAATCAAAATCTTATTGGTTATGTTGAAAAAAAAACAGGTTGGTGTTACCCCATTTCTTATGAGAACTACATTAATATATCTCCGATAGGTTAATATCATATTTCTGTCTGATAGAATTTTCACTTTTCAGCACCATTTTTAAGTTAGAGTAAACAACCCATTAAATGTACGTCTCAAATAATGTTAAATTTCTTGCGAGTGAATATATTGACTGAGAGATCCTGCAATATTATTTCTAGGACAGCTAAACGGAGCGAAGGAAAAGAAAACATTTGCTATTTTCTGTCGTTAATTCGCCTTTGAAGGTGGGTACTTTAAATATTTATTTTTCTGTATCCATACGCAATAATCCCACTGTTGTTGACAGATCTAGCGTTAAGAAGAGGTGTGGGGATGATTAAAAATATATTCTTCGTATTATAATAACAGCGTAATAACAATTTAGACTCAGTCAAAACTTCAACAAAAATCAAAGAGTGTTTTTTTCTAGAAGTACAAGGCCGCGATTCTGAAATTTTTCTGAAATTCACAGTAAATGTTATTTTGAGAATAATTTTAAATGCATTTTATTCTATTAACGCTGTTTACGACAGCTGTCAAAAATTTTGTCGTGGACGTTGCTAATGTAAATATGGTGGGTTAAGAAAAAACATTTCAAAACCGCCTGCAGAGACCAGTATATCAATTTGTACCTAATGTTATCAAGTTTGATCGGTTCTTCCATTAATATAATATAAATAAGTACCTGCTATCTAATTTTGACAAAATAGTCATTTTAACGAGAAACGATGAATGAAAATTAAGTAGTTTCACCAATACATTCATTCTTTTAATTAACAAAAGAGGTTTTTTGTTTGAAAATAAACACCTATGGATCTGCTTAAAATAATATTTAATATCTGTACACTTTTCAATGCAAAAGCAACACTGTCAGGTGCCGCTAGATATTATATTATTATACTTGCAAAGAAATTAAGCCTTATCAATATTCATATTTTATATTCTTGTATCAGACAGTAGTCGGTGGGTGTATTGATAAGGTTAGCGCTTACGTACGAACAGTCCCGGTATTAATAATTTTCAAATGAAAAATGTTTTCATCCCCCAGAGATGACAGGAAAACCGTCCCAAAGGGGTGGAACTGAAAACTGAACATCTGTCGCTGACACCGAGTTCCTGGTCGCAGCAGAAAAATACCGCGTCGCGTAATCGATTTCGACCTTTTAATTTGCAAAATTATATACGCCCTAAGTTTTGTCGTGTTTTTGTCATAAACACTATTTTAAATGGAATATTTTTTATAAACAAAGGCTCTACGCTAGTTCATATTTTGCCTCTTTTGTAATTATTTAATAAAAAAACGTTATCATATTTATGAAATTTTGAAAGTGTTACACTAATATCATACTTGAAAAAAAATAGTAATAAAAATTATTATTGAAATTTAATTCCAAGTGTGCTTTCCTCCAATAGATTTACCAAGATAAAATTCGTTTATCTGATTAATTTATTCAAGGGTACTCGTCTTACTTAGAATTACTTGAACGATTTCGTAATATAAACAACAGCACGTGATGAAATATAATATGTTTTATAATGGTATTGAAAAGATTGAAAATGTATTATAAGAGTAGATTTATGATTGATCTTGTAAAAAGTAAGGATACACAATTATGTATTTGAAAAAAAGGTTATAGAAAACAGTGATATTAGGTATAAACAGTAGGTTATTTAAAACACCTATACCTTCGTTATACCATGAGGGGTGATACACAAAATATTACTCAACTGATAATCCAGGATTGATGAAAAACCTGGAACGAGTGCATTTCCGCGAAGTTGTTCTGGCCTGCTCACTGTTCTACACTGTTGAAAAATATTTATCGATCCAGTTGATGTCGCAAATATCTTCTTAGTTCAAAACACATCTTCTACTTTGTCAACTCTATGAAAACACTGTGCAGAAAAGTACTCGATTACGAAATGAAAACATAAAGTAATCGTTAAACTTTGATGGAGTTGTTCAAGTATTGGTTTGTATGGAGCTTTTCCTCTGTCAGAGATTCCCGTCTGCGCCGGCATTGTATTGAGCCCCTCGTACTTCTATTAAGTACGTGAAATATCATTTCGACACGATCTCTCACGCTCTGACTCCGTCTGACCTTTCATTAAAATGCGGAAAGATTCAATAAACTTACGCTGAAAGCTTTGGCACACAGAAAAATGAAAAGTGGAAATTTATGGCTCGGAACCTTTGTTATAAACAAGAGACGTAATGCCCAATTAAGTCAATCGTTGCTAATGATCTTACTGAGGCTTAACAGATGGCGTTCTATGAACCCCGCCAGATGGGTAAAGTCGTTTATCTGGCCAAAAATATTTTGTATATTTGTTATAGTCTAACAGACAGGAGTTATACACGATACACGTACAGAATGTCAGATACTCTTTGTATTGCACTGGTGGAAAGAACACCATAAATAATCTATTTTAAGCGCAGTTTCCGATTCTGAATGGTGATTTTTCACCGGGGCGTTTCTGATAGTATTCCGTCACTGAATAAAAATAATTTACTCTAAGTACGTTTGTAATGAGAATATTAAATTTTATCCGCTGGAAATAACCTTTAAAACCCGCTCGATTCGGGGTCATCTTTGAATGAATAGGAAACTTGAATATTATGCAGCGAAGTTCAGCGAAGGAAATTGAAGATTATGGTTTATCGAAAGTTGGAGATGTACGTTGAAAGTTGCAAGTTGCAAGGATGTTCTACTTTCCTTCAATCTAAGGGGAGTACAATCTTTGAGCCGGCTAGATTATTATTGCAATTGAAGGGAAAGTGATGGATCCTTTCATAAAATAAAATAAAAAGATAGCTACATTCAATCAAATGCGGTTGACAATAATAAAAAGGTTTCATATTATTTTTGACTAATTAATAATTTTATAACTTATATACTACTTGATATTATTAATGTATTTTAAATGGTTCTTGCAGGCTATTTTAAATTTATAAATTGGCATAATTTTGATGGTTTTCGGGAGGGGATTATAACATTTCATCCCTTTATAAAGTAATGATTTATAGATTTACATTGAGTATATGAAGCAGTTAAAATCCTCGATCGGTGAATTCTAGCGTCATGAAAATTACACAGCTTATTTTGTAATAAATTTATGGCTTAATGCAGTTGTTTTCAGCTTGCGACGTCATTTACATCATGAAAGCTTTTAAGCTTCGAAACATTAATTTGACTGTAAAAAAGTAATATTATGATAAATTTCATCATAATATTCCAGACACAATAATCTGTGAAAGTTTCATGGCGCCAGAGCTCAAGGCTCGAGAGTTTTAACGGTCGAATACAAAGGCAAGAAAATACTCTACTCATCGTCATATTCCAAGCAAAGTAAGGTGTGGAGATTTCATGACGTTTTTCGTGCTCCAGACAGATTTTGTGCTTCATAGTTAAGATATGGGCTATTAAAGTTGGATTTGAGAATAAAACGTTCGGAAAATGAAAGAAAAAGAAAAGCTAATACTCAATACAGAAAGATTTGTAATCAATTATTCAAATACTGAATGCATAAACTCGCTTTCACTGAACAGAACATTTCTAGAAATGTGATCTATACCGATTTGAAAGAAAACTGTTGTCTCCTAATTTATAGGTTTACCAAATCGAGTATCTTTTCAAGATAGAATTTATATCAAAAAAATTTTTAACAATTTCAACGTGAGTAGGGAAAATTTGACCTTACTTCGGGAGATGCAAACACGCCCACAACGCACTTCTATCGGCTCATCTCTTCAGCGATCTCTCCATTCGCTTCGTGAATTATGAAATGTTCAATTTAATAATTCGATAAAGTTTTATTTAGTGCGCCCCCATTACGAATGGTATATTTTCTGGAATATTCTTCCCAGAATTTTTATATTTTTCTCTTTGATCCATTCCTTCGAATTGTAAAGATTACTCGGAGGGGTGGGATTGCCAGAGGAGGAGAATGGAGCCAATTTATCAAAAAGGGGCTGACTTTCGAATTGTTTTTATTGAATTCGCCGGGAATCCAGCGAGAGACGGTATCCATAACGTCTATTAAGCAAGATGTTGGATTATTGATTTCAATTGATTAAATATTAGATACTTGCCTTACAAGTTTAATTTCAGATTTTCTTACATGGCTATCACAACCAGCGTTAATGCGAACACAGCACTAACACAGATGCAATGCAGCGTTAATGCGAACACAGCACTAACACAGATGCAATGCTTGCACACAGCATGTTTTAAATTTGTCATTCGACTTCGGAAAACAAAGAAATTATTTCTTAATGAAATAAAAATTACATTGTTTATAGTAAAATTATTAAATATTCAAATTCGATGATCGTATACAGTTGTTGTTGATTTCTCGCCAATAACAAAAATTAGAGATAAACAAGACAAAATGCTGTTTCTCAGTGACGTTTGGCAAGAATATCACTGTTGGAAGCATATGAATATACACCGATACACACAACCATACTTTTGTGTTGTTTGGGTCACCTCTAATCACACGACTTTTCATCCTCCTGTGATAAATTTTGTACACTCTTTAAAGTATAATTTAATTCAGACTACCTCCGCGACCGAGCGCTAAGATCTTTGTGTCGGGGTCGAGTGGTCGCGGGTTCAAAACGAAGTTTCTTTTAAAACGTCACTTAAAAAAAAAATACATTTCAGTATTATCCTCGTTCCAAAGAATAACCATTATTTTAAGCTTAAAGTAACTTTCTTTTGTGAAATAATAATATGTAATCTGTACTGTCTGTTAGAGTTGATTGTCATAGTAATAACAACTTCGTATTGTCTCAGATAAGGATTATGTAAATACCTTTGTACAATATTATTTAAACTTCTAATCATCGAGGCTCTGCAAACATTTGCTCCGACTTAAACTAAATGCTTGGAATGAATACCTAGCGACATATATTTGTTCAAATCAGTTCTTGTTTACCTATTGGTGGGCGGTCCAATAAAATCAAATGTATTTCGAAATTAAATCAAGGTCACTTAAAATTAAAAAGCCTTCTTTCTCCATAATTATTTCATATTTCAAATGGCGTTTAAAAACTCTCGGCATCGTCTAATTTTGTAGAATTACCAGCTAAGCCTTTAGTACTTATCAATACAAAATGACAAAAATACCACTGCGTTCGAGTGTGGAACTCGGGTTCGCCCTTGTAAAAGACCAGCGATCAGAACGGAAAGTTGCTTGAAATGACTTTAGCTGGGTTAGTGATCAAATCTGAGTTGTCAGATACTTACCAACCTTCTCTTCCCTCTCCACCTTCCTTCCACCTCACAAATCACTGCATTACCTAAATAGGGATGCGTAGTTTTACTGGCTCCAGGTATTTGGAACTCACATATATCATACCACAAAGAAGGCTATGGAGGCTTTAATTACGTAAAGCAAATGATGTTGATATGATAATTACAGCTTATTGTATTTAAAGAACGTTTACCATCACATTTATATGTATATTAAATTTATTTGTATGTAGGTATTACGCCATCTACCTTACGTCATCTATAAGTGCTTAATCTGTGAAAAATAGTTCAAGATGCAGGCGAATTCTCTATACTTTATGTTGAATATTGTTAATTTATTAGTGTCTGTATCTGTGTTTTCTCCTAGATAAAAGAAAAATCATTTGCTATCTTTGAAAATGATACATTTTACCTGTATTATAAAATCAAAGTTAGGAAATGAACTGGTAACACATAATACCTCTATATTTATTAAAAATTTATAATGATTGGCTAATTCTTATAGCGCCGTTTTCGTGAAAAAATATCACCTCAAGAGCGCTTTAGCATCCATACAACACAACATATTAAGTTCAGGTTTTTTTTTTAAATTTAGCAATATTTTCACCGATTTATAAGATAAACGAGACGCGTTAGAACACACAAATATATAATAAAATATGTTTGATTGATTCTTAATACACATGCTTCTAAATACAAAATTGACAAATCACAATTCGTTCTGCACCAGCGTAAATTTTTCGGTCCGCTTCTGCCTTTATCCACAGGGATCTAGAAATCTGTGTTGTGCTCTCAACAAATGCTTCTTTTTATAGATCGTAATTCAACCCACTGAGGTTAATTAGAATTTCTTTATAATCTACTATCCGATATCCCTTTTCTTCACCACCCGTTGGGTGGGGGAGGAGAGATTGAGATCGGGTGACATTGGGCGGGAGGCTGCCTTCCGTCTCCATTCAATTACGGAGTGGAAGATTTTAATTAATTAATGTAAATTCAGTAGCGACAAAGCTGTTTCCCATACAAATCTTGAATAAAACGCAATCAGACCATTCTCGGTACTGGAAAATAACGTTTTTGGAACTACGGTGAGCCGCTTGCACGATTTTTTTTGATTTTATGATCATTCAGTATTTTTTAATCGTGTTTTCAAAGCCTCGAAAATTGTGTTTATTTTTAACAATATATTACTTATTTAATACCTTCGAAATCGAAGCGTTTTTTATAAACTCTAAAAGTGTTATTTTTGTCGTTGGAACAGCCATGTGTATTTTAAAATAGAACTCACGTAGTCATAGCTGTCACCTGTCAGTCGAATATCAAATTAGATAACTGAGTAAAAAAGGGAACATTTTTTAAATACGGTTAACTATCATTGATTTAGTAAAAACGAAGTGCGCTAGCAAATTCAAATTAATTGTCAGTTTTAAAATGTTTTAAAGAAAATGTTCCCAGTGGTAGGTGTTCAAATATCTCAAATAAATGCCTCCGCCTGAGGCGTCGAATATTGAATAATCTCCCGAACACGAAAAGTATCCCTCATTACCTTACTACTAAATAGCAATAAACATCACCTGAAGGGCGTATTTTTGTTTCATACTGATCTATTGTTTTTTGATTTACCAACGATTTTTTTTTATACATGAAATTAAAGTTTAGAGTGCAAGCAAAAATCGATCTCGGAACCTTTCGCTTGCCGGTGAATGCTCTACCGATTGCACAACTGAACCCCATTTGCCTATTCTCGTTTCCATAATGCGTTGTGAAATATTAGTTTATATTTCGTGTTGCTAATGATTTAATTTTGTTTGTTTCCAGAGGAGGCCCTGGAGTCCCTGATCGAGGAGGTGGTTCGCGCTGGCAACAGGGGAGTGTCGGCCTCGAGGAATGCCTCCGGGGAACCTAACTGGAGCTTCGGCCAGTCAATCTTCTTCTCCAGCACCGTAGTCACTACCATAGGTAAGTCAAAAGTTATTCTCCGTAGCTTTAATAAGCATAACTTTACCTTAAACATGAATATAATGTCAGAGGAACTACATTGGCTGACAGTGAAACAGATGCTAAGATTAAACACATTGATATATATATACATAAAATGAAGAACAACTTGTTAGCAAAAAAAATCTGACAAAATTATTTAAACGTGCATATTCACAAAAATAATACAAAGACACCCAAAGAAATCAGCTTTAAAAAAATAATAAAACCAATACACAAAATAGCTTACTTTATAAAGGGATGAAATGTTATAATGAAACCAGCAAAATTATGCCTATTAATAAATTTAAAATAGCCTGTAAGAACCATTTCAAATATATTAGTAATATCGAGTAGTATATAAATTATTATTATTAAGTCAAAAAGAATATGAATTATAATTAGATACCTTGTAAACTTTGATGTACAAGTAGCTGATATAAAATAAATAATACTAATAAGCGAATAATTCCATATACACTACCTAAATTAAAATATTTCAATCTGGGATAATTGACTTTGTAAAACCCATGAATAAAATAAGTTATAATTTTAAAGTATGAGAGACAGCAAGAATCTTTGAGTCTGACAGCATTTTTTTCTCGATAGACCCCGTAGCCTACCACACTTTAATGCCATGGTAATGCATTGACTTGGAGGTAAAATACAACACTTTCAAGCCCTCCGTGATCCCAACATAAGACTTGGTCTAAATATTTAAGTAATGATTTCCTAATATTTATAATTGAAGATATTGCGTCCAGGAATAAGCGGCCTTGAATATCTTGTGGTAAAAGTCTTAAATCCTCAATTTAAAAGCGTAATCAATTTTATTAACACAACGTTCGATTTTTTTAAATTATTTTATAATTGTATTTTACTTTCACCCTTTAGGGGTGTTCTTGGTCATTGACTCAAAAGGAGGAGAATGGGGAAGTAAATTTATATTTTAATATAGTTCAAGTTTAAAATTATTTAAAAAATTTAAATGGAAATGAAACAAAGGAGGTATGCAACGCTGAAAAGGGGGTAGGTCATTTTAGATAAGACTCCATAAATAACAGAGTACCTACTTATTTGCAATAGGATAACCAAAGAATATGATACCCACAAATAGTAGCCATAAATCAATACAATGGGTGCATTTCGGGAAGTTAAGAATTCCATCAAAAGTTTTTTAAGTTAGAAAATTGAAGGAATCCTTATTTTTTGCGGGATTAATCTTTGAAATAAGTCATAGTTAGCTCTTTCAGTTTGGCCAATACTATGTCATACGTCAGTTCAGTAATAAAGTGCTACGATGTTGTTGCATACTCGAATATATTGAATAGTTTTACGTAGGTGTATGGAAAAGGGTAATTAACTACAAATTGCCTCCGTCGTGTAAATACATGAAGGTAGAGTTTGATCAGTAGCAAAGCCTCGAGGACAGGATTTAATGAAAACATCTTGAGAAGACCTTCGTGTCGCAGGCGTGGGTAGATACGCTTGTGATGATAGCTGTAGGGATCATAAAAAAAATGTCGTAGTTTAAAAAGGTACCTACCACAATATTAAGATGTCCGTACCTGCCAAGGAACACAATATTATTTCAATAGAAAAAGACTTATTTGATACCTTTTCATAATAATTATTTCTAAGAAAAAATAATATTGGATACCTAAAAATAATATTGGTTTGAATATCTGGCCACTAGTAAACGCCAATAACATCAAGAGAATTTGATTTTTTACCTAAGAACCCAATTAAAAAAATACAAAGGTAGGTACCCACCTAATTAGAATGACCATCTTATTAAAAAAGAAATGCGTAGTTACATAGTGTTGTGTTTCAACGATATTAACATTTTTTTAAGTGGTTGTATTCTTAAAAATAATGATTACAAAACTCTAACATAGTTCGTGGTATCAATTTTAAAATGTGAGCACTGGATAAATTGTTGATTATATCTGTAAGCTATTATCAGTTCTAAGCTTTATTTTTTTATATAAGTTACTTTTACATCAAAGTTTACAAAGTATCTAATTATAATTCATATTCTTTTTGAATTAATAATAATAACTTATATACTACTTGATTTTACCAATGTATTTTAAATGGTTCTTACAGGCTATTTTAAATTTATTAACTGGCATAATTTTAGTGGTTTCCGGCAGCACATTATAACATTTTATCCCTTAATAAAGTTTATTTTTTATATGAATACCGCACAAGAGTCTTAACTGCTCCCAACCGTCTAGATCCAGTGAGACTATGGCATCCCCAAATAGGGTATGTTGTGAGGCTGAAGGTAGTGGGGAGGGAAGGAGATTGGGAAGAGGGAGGTTGGGAAGTACCTGGCTATTCAGATCTGGTCACCAAACACGGCTAAAGCCATTTCAAGCAACGTTTCGATTCTGAATGGTAGTCTTTCACCAGGGCAATACTTGGAGTATCTACCACTCTGTTAAAAGTAAGCTATTCCGTGTATTTTTTTTTTGTAGTCTGATCACCTTGCATGCCTTTGTATGATGTCTGTAAATATCCACTATGGTGTCCCAGAAGGAAAGAGGTCGAGATTTTCTGGGTAACAAAAAAACTGTTTTATATAGGTAGATATCCCGTAGATATTATGTATTACGGTAGATATTTCCCCCTCCCTAAATTATGGAAATCTTTTTTTTTCAATTCTCAAGATTGTAACAAGAATTTGTTACTTTCAAAACAAAATAACTACTTACGTGTTTTATTTAAACAAAGGTACATAGTAAAATTCTACAATAATATTTCAAAGCATTATATATTGTAGTCTATTTCGAGAAACTTTGACTTTGCAGTATTAGCTCCGTTTGCAATATACGCAAGTAAATCAGAGACCAAAGTTTAATGCAAAAGCTAGAAAATAGCTGCATGCGTAGGTACATCCCTGAAACTTTACACAAAACTTGTCTCATTGCCAAAGTAGGACAATGAGACAAAAATAAAATATTATTTCTTCAAGTTTGTTCATTTGAAAATGCACATCACTAGCTGCTGAACGTTTTCTCCGTGTTTTTGCGCGCGATATTGAACATGCAAATGGCGTCCATGACAGCGGCGGGAAACTGCACTTGCATTAGCAACGAGAAGCAATGGCCGCCCCTCGCGCGTTGCAACTTTGCCCATATAAACTTTGCGGTACGAGTGTAAAAGACCGCCGGTGAAATAGGTAGCTACTTTGGCTAGTTGGGGATGGAGTACGTACTTATCCAGCACACAGCGGAAGTTCATGCCAGTGGCGTGTTGATTCGTGCCAATAAATGACACAATTTATTTAAAATAAATACGTGTCTGCTATTTGAGTTGATGAAATTAATTATATATGGCAACATACTAAGAGTATTTTTAACTATGACGAGTGATATTTCGAGGCTGTGAAAAACGTGTAAACCAAAACGTGGAAGAAATGCAACACGGCACAATCAATATTCGAAAATCAACAAAATGGCGTAACAAAGAAATATTGTTCATGTAGAATATGTGTTTCACTTATTTTATTTGATTTTATTATTCAATCATATTCAGATAAAGGTAAAAAAAACGCGTTCCCGGGAAGAACATATTCATCAAAGAAATAATTACCACAAGATGAATATTTTAATCATGTCGGTAAAGGAAATTGAAATATCAAATGAAAAACATGAAAAGTGATGTACACAATTTATTAATTTGTCAATATTAATCTTTCATCACAAAGTTAATAATTTAAAAAAGGAAAAGATTCAATTATTTTTATACACGGTATCGAGTATGCCCTGTATAAAATATTTTCTCGTATTTCTAGAGCTTTCTTTCAAAGCCACTGCTAATAAAAATGTACACAGCGGTCATAAATTAAAAAGGTGTAGGGTAGTTTTAATTTAAGTAGTTTTACATACTCATGACGGAAAGGGGAATTTTACCCAGGGCCACATAAATCCACAGTTTTTTGGAATTATAGATCAGACCTTATTCCTGCTTCGTGGCGAAGTTACAACGCAATAAAGTAGGCAGGTAGTTTCGACTTCCTACGTTCACGTGGCTCTACGTTACCTCCGCGCCGGTCCGCTGTCGGCTGTACACTGTACACAGTTTGCTCATCCTTGTTTAAAGGGTGTTTGTAATAAACTTTTACAGATACATTCTGGTTTGGGTGTGCTTTTATTAGGCGGAGAACACATCAAACTAGGATCATGGAAAATGGCAACATTTTAAAGTAGTGATGGGCAATCTAACTTTATCGAAATAATATGTTATTCTTTTGTACATTCGAAATATTGAAAAAAAGCTATTTACGGAATCGTCTTTTTTAGAAAATTAAAATAGGCGCCGTTGTTGTCAGATTGATTAATTCTAAACATTTGGAACAAATGTTTTCTTACCAGATTTTGATTAATTTTTTACCACTTCACGAAAAAAATTATAACACGAATGACGAAATACTTAAAGTTACATGAATTTTGATATAATTAAAATGGTACGGAATCTAATAACTTGTACAGCTTTACATCTGCGGGCGGGCACTTATATATATACTTAAAAATGCTAAAATATATTCATTCCATTAAGGTAAAAAACGTAGGTACCTCAACTTTACAATGTGAATAAATACATCGTAAAGAAATTAGAATAGGAACTCTACTATGATTTATCTTAAATATTTACCTTGCTTTGTATTAAGACTAAAACTATATTAGATATCTATAACGTGAGAATGGATAGGAATATTAGGATGATTGGCTATATAATTATTTATTTAACTTTATTCTCATTTGATCATTGATGAAAGGAACCAAAGAAACCGTATCAAGAAAAAAACAGTAAGTGATATGTGTTCAATTCATTAACGATTAGTACCAACTAAAAACTAAGCAAAATGATGGAAATGACACCACAGGCTGAAATAATAATAATAACATAATAATAACCGTACAGAAACATGGAATTTCTTGAAGCCCGTCGAGAATTTTAAAGCTTCTGAAAAAAAATCTCCTTTATAAATAATAAAAGAAAAGAATCTTATTAAAATATGAAACATGATATAAGAATACGTTTTGGAATATAGGAATCGCACCCATGGTTGAACACATTACTCATACAGATGCATTGCTTGCATATAGCATGTTTTAAACTTGTCATTCGACTTAAGAAAAGAAAATTCGAATTAAAAACAATTAATGTCCTCCACATCACAGCTCAACTTCTAGCGTGGAGGAAAATGTATGTACAATATTGTAAAAACATGAAGTTAAGTAAATACATTTAAATACATTTAAATATAATGAAAAGAACATATTGTAAAACTTTTCAAATATTTAAATTCGATTTTCGTATACACTTGTCGTCCCTTTCTCGCTAGTAAAAATAAGTGGGCGTTATCAAGACCGTTTCTCAGTGACATTTTCCAAGGACATTACTGTTGGAAGGTTGTAAATATTCATCAATACACACAAACCTAAGTTTGTGTTGTTCGAGTTAACGCAGATTGCACCACCTATACTCTTACACGAAAACAGGCTTCTTATCGGCTGTGAAAGTGTGAACCTCACTTATCTTCGAGCTGATCTGTAAAAAAATGCCAAAATAATACCGTTCGTTGACCCCAAGAAGCCGATTTCCAAAAATCAGTAACGTTATAATAATATTTTTGTGCATACGTCGGGAAATTTCTGATACCGTCAAACCGAGAGGGCGCCAGGGGTGCGAAGGGCTCGAGGGGTGTGAGGGGCGCGAGGGGTGCGAGGGGGTACTAAGAATCTATGTTCCAGACGTATTTCGGTCATTTTAAAGATCTTTGAAAAAGACAGTATATTTTCGTTGAAAACACTGGATCACTTCGTGGCTTGGCTTTAAATTTATGAATCGTTCACAATTAAACTAAAATTGGTGGTTTGCACCATAGACATAAAATACAAGAAACGTCATATTCATACAAATTGAACGATAAATATGGCATGCTCTGAAAGCACGAAAAGGACAGCCATACCAAGCAGAATATGTGTGTATGAATGAGATAGCTATATGAACGTCCCGCGTTACATTCTCACAAGCCCTCTCTTCCCTAACGAACTTACGAGCGAAGTAGCATGCGACGTACTCGTGTACTGTCGCTAGGTTGTCTTCCACACACTAATGTATTTCTGCATTCGCTATCTCACTTATTTGAATAATTGTATTAATTGAAATAATAAGTGATTTGTGTGTACTTCGCATCAAAAGAAACTCCATGAGATTTGTTTTTTGTTCCCGAATGATTTTTACACTTGTCAAAAGCACAGGAAGGGATTTTATCTCAGAAAAGAGTTTACAGCGATGCCTTTGTGGCAGCTGGTGACAGCTTGTTCGTCAAACGAATGTTTGTGCGAGACTAAACGCAGTAAATCTCAGGTATGCCACGCTGGCTTAGTTTCGTACAGTCACGCGCGGTGTCTCAGTAACGCATCTACATTATTTAATTCATATAAGGTTTGCACAGTATTTTATTTGATGAAAATACACCTACGAGTACGTAGGCACCGTTTTGTTTTGACAGAAAATTATGCCCTTTATAATAAATTTACTATAAAAACATAATTATTGTGTTATTATGTCGCGAAATTACAGTTTACCTTGACAACACACACTTAGGATTGTGTGTATTGGTGCATATGTATACACTTTCGAAAGTGATTTAATTGAAAAGCGTCACTGAGAAATAACCTTTTCTCTTGCTTACTACTTATTGTTATCAGTCAAAAGGGGACAAACAGTCAATGTTAATATTCTTAAAGTTTTTGCAGTTATTCGATAAGTGTACAGTGTGCACTTTTATTATATTAATAAATTAACTTTTTCCAAAATCCCTGGATATTTCTATTCTGAAGTAGAAAAAAAAGGTTTGAAACATACTGTATGCAAGAAATGCATCTGTGTGAGTACTGTGTTCGCGTCAATTCTCGCTACGATACTTTTATTTTATAGTTATACGAGGTTTGCCCGACTCGGCTAGACCTGGGCGTGGCTAGGACTAGGGTTAGGGTATTTATACATCCATTCATAGCACATGTCGACATAATGTTTTTGTTTATTCGTATAATTTTTCACAGTATTGGTAAATATATATATATATATATATATATATATATATATATATATATATATATATATATATATATTTAACCTAATAAACCGTTGAGTTATGTCAATTTATTTCGCGTATCATAACGTGTGGGCGAAGTCAACGAAGACGCGGGACACTAAGAACATTCTAACAATACTTTAAAGCGGTGTGATAAACTAACTAACTAACTAACTAACCATCACGCCGTTTCCCCGCAGGGGTAGGCAGAGAGGACGGACCGCCATACAACTCTGTCTTGGCACACACTTCTTGCTTCATTTACATTCATACATCGTCTCATACATACTCTTCTGTTATTCTGACTCTTCACATGACCCGATTCAAGTATTTGATTTACTTGGTCGTGCCATGTCTTTCTCGGGCGTCCTCGACTTCTTCTTCCATTCACTTTCGCATCATATATTCTTTTCACACTCCTTTCTTCGTTCACTCGCTCTACATGCCCAAACCATCTAAGCGTCCCTTTCTTGATCCTATCCATTACGCTCATATCAGCCTTGCATTATTTCCGGATATCCACATTTGTAATACGGTCATACATGGTTTTACCGCACATCCGTCTCAAAGATCTCATTTCCACAGCATTCAGTCTACTTTCATCTCACAAAGCGGTGTGATAATTCGGGAAAATTTGTTGTCTCTTTCTTTCTCATGGTGTGCGGCGTAAATACCCGGAGAAAGTGATTTATCTTAAATCTTTGTAGGTTGGGCAAAAAGAATTAGCTCTCTCTCCATATATTGTTACTTCAAGCCTATAAGTATGTCTTACACGTAGGTATTTACAGAATTGACATTCATACACATTTAAACAGAAACAAAAAATGGTAGATAACACCCACCAAAAGAATAAATTTTGCAATGCTATCTGAAACTCATAATAATATTGTATAAATACCATGTAATATATTATTATGTTTATTTTTGTATGTAATAGGTTGTATTAATATAATATATTATCCGTTAGTGATATTTTTCTTCCCGGAAAGTATCTATTCCAACATTTCCAACTCATTTGGATGTAGGAAGGTACTCGTATATCTATTATGTTATGAATTAGTTGTTACCCGTTAAAAACCCAAGAAAAAATATTAGTTCCATTTCAAATTTGAAATAATGCCTGCTAAAATATATTATGTGTAGGTAATTTATCAAGTAGGTAAGGATTTAATTTTTCATAATTTGATCAGCACCAAAAATAGTGCTAAACTTCACTTTGTAGCATTCTAATACACGCAATACTGCACGTGATTTATCTGTAAATTCTACACGGGCAGTAAGAAAAGGTTACCAAAAGGTAGGTTTCCAGTGTATTCGTATACATTTTTAATCTGTAATCTTTGAAATTCTATGAAAAACATACTAAAATATCAGTAAAAGGTGCAGTTTGAAAACTAGCGCAGCCATTTTCGAACGTTTTACCTAAAGTTCTAGCAGGCATTTTATGAATAATTTAAAGGTTACTGTTTAAAAATTGTATTTACTGGAAAACTTACACAACTACTACCCTTATAGAATTAACAGATAAATCATTTGAAGTATTAATAATAATAATAATTGGCCGATTTATATAGCGCCGTTTTCGGGACAGAAATGTCACCTCAAGGGCGCTCTACGGCATAATTAACATAATGTTACAACTAAGACTTAATATTAACTTATGCTTAATACTTATAACTAGTGACTTACAACTAACATATTAAAATTATCACATATTTATAATGGTTGTTGCCCGTGATGTCAGACCTAGGAGTAAGTAATAGTTAACTATATATATATAAACTATGTGTAGCACTCGGACTGAGTGATCAAAACTCTAGTGAAGCAAATTGCTTGTATTAGAAAGCCAAAGAGTGCGAATTTTTAAATGCTGACCCTTAACATTCGTTCCAAATTTTAAAAGCTCACATTCAAACGAACTCACAAAGAAAATTATTTACAGTTTATTTTTCTGTAATGTAATATTTTACGAAGTAAATAAATAATTTTCAAAAACAGAGATGTGTAGAGACAATAATTAAGTAAGGCAGATGATCGATCTTACTTTGTCTTTCAAAACAAATCGGAAAATATGTTATATTGATATTGATTAACAACAATCGATCTTACTTACACTCATTACTTACATTGTTAGTATTTATCTACGCAACCCCCCAATGTCGGTGACTTTAAAAATTATCATTTATAGTACCTTCCTAAATATCTTACGATAGAGAAGAATTGTCTTAAGGCGTCACAGTTCAACACTCAATACCATCACGGCCAAATAGCTAAGTCAAACAGACAGGTAGGCACTTTCAGATAGGTAGGAGCCACTTCCAAAATAGGCCTTATGAATTATCCACCTACCTTCTAGAAGCAATATGATATAAATAGAACAATTTAGTCGGAATTCGCACTCCTTCAGATGAGGAGTTGGTATTTGAAGACTATTGTGGGGTTTTCCAAGAGGAGGAGTATGGAGTATTTTAGGATGTGCTGTCTCGGAGCTATAGGAAAATTAATAAATACATAAATAACGATAATAATTAAAACTAACCAATAAATATTATTATGAAAATAAAATAATAACTTTGTAAATACATATTTAACTTTAATAATTTTAAAATTTTCGTAGAAAGCAATCATATTGCGGTTGGACATATTTAATGAAAATGAAATAATATTTAATTTTAATACTGTCCTGATGATGGAAGGATGCTTCCGAAACCGGTCGACATAATATTGAAAAATAAAAATGGTTTTAAACAAAGTTTATGTGTTTTATTAATGAAATAATAACTTTGTATAAGACCACAGATATTATTAAAAAAATTATGACCGATCGGTTTCGCTTAAATGTTATTCTATTGTTTTCTCACTGTTCTCTTATTTTATTTTATATTGTGTTCTCCCTGTGTGTATGTATAACCGCACACTTTGTATTTTTTGTTTAGTTTAATTTTGTACCCTGATGATCCTTAGGCTAAGCGAAACCAGTCTGTCATAAAAAATAAAATTATTAAATATTATTCTTATTATATTTATTGGTTAGTTTTTTTTACAGTTTTTGACAAAAATGTGTCTTTACTGGGGTACCCTGTTATAAGGCTATATTGTAAATGTTTTTTGCTATAATTTAAACATACATTTAGTTGTTATAATTAAAAATAAACATTTTTAAATACTATAATATATTAACATCAGTTGTGGGTCAAAAAAAAACTTCATAAGAAATATGTACATAAAAATGAAAACGACGATTGCAAATATTTTTTTTAATGGTTTCAAAAGGTATAGAATATGGTAAACAGAACAGAAAGGGAGAGGATCCATCTGTGTTTAGTTTTGCCATGACGTATTGACGTGACTATGGAAAAGACGAAATTCGATCGTTTTTTTTCCTATTATTTTAGGATAGTAAAAAGGTACAATATATTGAAACGAAACTGGGGTAGTTAGGTAAGTACTGTCCCCTATTATACGTATCAGGTTAGCTCTAAAAAAATATAGGCTAGACCCTTTGTAAAATGCTTTGTTATTTTTGTACTATAAAGTCTGCGCATGCGCCCCTCTATCCCCCGTCTCATTGTCTCACTCACCTGAATGTGTGTGCAGGATACGGCCACGTCACCCCGCTGTCCCGCGCCGGCAAGGTGTTCTGCATGGCGTACGCGGCGTGCGGCATCCCGCTTACCCTCGTGCTGCTGGCGGCGCTGGTGGAGCGCCTGCTGTGGCCCGCCTCCGCGCTGCTCCGGGCGCTCAACCACCGCCTGGGGCACCTCTACCAGCCCTTCTCCATCAGGATCATGCACCTCTTCATCATAGGTAACCTAATCTAACTATTAACATATTACCAACCTTAGATGTGAACAAACAGATGTGTTGTCATTTCTAGAGAAGTAAGTACCTCTATCACTGACTGATCACCTCTACTTCTATCTGCCTACCGTAATACCGCTATGGCAGCCATAATAAATTATCTAAACAAACATGCACACCCAATTGACAACTCCAACATATTTAGCTAATTCCTGCCAAGCAGAGACAGGGCCAATACAATGTTTACTCATGAATCCTCGGCCCAGGTCAGAGTTTCTTTTGATAGGTAATCGATTAAGTCGAGTCATATTCTGTAAACGGTCTCTTTTACAGAACATGGCCATTCTAGACTCCCAAAAAGGCCAAAGCAGAATATAAGCTGTGTTATTAAACCATTTTTTCCCTTCCCCAGTGTCGATATTGGTAGTGGTTTTCTTGGCCATCCCCGCCTCCGTCTTCAGCATCCTGGAGCCAGAATGGGACTACCTAGACTCGCTGTACTACTGCTTCATCTCGCTGACCACCATCGGGCTGGGCGACTATATTCCCGGAGACACCCCCAACCAGCCCATGCGACCGCTCTACAAAGTTGGAACAACTGGTGAGTACCCACTTGACCTTTATATATATTTTTAAATTAAATTACTTTCAGTATAAGAAAGCTAATACAGAAAATATAATACACAGAGAGGAATCCCATAATGTAATATTTATTTCCCTTTTCTAGTTTACTTGCTGGTGGGCCTAACCTTCATGATGCTGACCCTCACCGTGTATTACGACATCCCTCAACTTAATGTCGGCCTCATATTCACCTCCACGGACTCCAACTCTAGCTACGATCCCGAGAAGATGCGTCTCAGCGATGGCGGCATGGTCGGCCCTCAATACACCGTCGGTTCCCTCACCATTCCCGGACAATACGCTCCCCAATGCGACGACCCCACTGCCTCCACTCGCCGCTCTGTCGTCAGGGTCAAGCCTCACCGGGACGACAGCCCCAGCCCTGAGGATACTACTCCTGTTCATGCAAGAGATCTCAGAGTTCCGTAAACACGTTTTATCTATCTTCAAAGCTGTTGAATTTCAAAATTGTCTATGGAACATAAAATCTATTGATTTTTCTGTGGATCATTTTTTAATTCTTCGGTTGCTCTTCTAAAATGCTGTCAGAAGTAGAATATAAGTTTTATTTTTCTTTATTCGATACTTGACGTATCAAATTATTTTATTATAGTGATTTAATTTTAGGCTTGTTGTAAAAATATGATTTGAATATTTTCATTGATTCAAGAGATTAATAAAAGAAGGTTTATTTAGAAAATAAATTTTATATTCGATTGCATTTAGAATATTTGCTGTTATTTTTAAATAATGTGTTGCTCGTTTACTCAGGAGAGAAAGTTTGTCTGTTGCGCAAACGGGAGATTTTAATGTTTGAATCTTAAAAGTTATTAAGGCTTATTTTGTATTTTTGTAAACAATATCTACAATAATAATATTTCTACTTCTGATGTACAATGAATTTTCGATTAAATGGAATATAAAATGTCTAAATATTGTAAACACGTGTTATTATTTTTTTCTTTAACTTTATGCAATATTATTGCATGTAGACTTTTTTATCATTTATTGCATCCATTTTCAGCACATTCATTTTTCTTATGCTAACTAATCATCAGGCGGCTTCGCTGCAGGGGTAGACATAGAGGATGGACCACCATCGGATGAACAACTCTGTCTTGGCACATACTCTTTGCTTTATTCACACTCATAAATACTCTTCAATTATTTTGACATGACCCGACTCAAGTATACGATTCACTTGATCGCGCCATGTCTTCCTCGGGCGTGCCTGTCTCTTTTGCTTATACAAATATAATGATAAAAGCATTGACTCTATTTGATTCTTTTGGAATGAACTTTTGAAACTAAAGTTATGGGTAGGTAGAATATAAAAACTCAATTTACAAAACATGCATTTCATAATGTTGTGAACTTTGTGTCGAAGCATGGAGCAAAAATTTACAAGCTCAATTAATTTGGAATGGCCAAATGTGAGGAAGTTTTTTAATTTTATATTGATTTAGCCTAATATATTGACCGTCCTAAAGATATTACTAGTTTGAAAACTTTGAACGTTTCTACATTTTTGCACTTTTCCAAATAAAATTTTCTATTATTAGAGTAAATTAATGTGATGTTCATTCTATACCTACATAATAAAAATACCCATATTATAATATGAAAAGATTTATAAAGAATATTGTATCCATTAATCTTGAATTTCACTCAGAAAATAAATATATCTATGTATTATATATTATCAGTGTTGAACTATGTACCTTGTAATATTATTATTGTCTTCCCTCTCACACCTTTAAATAAAATAGATGTTTATAAAATGTATTAGAAAATATTATACATAATATTATTGAAACATAATTTATTTAAATATTATATACCCACCTAGAAAGAATATTTATATGTATATTCCCGAATATCTAACAAAAAATATTAGAATATTTGTGTGAAAAGTATCTAAGATGCATGTGACAAAAAAAGTATTTTTACTTAGATGACGGTAGGTCTGAAACAATATTTAAATTGCAACTCATGTCAGCAACATGCACTACACATCGCACATCGCTATCACATCTACCATCTAGATACAATACAGCATTTGCTTTCACCATTATTTTTCTTTGCCTACCTTAGCCCTGGGTGCATTCTACGTGCCACTCCCAGCCAGTTTACACCTTGAGTTTTCAGTCGAAAAGAACAAACGACATCATGGGCATCAAAGTATGCTGACTTAGTTTATTGACGCAAACTGTTTTGAACATTTAATTATTTTTTATAAGAAATTAATTTTACATAAAACTATAATCACTCTCAAGTAAACAAATTCAGTTTCCTTTCTTATTTTACAACACCGAATATCATCTAATCCTAAATGAAACTACATTTGATACAAAGATTACAAATTATTGACTTTTATACCTATTTTGATTCACATAATTTATATGAAAGGCCTAACATTTTATGTATTTTCTTGGTTATTTGCTAGATATTGGTAATGATGGTAGATGATTTATCATAAGTCAGCACTTTAGAAGGTGGACCTAGTCCGCTATTCGGTCAACAAAAGAATTAGCAATTTAATGTGATGTTGAACCTTACAAGTGTCAATTTCATGTTATAGGAGACCAAAATATAAATGTTAAAGATGTGAAAATAGTAGTCATTTAAATGTCTAGAAACTTAACTTTAAAAAAATACCATCTATCATTTCTGTAACAGCATTCATTAAAAAATCACAAAAAATTACTTCAAATTATAATATTGTCACAAACAAAGTGACATTTAATTTTTAAATATGCCTAACATATTTTTAAAACGAGTGTGCTATTTTTATTTTGTGATATTAAAAAGTACATCAAATATATATATTATAAACTATTTAGCGTGAGCATATTTATATCATATAAATGTATATTTATTTTATTATGAGAATGAAAAAATGAAAAGAAGAATCCTTTTGAAAAAGGCCTACATTTGTTTGCTTAAGTTATCTTATTAATGCATTTAAAAAAAAAACTTCACTGCCTAATAATTATCACCACTGAAATAAAATGAACTGGAATTCAACTATCAAAGATTTAAAACGTTACATATCAGAGCTTGCAACATGTATTCAAGAATTACATTTACCAACAAATTTTCAATATGTAGATTTAAAAAATTCAGTTTGACGACAATCGGTGAAAATATCATAGCGTAACACTTTGTTTTGTACAACATGTGAAGGTAGAACTGAATTGACACTTCTCTATACTGTAGAAACTATGAGAATGCATTTATACAAGTCTAAAGAAATCATATAAATATAATGTATCCAAAATAGACTAATAAAACTGTCAATAAACTGTGCTGTTTTAATTTTTAATCCCAAAATAATATGTATCTATTAATATTTAGGCTAAAATTTTACATTGACCGGGGTTGTCTCATTTTCAAGGCACATACCAAAGTCCCGGCCAGTTTGTCATTTTGTCAAGTTTTCCAATTTAATATGGATTGTGAAATAAAAATTTTGACGGCAAGGAATCCTTTCTTTATAATATAAAAATCTTTCTGGCACCAGGAACCGGCTCCAAAAAGAACTGGATAAATAACCGGTTCCGGTTCACGATTTTGCGTATCATCATTATATCATATCATCAGAGGCCATGATAATCTTCTCTGTATCGTTCCAATTTTAGTATACGTACTGCCTAAGCAAGTACACTGTTTGTAAAATAAGGATCAGGAGCACATAAATTAAAGAAGATTGATTAATTGATTTTGTCTACTCAACAATAGATGTCATTACATGTAAATATAAATACCATTTTTTTCCTCACATTTCAATGTCAGGGACCAGGAGCACATAAATCAAAGAAGCTCAATGAATTAGTTTGGTCTACTCAACAATAGATGTCATTACATGTAAATATAAATACCATTTTTTTCCTCACATTTCAATGTCAGGGACCAGGAGCACATAAATCAAAGAAGCTCAATGAATTAGTTTGGTCTACTCAACAATAGATGTCATTACATGTAAATATAAATACCATTTTTTTCCTCACATTTCAATGTCAGGGACCAGGAGCACATAAATCAAAGAAGCTCAATGAATTAGTTTGGTCTACTCAACAATAGATGTCGTTACATATAAATATAAAGACTAAAATAATTTTCTCAAACTTGAATCTCAGTGACTACGATACGAGCACATAAATCGAAGAAGCTTTCTTAATTAGTTTGGTCTACTCAACAATAGATGTCGTCAAATGTAAATATAAAGACTAAAATAAATTCCTCACATTTGAATCTCAGGGACCAGGAGCACATAAATCAAAGAAGTTTAATGAATTTGTTTGTTCTAATCAACAATAGATATGGTTATATGTAAATATAAGGACTATAAAATAAATTTCTCGCACTGGAACTGTGGAAAAGGAAGATTTTTTCGCCAAAGGGAACCACAACCGCACCTTTTCAACAAAAAGCATTCAATGGATATTTGCCATTTTTATTTGTAAGAATAAGAGCTGGTTCCAAAAATAACCGGATATTCGGAGAAATAATATTGACGGTTTCAGTGATCGGCTTGAAACCGGTTCCTTTTAACCGGGACACGAATATCATCTCTAATCTGTACGAATATTGTAGCTAGCGTTGGGAAAAACTTCAATGTTTTGTGGATGCTTCACAAACTGCTAGTTCTTTAAAATGAACCCTTCGCAGTGAACACTTCAATTGAAGTGAAGTCGAACTCGCCAAAAAGAGATGAATCGTTTATTTATCCATTTTTTTTTGGAACCGGTTCCTGGTGCCAGAAAAGTTCAGCGAAGGAGATTTTTTCGAAAAGTACTAGCAAATCGACAAAAGTTCCTCGTCAAAAAAAACTACTAGATTTGAAAAGGAAAAGAACTGGTTCCTCGTCAAAAAAAATATTTCATGGTCCAACTTCGAACCCGGTTCGGGGGTCTCTAATTAGATGAGGTTTCCATCTGTCAAGAGAGCAACCATCCCTCTTGCACTTCCATCTACCCCTTGTAACAGAAAACACCCTCAACTTGCTCTGCTAGTTACAATATAAGTGTATACTATTTATATGTTAAACTATTAAAGTGAAGCAGTGGCGGCTCGCTGTGACCTAGACTGCTCAAGGGGTTATATCCAGTCAGGAGGCCGAAAAAGGCGATTTTTCAAGAAATTTTCCTGAGAAGTCATTTTTAGACAAATTTATTGATGTAAAAATTTGTACACATACGAGTATTATGGTAACTTTTGACTGTATTTTAACATTTTTGTTTTTTTTTTATGAAGATTTTTCAGCAATTTTAACCCCACCCCACTAACGGAGGAAATTCTAATAATCTTCATACAAACAATAATAAAAAAAAATTAAAACTAAAAATCATTTTCGTCTACAACTTCAATTATATCGCATTTTTCAATCTTAACACTCTAGCACTCTTAAAAGTCACTGGCTGCCACTGAAGAAAAGCGCTCTAGGAGTAAAATATCAGAAAGCAATGTAAAAAAATTGTATTAATATTATTATTAGATGAATTTAAAAAATAGTACAGTGGTCATCCTCAATTTTTGACAGCAGTCCCAACTTCATTCATTTTTCATTGAACAAATACTTCAATTGAAGTTGGTTAAGTTGGTACTTCTGATTGAACAATCTATGCACTGCCATCTTTATTTCTAGCCACGCTGTAGAAAACGTACTGACGTTTAAAGAGACCCATTTTTGGACTTCGTTCGACCGTTTGTTCTATGAATTAGTATGAGATTTACAGGCGCGTGGAGACCTCATGCGGATTAATTATACCATTTATTTAATATTTAGTACCACGTTTCTATAATATTTATATTCCATTTTGTGAAAAACACGTTAGTGGTGATATAGAGATATCAAGGTAAGGTATTTTGAACATATTTACGATTATAACACAGTTTTATTAATGCTTATCGTGTCGCCAAAAGTTTTTTTCGTAATGGCCGCTACAACGCCGTGTAGTTATATCTAATTATAATTAGAAATTGTATTATGTACTATATAATTGTACGAATGTAATAATATGTAGAGCTTAGAATTAATCTAGTAAAGTTTCTTGTTTGTTCTTATTTGTGTTATATGCCTCTTTTTATGTTAACCGCAAAGTAGACATTCTCGCAAAATTATTTCATTTGTTTTGAAAATACAAATATTTATTAGTGAACATTATTTTCAGATGCCTCATAGATGCTGTGTTCCTGGATGTAAATCCAATTATAGCAGTTCCCTGAAGAAAGAAGATGCAGTTAATTTTTAAATTTCCCAATGAAGAACAACGCAGACAGGCATGGATTCGTGCAATTCCACGTAAGAATTGGACTCCTGGTGCTTTTGCTGCCGTTTGTGTCCAGCATTTTGATAAAAGGGATATTATATCTCATCCCAAAAAACCTAAATTGGCTATCGGAGCTACACCAAGTATTTTCAAGAGTTTGCCAAGTTATTTAACAAAAAAAGGCTACGGAAAGAGTGGATCCCAAAAATCGGAAGCTCAAGATAAAAGAACGACATGAGGAACAAATCGAACTATTTTTGCAAAGTGATGTGATTGTGGACTATAGTAATTTTGTAAGAAATATTCCAATAAAAATTAAACTCAGTGAATGGAATAAAAAAACTATGAACGATAGCACATATTTATATATTACAAACATTGATGTTGTAGATAAACGTCTATATTTAAGTTCTCAAGTTATTTGAAGAATCAGGTGAAACATCGAACGATGAAGAAATGCTTTGTAAGTACCTTTTATGTGGCAAAATAAAAAAATCTTTAGTTAATCGGTTACATGTAGGAGACCTCGAATACATCATGAAAGCAAATATTAAAGTAGTTGTACTATATTAAAACTAACTTGATTGAAGAGTAATTCTAAAGAGTTTTTGTACGAATATTCAAGACCACTGGCAGCGTCTAGCGCAGACTTTAAATACATTTGAGCTTTTAAAAATGATTATTGACCGTATTCAGACTCTTTTTTTCAAAACTAATATCGTCATCTGTATTAACATTATATCTAACCAACATATTTTCTAATTGTGACCATAAACTCAATTTCATAGTTTTAGGGAATAACCACTTCAATTCACTATGAGAAAGTTCATTTGTCCCAACAAATACTTTCAAATTGAGATTTCGGTCAACGACAATTTGAGAACTTAAATATAGACGTTTATCTACAACATCAATGTTTGTAATATATAAATATGTGCTATCGTTCATAGTTTTTTTATTCCATTCACTGAGTTTAATTTTTATTGGAATATTTGTTTGGCAACAGATGAAGTAGTTTGTTTGGCAATAAAGCGAACAAGCGCAACTCAGCATAATATCCCAAAAATCAATCAACATGTAAAAACTTCAATATCTTTTATATGCATATATTAGGAAAGTATTTATAAATACGAAAAACCATATTACTTTGGAACCAGTATAAAATATTTAATTATAATTTATGTGTTATATACTGTATTGAAAAAAAAGTAGTCACTGCCTTTGCTGTTAATTAAATTCCCCATAATTTAATATTAGGTTACAGGTTGGATTTAGAGCCATAATAGTTGTGTATATTTTGAAATAAGCCATATCTTTAAGCCTGATCATTTTGGAACTCTCACTTCTATTCTTTGTTTTGTGTATTAATGTAATAAAATATCTGCTTTCACAAATTATCTATTTTTGAATGATTATAATAAAGAAACGGAGAATTTTGTGTATCAACATATTCATGAAATAAAAGTACATAAATCGCTAAATAAATTGCTGTAAATTTTTTATTTTTTATTTAATTATTTGTGTTTTTTGATTCCTTATAAGATAAGTATTGAACTAGCACAGCGAAATAATTTATAATAAAAAAGATTTCTGCCTTTGCTTCTAGGAAAGTATTTATAATTATGAAATGACCCCATGATTTTGGTTAAATTAAAAACAAAAAAATTAGAATACTTTGGAACCAATATAAAATATTTGATTATTATTTATGTGTTATATAGTATATTGGAAAAAACCAAATAATTACTGCCTTTGCTGTTAATTAAATTCACCAATATTTAAAATTGAAATCTTCAAAATCGATGCAGGAATATTGTTTTTGCTTCTTGGGTAAATAGGTCTCTTTACTTTGAAATTGTAGTTCCCGCCAATTCTACACCACGGCTTGTGAGATAAAGATGGCAGTGATCTATGGCATCTACTTCGAACTTCAATTTTTCATTCGTTCGAAAGACTGAAATATTGCATCATCCACAGTTCAATTGTTCATTCCCTTCTTCCTTCGATTTTAGTTCGAAGAATGAATGAAGCAATGAAGATATTTTTAGTTATCCGTTCCCTCGCACGTACTCGTGACATTTGCTCATGATTTCTCTGCTTGTTTTGTCTATACGACACTAGTTTTTCCGAGTGTTTTTTGGTGATTTTGAATTGTGAACGAATTATTTTGTTGAACTTTTAAAATATCTCAGCTTACAAACATACCTTTCAATCTCTACCTAAAATTATGACTGGCCGTTCAACGAGAAAGCAAAGTGAAATATGGGTTTATTTTAAGGAAGTTGAGGTTTACCAGGCCAAATGCAACTTTTGTTCTGAAGTTATATCCATAAAGGGGGGAAATGCCTTTAATATGAATCGTCATTTGCGCAATATTCAGCCTGTTGCTAACCAAACTGTCAAACTGAGTACTGTACAGTAAGAATATTCAAATCGTATCTCAAGCCCTGAAAGAAGTTTATATCGCTCTTACAGAAACTGGAAATTTTGCTAGTACTTCATTTGCTTTTTGCAAGTTCCTTGTGCATACTCATTGTACATCATCCCTTTTAAGTCATGAAACAATTTCAATTCAAACCTTGAACACTCTTAAGATTCAAACAATTTTGACAGCCCGTAAACCATAGAAGAGAAACCAGTAAAAGACAATTCATCATCGTTTTTCTACAAGCTATAATTTTTGCCATAGAATAATGCACATACATAGATCAATTTATGTGGTTGGAGAGCTTCCCCGAAAATATTATTTAACCCCCCTCCCCCTCCCCGACGAGGAATGCTGTGATTAATATGTTACTTCAATTGAAGGGTTCATCGTGAAGGGTTCATTTTGAAGAAGCATCAATTCGTGAAGCATTCACAAATCTGTGAAGCTTTTCCCATCGCTAAATAAAATCTATATTAATTATAAAACCTGTTAATTTTTAAAGATTTGCAAACATAAAACATATGTAAAAATGTAGGAAAAACAAAGAAAAAAGCCTCAATATTTTTTTACTTGACAACAATAATGCAAAAAAAAGGTCTCTGCGCCAAATAAAAATAGTTTGCGTTTCACTTTCATCCGAGGCGCACACAAAAAGTGACATCTAGTGAATTTCATAAAAGCTTGAACGTCACAAGAGCAATGATGATAAATGCTAATGCTAGGTGTGTCAGACTGAAATACGAATGTTTTGACTCTAGAGATAGTGAGGTACCTTTCACTTCACTTTTACTAGTGGACAGATTTTCATACCAGTAAATTTTTTACTTTTGTAGTTTTAGTGGCGAGCTTATAATTAATGTTTGTCTTGTTTGTTTCTGATACCTTTGGGAGTTCACTACACGTACTAGAAATAATAATAGAAAATAAGATCTGTACAGCGCCCTTGAGGTGATTTTTCACAAAAAAAGGCACTCTACAAATCATCCAAATATTATTATTATTATACGGTCCTTAGAGAAGACTGCCACTGCAATGGCATAACTTATGTTTGGCCACAGTAGTATTTGAAAGAGAAGAATTCAATAAATCTGTTATGAGTTGGCACAAGTAACGTAACCCCTGAACAATCAAGAATGTGAGAAACAATTATGTACAAAATAATTGACAAGACCATCAAAATATAACATACTGCTAGTTTCAACACTATTTTTCCAACTTCTCTTTCTTACACTTGAAAAATGTGGAACGACAATCTAGTCAATTAATTGGATATTTAATAACTTCACGATGATGAAAATGTCGTTGCAAACTAAAAGATAACAGAATAAAAATCCACAGTAATATTCAATGTATTTTTATTTAGAAACATGGCACAGAATACACTCAAACTGTAGAACAGAGAACACTATTACTTCCAGGTTTTGTCGATGAAATAACAATTGAACCGAATTACAATAAACAGATTTACTCAGTGAGAAGTGCTGACTCTCGATACAAAAACATGAGTATATCCAACAACATCAGTATGTGTTACTACACAGGCAGAGGTAAGATCAGGTTGGGTGCATGTTTCTTATAAAATAACATTTTGTGTAAAATAAGAGTTCTACATCCCAGGGCCTCGAGCCGGGCCTCTGCTAGCCGTGCCTCTGCTAGCCGTGCCTCGTGCTAGGGCCTCCACTCTCAATTCTCCAAAGTAATGTCAAATTGTCTTTACCATAGTTAGCTCTTATCATATTTGCTAAATTCTGCCTCGCTTTAAATTAAGAATACAATATTATAAATTGAATAAGAGACCTCAAATAATAATAAAAAGTAAATTATACTATGGACTAAATCAAAGTAGTTATATTAACAAATCATATTATGTATATTCAATGTGCATATCAGATATGTATATCTAGGGTAGTCAAGTATAAAAGTTTATAATTTGTCGTATCGAGGATTGTAAAACATGAAAATAAACATACTTTTCCAACTAGACAAGTAGTGTCAGATGTTTAGTGTGTACCTACTCGTTTGCAATAAAATTATGCAATTAAAATTCACAAGACATAGTCATTATAACATTCTCATGGAAGCTTTTTAAAGTTAATTCTCACCTAAACAAACACAATTATTAAATGTACATAATAAAAGGTGCAAATAAGTACTTGTTCTTCACAATGGTTAAAAAAGCATCATCATAATGGATTTTTCTTACGTTGAGCGCTATGTACTTATTGTTTAGTAGCTTTGAACTGAAGACAAAAAAGTTCTTCTTTAATGTGTGAAGAGTTCCACCAAATTGAATTTGCGCTCTAGTGTGGAAAATTTACTAAATAGGTACATTCAACTATAAAAAAAGTAAAAGTTGCCGTATTGGTTAAAATATTGTGTGGCAACATTGAAAAAATAAAAATAAGATAAATAGAGATTAAAATATATGTTCATAGTGAAGTTATACAATTAGAACGGAATAAACTTTATGTAATTATAAATAGAATACACATTGAGAGAATAATTATTCATAACATGTGGTAAAAAGAATAGAATCAGAGAATGCACGTTTTGGGAACCAAAACATTTAATATATTAAGATAATTTACAAGGGAAAAAAACTGCCTAAAATATAAAGTTACAAATGAAGGTAAAACAAATGTGTAACTAAATCTAGACCTTATGCCTCTTACGTTCTAGGAGGAAAACACCACTGCACGAACACAATCACTACACCTTGTCAACATTTTTTTGTAAATGAATCACTTCTTGTTAATTTTTTTACTCCATTGCGTGGTCGTGAATTAACATAGCGTAACCAATCATTACTAATAATCATTTACCTACGCTCATCGAAATTGTCCCATATATCATATATGTATAAAGAATAAACTTTTCTTGAGTCTATTCTAAAGGAGATTTTCATTAAATGACACATTATTTATTTTCTGCATTTTGTTTACTTATCCTAATCCTAAAAGTAAATATGTCGATCCATTTTTATTTAAATCTAGTGCACTTATCATACTTGATAATTTTGTTAAAACTTTGTTATCTCGAATGCTTATGTTAACCCCATTCATTTATAAATCTAAAAACAATATGTTACAAGTGAGAGATGAGTTTGTTTGTATGTTAGTGGTTAGTAAGTGTGGAGATAAGACAGGAGACGGAGACAGGGGAAGACAGGGGTAGAGAGGGGGAGAGAGGGAAAGAGAGGAGAAGAGAGGCCGTGGTGAACAAGCAAGACAGGCTCACAGATTTCCAATATCTAAAGAGAAGTCTTAACATTAATGCTATTGGTTCTGGCTGCAGTCACTGTCACAGCTACAGCTCCCACTTCTCAATACATACCAAATACAGCTCTGATAAAATAAACTCTGAACTTTCTCCTTTGTGAAATTTTTATACTTAAAATTACCAATTATATGCATATTACAATTTCACACATACACGTATATATAATATAAACCGTACAAACATTCATACGTCTAACAAAATATGGAAATATAAGTATAAACACAGTTTAATTACGGTAAGGGAATTGCCGAATGGTGAAGACTGTCGTTCACTAAGAATTAAAACATGTAAGAAATGTGATGAGAACCGTTACAATTTATTATAAATTTCCTTAATTAAAGTTTGTGTATCAACAATTTCAGTTAACTTAAGGCATACATGAACATCACCGTAACCCGTCAGCGGGGTTCTTAAACCAATATCAATCCAATATTGACATAACTTCTATTGACCGAGATATGTTTAACCAAAAATCTATTGCTTTCCCCGACGGCTAACTGCCGTCAAACGTGTGGCAGCTTTGCACTGAGCTTCTTATTGTAATAATAGATGCTAATAATTTACTTTCAAAAAATACATTCCCCTACTAAACCTGTTTCCCTTATACCTACACTTTAAATGATTTGTACCGAAACCACCGTCAATTCAAACACACGAGTTCAAGCGCCCGATACTTTGTGAACTGTGTGTTCGGAATATCGAGGCAGTATAAAATTTCACAAAATGAGAGCCATTTTACAATGCATTTGGAGGCGGAAGACTCTCCAGGGACTGTAAGAGGTTCTATTAAAACTACAATGGATCCGTTGCTTGGTGCCAGAGTGAGGATGGACAAGTGAGGAGAGGTCGTGGTGGTTTACTTCTTTGACGGAGGCTTCCTCGGTGTTCTGGTGGTCTTCCCCGTGGAGGTGGAAGGAGTAGAAGCCAGAACAGCCGCCTTGGCTGCTGCTGCAACTGACCAAATAATACCATTTATTAGTACAACTTCAAATTTAGAAGCCGAAACCAATAAAATGCTGGATTTTGCCCAATTCAAATTGCAAAAGCTCCAGACTGACTCTTTTTTCGGCTACAAATAGATGCCGGGAGTCTGTTAAGTAGATTTCTAACTCCAAACAGTAGGTTTTTAGGACAACTCTGACAGAACTCACCAGACCGTCTCCATATTAATAAGAGCAATGCTTACCTTTGGCCGGCGTAGGTTTGCCGGTCTTCCCCTTGGAGGTGCTGGGAACAGGTGTGACCGCCTTGCCAGAGGTCCTCCTCTTGGCGAGAGCCGCAGGGGGACTTGGCTTGACCGGCGGGATAGCCGTCTAGAGGCAATCATTAAATCATTGTTATTTTTCATCAATATAATAAATTTAAAAAAATGGGATTATTAGATCCTACGTAGGATATTATTTTTATGAATGATGGCTGTCTCATCCTTCGAAGACATTAACAGACAATTTTAACAGCATAATGGAACGATGGGGTAAAGGGGATCGATATAATTTAGTGCTAGTTGTCATTTCGTTTTTCTAACCATAGAGGCTTCCAAAAGACAAGGCACATACAGGTCTCCATATCTAAGCTTTGGGCGAGTTTCTAAGAACATTGAAAAAAATTGAAAATAATAGTGATTAAATAATAAGAAAAAAGTTAATTCATCATATAAAGATGACCACTAATGATGCAATGATTACGATTCCGGTGAATTGTAAATGTAGGATATAAGAATCTTTAGGGCTATGGTAATCAAGATTTAAAAAAAATTCACCAAAAGAGGTAATCAACATGTTAAACTGCCAAATATATTTGAAGGAAAATGGTTTTCAGAAAGGCCTTGTAAAAACACTAAATTATATCGATGGAATTATCAAGAGTTTTTTTTTAATTGTAATTTCAATCTATCTTAATTATTTAATAGTCTATTCTTTTTTTTTTTACACACAAACTATGCACCCTTTTTTTTAAAGAAAGACAAACATTCTCGGGTTACGAATAACCTGACAATATTTGAAAAACTCCTACTGCCATCATAAGAAGCGGAAGATGTTGGATTATGTCACAGAACAAGTTCTTGTATTATTTGCAATAGAACAATAAGTGCTGTTAATGGGTCTATGAGTGATGCACAATTTGTTGTTGTTTTGTAAATAAAATAGACTATAAAACATGCAGTTACACAATTTTTATAAATAAAATAGACGTCTGTCAATTATTTGTCATTAGAAATAATAATATTTTGTCTTTTCTACAAATTTAAGAAAAACTCACTAAGATTATTTGTAATAAATTTATCTTTGAAAATGATCATTGATTACACACAGTGTATTAGATTATGGAATAATCTTTTCCGTGATCAATTAATCAAATTCCTGACAAAACATAAAAAACATTTATTTTAAAGTGGTACATTATTGCAACATTTGGGGGGCCATCACTGTGAAAAATCTTTCAATAAAATTTTATAAAGCAGTGATGAAAATTAGATTTTCTTTGAATATGTTGTGGCTTAAAAATTGGTTTTATTAAAAAATCGATAATTTTTTTTTTTGATTTCACTATATTCAATTTGTCAGCAGATGTGAAAAAAAACGTTTAAAATATGTGAATGAAATATCAATACTTAAAAAGTGGGAGATATAGGAGTAATGTATTGATTAAATCAAGATGGAAAAATAAACAATGGTAGAAATATAAAGGGAATAGTCATGTTATACCAAGTGGAGAAAGTCTGGGTCAAGTCAGCAAGTGTAAGGTTAATTAATTTTAAAACTAGTTTACTAAGTTCTATTATTAAAATAGATTTCAGAGAGGAAAACATATTTATTTCTAAACCTTCATGATTTTTTAAAACCAAAAGATTTTAGTTACCTTTATAAACTTTTTTTTTATTTCTACTTTTTGTGGAAGAAATTGTAAAGAGCCGTCTCCAGATAGTTTTAATCATCCAAAAAATTGTATAAAAAAAAAATCTGTATAAAAATTGATTTTGCTCATAAAAATTATGAAAATTAAAAAAAAATAGTGAAAGATTATGCTTTATTACCTTAATATCTCATTCAATTGCTTTTCATATACATTTTTCACTAAGCATTCTACAGGGAAATGATTTGAATTCAATTTAGGTTTTGGTAGGACTCACTTCCCAATCTGTTATATATTATATAATATTAGTCAGAGACATTTTAAAGGTTAGGGCCTTCGAATATTGTTGAGACCCTATTTGGAACCAAAATTCTTTGAGAAGAGTTTGTATATTCAGGAAACAAATTATTTCAGAAAAAAACTGTCACTCTTGTATGAATGAAAATGGATGATAGTCATTGAAAATAAAAAGGATTTAATAAAGCGAGTGAGGTGAATGGTGTAAACAAACAGATGAAGTGGTTTATGAAAGTGAAAAGAGTGAATGTGGTACGAGAATCATAAAAGGTATATTAAATAAAAATAGCATTTATGAAATACTCATTTTGTTAGTTGATAATAATGTTAGCGGGGTGCATTAATAGTTAATCAAAATATCACACTTTTACTGTTAATTCAATTATAATAATTAATTATTAAATTAAAGTTATTTATTACCTCAAGGGTGATTTTACTGTCAAAGTATTTCACACAACTTGGCTGATTTAAACTTCTTTTATTCATCATGATTTTAGTTTACAGTCTATAATAACTAATGAAACAAACAAATCAATACAAGGTTTTTTTGGGCGCGCATTCCCGAACAGCCGCTTCCAGTTATCTCAGAGTGTTCATTTCGAAAACACCAATCAAAAGTGCAGCGCTCGTACAAGCTCTAATATCGACAACATTAAAAGTCAGAAGATTAGTATTCAAAGGTTTATTTTTATTTTTCGTAATCAACACTTAATATATACCTTTATCATATTTGTGATCTGAGGGTTCACAATTGATAAAAGAGCCTGGTAGTACAACCCATGTTCAGATGTTGATTGTAGAAGTGTTGAAATTTTTTAATAACAGTGTAATAATATTATGCATTAGTAAAGTGCACATGCGTGTTGGCTGACAAACGTATTCGCGGACTCCCCAAATGTTGTGCAAACTTACCACGGACAATGAAAATGATAATATGAGTAAATGATTGATACGCATATTCCCATAAATCCGTTGGATCATGCCTACCTTGCTAGTGGACGGCGCAATGGCGGGCGGAGGTGGCGGGGTGTCTGTCTTGACAGGCGCTTTGACCGGAGTTTTAGTCGGAGTTTTGACTGGAGTTTTGGCCGGGGTTTTGATGGATTTTTTTCCAGCACGGGGGGACTTAGCCTTGGACTTGGGGGACGGACGGGAGGAGCGCTTTCTGGTAAGGGTGGATTTGGGTGGGGAGGGAGGCGGGGTGGCCTCGCCGTCGGAGGGGGAGGACGGGAGGGAGGCCTCAGAGTGGGGGCGCTTGCGGGAAGGGGTAGAGGCCAGTGAGCCCTTGAGCTTCTTCTTTTCTAGCTGCGATTCGTCTTTGTAGAGAGACAGGTCCACTGTAAATAGACATTTATAACATTAAAGTACTTCACAACACTTTAATTAAAAATATTTTTATTCTTATTAAGAAATATAAAAAATAAGGGTTCAGTCCAAGTCTGTCTCGCTAGGATAGACCTGTGTTGAGACATATTGTTGGATGTGAAACACAGTTTGGGAATATTAAAATACACATTTAACCCTACCTATATAATTATAATGGGTACTTTCAACAGAGTAGATAGGTTATAACTACTTGTACTTCTGCGATCAAAATGAAACTATTTGAATAAAGTAAACAATAAGAGTTGTGAGAAGTATTTAGTATTAGCTAGTAGGACACTGTGGAACACCAGGCAACAAACTGGTTCGATACATACATCCTCAACAATAACATCCACAACAGTAAGAGAGACTACTTACATCCGTCAGGGTGCTCCTCGGTGACACTGGTGTTAGGGGCCGGTTCGCCCCTCTCGGCGGCCAGCGCTCGCCCAAGGATGCTGTTGGTCCGGCTGAGCTCTGCAGCCCCCAGCTTGAGCCCCGCTGTACCCGCCCGCTGGAGGGACAGCGTGGTTAGGACGCAGTCAATGTCTGAAATGGAACAAAGGGTCAGTAAGTATTATGGAAAATTGATACTTCATCAAAGTTCTCTTAAAAAACATTAGATATATAGATATATTTAAAATAGTTACTAATAAATACATATTTGTATTTTCATTGCCACACTGTTAATTTAATTTATTAAGAATCATGTAAGTATGTTTGTATTGATTATAAATAAATTCTAAACATTTTGACTGATTTCTTTGGTTTATTGAAAGGTACTTGAACCGTAAATAAATCTTATGGACCAACATTTGTAAATCACTAATTATTTTGGCACCAATGTCTTCTTATTCCCGACAAAACATAATCTTAAAATCTAGCTTCAAAACAAAACACTTAATTTATTATGTCAATATTAATAATATACATGGACACATGGAAACCAAAATAAACATAATGTTAACATTAGGATAGAATGGAGTTTAAAATATGCCATCTTACTTAATATTAGATTCTTACCGGTTCAGCATACCTACGCCGTGGTTTTATCTCAAGTTTTTCACAATTCCAACCTTACATGCGGCGTAATATTTACACCGTGTTAGTAAGTAAGACGGAAAAAGTTTTGACTGATTATTTATTTGATTAAACTACGGTTTTAGACCTTGGATTAAACAAACCCATCTCAAGTGTGCTCAACCCATAATAAAAGGTTAATCTACTAGGAGCACAGAATGTATGAAGAGACCAATATGAAGCCGAGGACTATAAACTATTTATGTAAGGTTCATCAAACCAAACCAAAAATAAATACTGCACACTAATAAACATATCATGTTGTCAATGAAATGTTACTGACTCATTTTAAACAGAATTAGGTGAATTTTTTATTTGTTGTCAATTAAGACGTAATAATACAAAAGACTGCAAATAAACACTTTCCTTAAAATGTCTTTGAGCTCTAACTGAATTTGTCTGAAATAATGTATAAAGTCAATGATATTTACCGGTGACGCCGTGAAAGTCTGGTTTGTATATCTCTCCTGATGGGTCGCTGCTCTTGTCCTGTGACAGCCATCGGATCTTGATCTTCCTGGTGGACCGGTACACGTTCTGCATCGTTTGGCAGACGTAGAATCCTCCCTCGGTATTACGCACGGCCAGAAATTCATTCCTAATTTGGAATAGAAACAGCCATGAAATTAGTAAGATTAATTTCTAAATCATCATAATTTTCTAAACCTCTAGGAATAGAGATTGAAACCTCATGACTTAAAATCAGAATTCAGACTATTATGCTGTGGAAGCCGTATCCAAACATGCCGGAAATAACTTCATAAATCATAATATTACTTTTAAGATATTTCAGTTGGAATTAGCTTTACTTGCCACATTGTGATACAGGTCACAATAATTTGCTTTTTAAAAAATAACAATTTCCGAACCCTAGCCTCGATAAATTGGATTCACTTACAAAGATAAGATGCAGAATCAAATTAAGGGTAGATAAAAAATTATCTATTGACATCTAAAATGTATTTATTGACTCGGCCTAGTTGGCAAATTGCAGTTTTTCCGGTAAACTAATGTGTGACGTAAATAAATATCAAGTGGACAATCTTAACATATTCTTACTTGTAAAAAACAATAAGCTTTTCATCCATCTGTTTGGTTGGGGTGGTCCTCCCTTGACTGGCTGATAGTTTAGTCAGCAGGGCGATCTCAGGGGTCGGAATCTGGTATGGCTGGACCTAGAAAATAAGTTTTATAAATATACATAGCGCCATCATTCAAACTCACCAAGGAATTTAGTATGACTGCTAACAGGACACTGCTACTCAGGAGACGTGTGCAGCTGTTGGGAGTGGAAAACATCAATAGCTGTACGAGATGTGAAGAAGATGAAGAAACTCCAATATCCCGCCCTGATGATAAGTTGTGGAACCGGGAGACATAATCAAATATGGTGAAGCTAAATGACTGGGCAACTGTCAAGAGAATAAGATAAACCATGGGAGATAGCACAATGGGCCTATGGCCCCAATATTTACGGGAGCTATGCAGAAAATCTCCTTATCAATAATAATAATATGGTATATTATAATACGCCTGCAGGGCACAGTGTTAGGATGGTGTGGAGGCTAACTACAAAGTGCTAGTAGGAGACCGGCGTGAGTGGAGGTGTTTCTCGTAGGTGGCCAAGACTATCTAGGAGTTGTAGCATTAATTATGATAATGTTTCATGGAGTGATTTCATCACCCCCCTTGTAAGTGAAAAGTAATATGTAACAATTATTTGAAGAGTCACATTCACAGTTACAAACCACACATACGTAATCTTTTGCAGATTAAAACTGCAAAATATTGTATATGTGTTGTTTTAAATATGATAATTTTAATTTTTTGTATTTTTTAATTTGCTCTGAAGATGTCATGGAAGTGACGAAACTAGTTGGCAATCAAAAAATAAAAAAGTGAACAAAACAAAGGTGTTCATTAATAGGTATCATGTTTTTTTGGTGAATATCGCAATAAGCAGTAGGTCAAGATTGGGTTTTACAGAAGAACTCGGCATTGTAAGTGAATTATATATGACAGCTAAATTAAAAGAAGTACATAGTCAGATAAGCTGACAACCTAGCAAGCAGGTGGGTTTGTTTCCAATTTCACGCAGTTGGTCCTTATCAATAGATAAGCATAATATTAATGTATCATAAATACAAATCAAAATTGTTACTTATCCAAAAATTCAATTGACAGTATGGTCAGTTCCAAAATCAATTATAAGTCAAAGATTAAATGATCTCATAATGAGTTTTGAATAACTCTTTGGAGTAGAGTACAAAATAATGTGTATAGCATATTTTATAGATAATAATAACAGAAATTATTCAGATTTAGCTAATGACACTACAAACATATATACATTATTGTCTTAGAATATTTACAGAAAATGTGGCAAGTAACAAACACGCTTACGTCCCAGTAAATTCTTCATTCAAACATTGATCATGTATGACAGATATTCAAAGAATATGTATGTATGGACAAAATAGATACATATATGACCGGGCGGCGTTTCATACTCAAAAGTTGCGTTGAATACTACATCCTAACGAACAGGGAACACTGTATAAGACGACCTACTGCCAGTAGGTTTTCCTTCTTATACTTATGTGTTGCTATGTTCACCATCTCACTCTCTCTAATGGCACTTAAAATTTTCGGGAAACACTGGAATAATCGTTTTATTTAAATATAATAAGTCATTTGCGTGTACTTACCAATGAAATGTTATTCCTTGGCTTTTAGTGATGTTTGCAGTGTAATGAAAACACTTTCTCAACAAACTTGGTATTTTGGCACTTATTTATGCAATTTGTTTAGAAATAGTATACGACCTCAAGAGACGTGTGACAGTTTAATATTAAATTTGCTAAACTGAAAGTATGGCAATTATTGTATCTTTTGCTAGCCACTTTGAAAGCTCTACAACGCGTTTATAAGTTTATAATGTCATTGGATTTAGCCCATGTTTTGGTGGGTTGTGTGAAAATGATATAATTACAAGGGTCTCTTACCTTAGTTCTATTCCTCTTGCTTGAGCGGCTGTCGGGGGTTAGCATGTCTGCGAGGGAAGGTGTTTCCGCCTTTGGGGTGTCCGGGGTTGGTTTCTCTTTCGGGGTGGTTGGGACTCTCTTGGGAGGACTAGGCCCATCGTTTTGGAGCCGCATCTTCAAATCTTTTTTCCTCTTTCTGGATAGTGTAGGAGTGACTGTAGCAAGCTTGAGCGCGGATTTGGGCTTGATTTCCGTCTTTTTTGGTGCCGGGGTCACTGGAGACTGAGCTGGTTTAGCAGGAGACTCTTTGGCCGGGGATTTTTCAACTGCCGCCTCAGTGGGTTTAGCGGGACTATCGACAACTACCTCTCACGGGGGGGTTTCTTCTACTTTCTCTTGTGTGTCAATTTTTTCTACAGGCTTTTCCTCGGCCACTGGTTCCTTTACAGGTGCAGGCGCTGGTGCAGGTGGTGGTACTGGTTTCTCCTCTTTAGTTTCTTCTATGGGTGCTGCTGCTACAGGTTCTTCCTTTTTCGGTGGTTCTTCAGCAACAACTGGTTTAGGTTCAGGCTCTGGTTTGATCTCCGGAGCTTTAATTGGGGAAGTTGGTTTTTCTACAATGGTTTCTACCTTGTCACAAGGAGCTAAAACCTCTTTAGGTTTCTCTGGCACTAGCGGCACTGGTTCCTTGTTCTTAGTTTGTTCCTCCGCCACGGAAGGCTCCGATTCGACCGGTGTTGGCTTGGCCGGACTAGGAGCTTCAATGTTGGCAGCGGGAGTCTCTGGGACAATTGGTTTAGCAACATCAGAACCATTTTTATCTATGACAGGTTCAACGACCTTCTCTTGTTTCTTCCGATGGGCCAGATTTAACAGGGGAAGCTTTAGGTTCTGGTACCGGCGTTTCAGTGGCAGGTTCTGCCGAGATAGACGTCTCTATCTTAGGTGATTCACTTGTGCCATTGGACTGACTCGACTGATCAGGTTGGACTGTTTCTGCCTCTTTCTCAGGGGTCCTAGTAAGTGCTAGTGGTTGAGAAGCATTCACCTGGCTGGGAGGCTTCTCCTGCACTAGACTCAGGGGAGCGGAATGGTTGGCTCCCTTGGCTCCCTGGCTGGCATTGAAGCCCCCAGGTAAGTGTGTGGAGTTTCCACTGACATGCCCAAGATGGGGGATGTGCCCCATGTTCTGCTGCATATGTCCCAGGTTCTGGGGAATATGCGCCATGTTCTGCCCCATGTGAGGGTGGTGCCCCAGATGAGCATGTCCCTGAGAGTTGTGATTTAGAGCCTGCGCCCCTCCCACATTGTTTAGTGCTGAGTTATTCTGCGCGGCCCCGGTTTGCCCCCCCGCACCCTGAGGTAGAGCCGGCTTTAGCGCTGAGCTCATTTCCAAATATTCGATATCCTTATATATTAGAGCGAAATTTTATCGCGCGACGATTCTAAAACATAAAAAAATAACAAATAACGTCATACAGGGCAAATTGTAAACGTAAACAAATGGCCTAATCAGTCGAAGCATTCTGGATACTTTCCCTCCATAACAAAAAAAATAACAATTGCGCAAAGGCAAATATAGCAAGAGCGTTGCGTACCATTTGTTTAACGCATTTTTACGTGTTGCATTCGTATAAAAAATGATAAAAAGTGAAAGATTGCGATATAGACACACTCGTAAACAAGGTAAATTATGAGTATACCCGCGATCACTGCTAGCGAGCTGCCGCAAGCAATAATGCCCTCCTATAAGATACAAACTTTGTAAAGTACGGCCAGTAAATCACTTATTATTTTCAAAGTCACAAAGTTACTTACACGAGCGTTAAATGAAAAACTTTTCGGTGTATTCAGTTTCGCAAAAATACTCCATTATCGAGGAGAAAACAGTCCCAATATTCTAATTTTCACTCGACGGCGGACAGGTATATAAGTTTAGATGGCGTCTGTGCAATGCGCATGCGTCAGTTTTAGTCACTGAACTCGGAATTGTTCCCTTTCAACACAGAACGCAACTATTTCTGTCGGTAAGGTACCTGTCTTGAATTTTTTTACCCGCTAGAATTGTTTTATTAGTGACCGTGTATTAAAATTGTCATTTGCCGATATTATTGAGATCAGTGAGGATCCATTTGTGATATGTTTTATTTATTTTTCTTATGGTTCCCTCTCCATCGACATCTTTCGATCGGAGGTGACTATTACATACCAATATTCATCTTGCATGCTGCAGTCCAAAACAACTCTGCGGAATTGCAATCTTACTAGTCACGTAGATTTCGAAATATTTTTTAGTAATTGTATTTATATCACCACCTAAAAAAAACATTTTTATGACCAGTCTGAACTAATTATAACAGTACATATCAAAATAAGAAATTACACAAATTAATGTTTCTGAAAAATAATTGTTTTTTTTTTTTACAGAACTATTATTATATTATAGTATACTTTCAAACCATGATGGTGAAACTTATGGTTGTTGGCAATGACGTTACAAATATATATTTATTTTATATTTATAACGTCTTTGGTTGTTGGTCAATTATAACTATTTGCGGTATCATATCATTTTGTATTTGTTTTAAAAAAAAAATTGTATGTTTCTCGGGTAGAGATAACAAACAATAAAATAATGACGGAGTTACAAAGTGAATAGAAAATAAATTTCTCGAGTGTTGTAAACAACACTATCAATATTAATTCCATGTAGTATATATATATATATATAATATATATATATATATATAAAAGATTTCTTGAATTTCCTGCCTCTTATTTGATGTTTTTATCCATGCAGATAGTAGATTAGAAATGTGACATTAAATAATGGCTTTAGTTGTTATTGGGTATAAAACACATAATTTACAAACAAATAATGTCATAATTACTGAACAGAAAATTTCCACGAATATAATGATTACCGATTTGAAAAAAATCTGTCTCCAACATAAAAGATTTAGGCCTTTTGACGTCTAGGCTCTAGACAAGTCAGTTAAAATAATTATTTGCCAATATTTGAAAAATTTTGATCAATTTTATAATAATAAGAAATTGCTCTTATTTCAGGTACACTTTAACGGACTTTATGGTCGAGTAGTAGAGATCTTTAGGTCATAGACATAAAATACAAGACACGTCATATTCATACCAATCTTACGAAAAATCTAGCAGCACCAGTAACGTCTTGTATTCCGTTTCACCCGTGTATGAAAAGGATAGCCATTCAAATAATAAATGTATACGGATGAGATAGCTATATGAACGTTCCACGCTACTGTTATCATCGGGTATTGCGCTATTAGCTCTGGTCGTCTTTCACACACTTATGTATTTCTGCATTCGCTATCTCACACCGTCTCCGTGAACTTTTAAACCTTGTTAATAATAAGTATTTATTGATTTGAAATAATAAGTGATTTGTGGGTAATTACGAATGGAAAGAAACTCCACGAGATATGTTTTTTACTCCCGAATGATTTTTACGCCTCTCAAGGCATTTTTTCTCAGAAAGAAGCCTACAGCGACGCGTTTGTGACAGCTTGTCTGTCGAACGAATGTTTGTGTGAAACTAAACGTAGTAAATCTCAGGTATTTTTTTTTTTTTTTACATGAATACCGCACAAGAGTCTCAACTGCTCCCAACCGTCTAGAGCCAGTGAGACTATGGCATCCCCAAACAGGGGATGTTGTGAGGCTGAAGGTAGTGGGGAGGGGATGAGATTGGGAAGAGGAAGGTTGGGAAGTACCTGGCTATTCAGATCTGGTCACCAAACACGGCTCAAGCCATTTCAGCGAACGTTTCGATTCTGAATGGTGGTCTTTCACCAGGGCGATACTTAGAGTATCTACCACTCTGGATGGCTGAAAGGCCACAAAAGTCTTCAGAGTCAAACGAGAGTCAGAGCATTCCACGCAGGAAAAAAAAATTATACACATTTAACTAAATTTTTTTTTTTTACCAAAGTGTCTTCTTAAAGTCCTTTTTCCTCTACAGCGACGGGATTCTAAACAGTACCACCACGTAATTTCAACTTTATTTGCGTTAGAGATTGTTGTAAAAACACGATCACTTGTAGTCTTTTGGTCATAGTCATAATTTCAACTTTCAGTGCACTGACTGTATGGTGTCCAATGGTCCCATGGTTTATCGAGTCCGTTCGGTCCACGACGTAAAAAGAGTTTGTGTGAAACCAAATGATTAAAATTTACCTACATTTATTATTAGCAGTGACATATCTTAGATTTGGAAAACACGGCCGACGCATCGTGTTTATTGTGGTACGAATTTTCGGCCCACTTTACTATGGCCTTTATAAGTTCGTAATTGTCGAGTAAAATAGTGTTCCCATGACAAAGCGTTCATGAATGTAATGATTGATGGTGTTTTGTCTTAAAGGCGTGGGATTTTTTCGTTTATGTCCAAGGTTGAATGTGTATTTTTTTCATATATAATTTTTTTTATATGAATACCGCACAAGAGTCTCAACTGCTCTCAACCGTCTAGAGTCAGTGAGACTATGGCATCCCTAAATAGGGTATGTTGTGAGGCTGAAGGTAGTGGGGAGGGGTAGGAGATTAGGAAGAGGAAGGTTGGGAAGTACCTGGCTATTCACTTCTGGTCACCAAACACGGCTAAAGCCATTTCAAGCAACGTTTCGATTCTGAATGGTGGTCTTTCACCAGGGCGATACTTAGAGTATCTACCACTCTGGAACGTGCCGCAAATATACTTGTTATTATTTTTATATGAATTAAATGTGTTATGACACATATTAATTAAATAAAAGTTATTGGCGCACGCCGGGTTTGAACCCGCGACCTTTGGATTCGTAGTCGAGCGTCTTACCACTCGACCATGGAGGTATGTCTCGCGGACTTGGTTTAGTGCATCCACGCGCGTTGTCTCAGTAAATTATCCACATTATTTAATTCATCTTAGCTTTAAGTACCCATTTTTTATAGCCGGGCACTTTCCCACCTTCTTCTTCCTCATCTCCGCCCTCCTCCCCATTAACTTCAGCCTCACAACATTTGGGGATTCCATAATCCCACTAGCTCCAGACAGTTGAGACTCACATCACTCACATAAAAAAAGCATAGACACGTCCACAACGAGCTTCCGTCGATTTTTCTATTCAATAGTTATAATACTTAATACTTCATCAATGCTAGATCAAATCACCAAATCGGCTTTTGATTAGTTTAAATTAGAAAACGTTATATGGCGATGTACATAAAAAAAAAACACACACATACCAGCTTAACAAATAATTGAAAGGTCTGAGTGAGCAAGGACTATAAAATATTTTAAAAAATACTGTACGACTCAACGACAGACTATTTTAAACCTTCACATTTACCAATAAAATTACTAATAAATCCAACAAAATGTTTTAATTGGACTACGATATTTTTCCTGAATAACCGAATGAGTATGCACTAATATATTTATTATATTTTATTGAATTTATACAAGTGGCAATATTCGAAACGAAGTTGCAGCGCTAAAGATTTTGATTTTGCACAATTTGTAACTAGCTTCACTCGATATTTGTTCTAAGTTTCGTATAGCTGTCATTTCAGAGCACGTGCCGGCGAGCTAAATTGGTGTCTGCCGACTGATCCTTTGCTATCTAACTCATAAGGGAAACAGAAACTGTGAATTTAGAATACTACCTCGATTGTACAGTTTCAATAGTATGGTTAGCATCCTTACTTTAAAAAAAATATATATATTTTCAATATTGTTTTCGTACTCTTTAATTTTATTACTCACGTGTTTTGACAGGACTTCAAGGTACTTTCAAGACCCGCCGAGGAATTCGGGAACGATGAAACACTTGAAAACCTGTGGGCTTCTAAAGCGATAGAGCATGGAGACATTTATTTTAATGTAAGTTTCCCCTTAGTTATTTTGTCCGACTTTTGCGCTAACACGAGGTGATCGCCATTCCCGTACGTATGTTCCCAATGGCGATTGTGGGCTTGCTTTGTTTTTATTTTGACGTTTTATGCGTGTTTTATCAATCCGCAATCTCTCACGTAAAATATTTATTTGATAATTCGTTCCTTTTTCACATTTTCGTTGGCCGATAATTGGTGAAACCCTTGAAAAAACGATTCATCTTGAATGTTGGCTCCATCAGTATTTCTGTTTTTTTTATTATTATTTTATTTTTCATCGTTCTTAGTCTATTGATAAGCTTTAAAGTTTAAATATATTTAATGATATCACGTCTCTAACTTATGTTAATTATAATCTATCACTAATTATTGTTAGTTTTATTCTTAAAATTGACCCAAACAATATTTTTCCAAATGCCTAATCAACATCAATATTATTAAAATGGCTCAAATTTGCATTTGTATTAATCCATACAATATAAATTCATATTCTAATTTTAATAATTACCAGAATAAATCAAAAAATATTAACAAAAGTAATTATATTTCTTGTTATACCTTTGTCACAATGGTGAGAAAGTGTAGGTATGTATTCAAATGACCATTGCTTTGTTGGCTATAATGACTTCAGCTCCAAATAAAACATCTCACCTTTACCCTTCTAGAAGGGTAAACATTTGATTGACTACCATCTTTGTATTTAACTAATTACAGGTTTCATTGAGAGTAAATTAATTCCCTTTATGGATTTTCCAGATCATTTATTTGGGTTGATAATTATATTCATTTTTATCGAATAATAATGCAGTTTTAAAAATAAATTATTTTCATTGACCTATACACCGCAATGTGCATCCTATTATGCATTAATTTTAAAAGAAAATATTGAACTTGTGCCACGCATGCCTGTTAACTAACTACCATCCCATAAACATCAGGAAGGAAATCCGTATGGATAGTGTTTTTATGATTGCATATTTGTATGTCATTGATTTTTAATTGACTGTTTTGACCTAAAACAAACTGCTTGGCAAGCATTCTCTAGAATTTTAATAAAAATATTTACAAATAGAACTTCACATGCTTGAAGCCATTTAGTTTTCTATGTATTTTTTTATTATGCATGTCATTTAAGAAGCTTCTGGTGGTCGAATGCAATAACCACTATATCTGCACTAAAGTAATATACTCGTATGTTTATCTTAAAGCCCACATCACTATCTAAATTTGCACCTTCAATAAAATGTCTGGTTTCAACCGCCCACCATTTGCATTTTTATCATAGTTTCTACACGCAATTCACTTCTATCTGCACTAATTAACTGCATCATTTTTTAAAATCTTGTCAACAACATTGTTATGCACATGCGTTTCCAACAAGCTGCCCCCCAGAGGTCAGCCTTATCATACGTGTGTTGTTATTTGCAGATATTGTGTTCGGTGGATCCCAAGATCCTGCGACTGACCCCGAATGATGATGTGATCTACTCCCACTTCCGCCAGGACTTCCCCGACCTGAACGTGGATTCCATCGACGAGAACGACCTGAAGAGCCTGGCTGGCAAAGCCAAGTGGCGGCCATTCTGCGAGAAGTTCAAGCACTTGGTGGAAGACTACAGTTTCGGCACTCTAATGAGAGCAGACGCCAAGGAGGAGTATTCCGACAAGAACACGTTGCTGGTGCCCAGAATACAGTTCTATGCCATTGAGATCGCCCGCAACCTCGAAGGGGTGAACGATAGCATCCGCAAACACTTTAAGCCCAGTTTAAGGCCCAAGAAATCTCCGAGCAACTCGGAAGATGATGGGCAAGCGTGACCTTGAACAAATTCTCTGCAATCATAAGATTCTAGCGTTAATATTTAGGATTATATTATTTAGTTGTTTTTACTGTAACGATTAAAGGTGAAGGATGGATAACACTTATTTATATATTTCGTTGTAAATTATGTTTATTGAAAGGGATTCTTCTTAGAAAGATTTTGTTGCTAAATGTTTTATTTATTTGCCTGCAGAACGTTTTAATTCCTCGACGACAGCAATGAAGCAATGAAGGGTCGATTTGCGAAAACCTTTTTTTAATTAAATAAATATCATGTCATTGTAAACATGCACAACATGGAAAGAGCCATTTTCTAAGAGTGGTTCCTTTTGTCTTTTTCATATCTGGGAATCATGCTAACAAATATCTCATAATGATAATGTAATTACCACAAGACTTTAATAAAATAATAAACTTTATCATTGGCATTTCGTTTCATTTTCACACACTGGACTATCTTTTGAGAGACTCAAGTATTTATATATATATTTTTTGGATAGAATTAAAAAAAAAAAACGATAACATTTTCAAGAATGTGAATGTGAAACTAAAACATAATTTCTTTAGAATCTTTCACTGTAAACCAAAAATAATTACTTGTTTTTTTGTAAAATTTTATTGAGGATGTACCTACATAAACTGTATTTTTTTGTTGTTGTTTACATACAGATAGTCAATATTCATTTAAGGTCAAACTTGTTCATCAACATCTGACCACGCGTGGGTGCACAGAATAAAATCATGTCAATATACTTAGACTGCTGTGGTGGCTAACTTTACGCTACGGAGGCCATCTAAAATGTCTACTGTGGAGTTAGTTAATTTTGATGTATGTACATAATTGGTAATTTCAAAAGTTTTGAGGAACTTTTGTTTTGTAAAAATTTATGAGTCTTTTATAAAAATGTTCACAGCCAATGTGAACTTTCTAGACTGATGTCCGGGGGGGAGGTAGTGCCTCCGTAATTAAACTACATTGCCCTGATAGATATGGTGCATTGGTCACTTAACGTTTTGGTTTAAGGAGCAGATCCAACACCTCGAAAACAACCCATAAGTTTTAAAAGCAATTTGCTTCGATTAACCCCAATAATACCACAAATCTGCACTATATAACGACGGCCTTGATACCATGGGAGCTGTGCTCTCACTACAATGCAAAAATATAATCACATGATTTTTTTCATTTCCAACTAGGTGCTGCCAGTTTAGGTATTGCATTTTTAATTGGTAAGTTAACTGGATGTTACAGGTGTCGTAAGGAACATTGAATAATACAAATTGGCTGGATTATTAGTAAAGCCATCATTGAATTGATTGTAGGACACATAGCGGCCATCTTAGGTTCTAGGATGATAATGGGTTTATTGACCTTTTGTTTTTATTCAGCCTTGGATGTTCAAACATTTTTTTAAATGTTGAGTGCCAGAATGAATTACCATACTAACTAATAAGTTCCACCCCTGAGACAACAGCCGAACCCCCATCGTAGCATAAAACTAAAAGCTGCCTTCACCACCTTCTGATAACATCGTTGATGAGGGGGAGAAATCACTTTGAAGCAATCATCAAAACAATTGATTTTGATTGTTGTTGATTATTGTTTTATGAACCAAAATGAACAAACATCTTGATTGGGCTCAATGAAGTTTGAATTTGCAAAATGACAATGAAAATATGCTCCTAGTTTTAATGATGTAAAAAAGCAACAGAGCGTGTGCAGGTTTATCAATATTACTGACTGTGTGCAGGTTTGTCAATATTGCTGTTCGCATGCTCTAGCATTCCTTGATTGCCAGAGGTGTCTAAAAATATCTGAATATTTTAAAATTCACAAACAGCAATGGTAATGCCATCCTGGGTTATGCCTATTTGCCGCTATAATAATTAAAAACAATCCCTTAACTCGAATTCGCACCATAATAGTGAAGTACTCAAACTTGAGGTTTTTGCCATTGCTTGAAATCAACTTTTGGTAACAATAATCATCACCTTTTTAATGGCTATTAGTTAGTTGTAGAGCCACTGGGCTGTTTTTCTCCAATTTGAACAGGGTTTCATTTCTCTCCCAAAGGCACTGACTAACCTTTAAATCTAATAGCCTGTACAATAAACACATTGTCCCTGTTCCGGCAGAAAACGTCGACTGACAATAATATTCAAGTGTTCCTAAACCTCTCCGAAGGAACACAATAAATAAAAACACTTGTAAACTTTTTTTGTAAATATATTTTTAGACTTAATTGTTACAAATTAGGTTAAGGGTCGAGAGTTTATGAGGCCTCCATAGCAGTGGCGGTGGCGGCGGCAGCCCCCTCGGTGTGCTTTCCCTTATCCTTGCCCTTGGCAGCGAGGCGGCCCTTGGCGCGGCGGTCGATGATCTTCTTGCGGTCCTTGTCCATCTTCAACTTGACGATAACGCACTGGGGAAATTGATTGAAAGGTTAATATTATATTACAAAAGAAATTCAAAACACACCTATTGAATAGGTAAGTTTTTTGATTTGGGTTTAATGTAAAAAAAAGTTAAGCTTTTATTTGGAAGGGATGCTTTTCGTGATCAGAGCCAATTTTTTTGACATAGTAGAAGTAAGCAGAGTTCACTCCAGTGATCCAGTGGAAAACCCATAGGGCACTAGAGGTCACAAAGCTTGAAAACGACTACTCCGTGAATGGTTTGTTTCATCATGTCACATATTTAAAGTTAATTTTATAAAATAATTACATATTAATATTTCGATAATTTATATAGCGCCATTTTAGTGTAATATCACCTCAGGGGCGCACTTATGTGATTTTTGATTCTATAATAATGTTACTGTTATTAGAAGGGGAACTCATTGATACATAGTCAGACAACACTGGTAAAACTTATTTGATTATAACAATAGGGCCAGATGTTATGATTCATGTCTCAATCTATTTTCCTGTAAAATGGATATTTTTACCATTTAGAAATTATTACGCAGCTGTGAGTAATACGAGAAAATGAGAACACTATATCTATGTCTGGTATGGTGTGATTCTATTTCAGTTACCCCTACTAAGTGCATACATCGTATCAAAGCAATGGAAAAATTTATCAAATTTACCACCAATCCCCCCCTCTGGTGATAAATTTGTGGATGCATGGAATATTATGTAGTCTTGAATCAATTCCCATGTTTTTCTAATTCTAGTTCATATAATCAAATTAAAGTAAGAGAAAGCCTGGTATTTTTCTGTGGGTGTAAATTTGGTAATAGCTTAGGGGTTCGGTGTCAAAGATAATAATATGGGGTCAGTCATAATTGGTAGAGAAAGTATTATTTGTGGCAAAATAATGTTTTGTCAACCTCCCAATAAAGTCTGACAGTAGTTCTAAATCACCTCAGCTGGTGGGGTAAGACAAAAAGTTGGAAATTAGAGCCGTCAGAATTAAAGGTCGAACCGCTAGCGCATCAGCGGCGCTGCACTGAACGACACGGCGAACAGAAAAGTGACGCGCAGCGACACGCTAGTTCGGTTTAACCTAAAATGGAAGAAGTTGCACCTGGTGGTTTGTGAGGATTCAGCAAGTCCTGTGTGTTGTCATTTTGTGTCAATATTCATGTTCATTCTGATGCTAGAGTGCTGTTTTAACAATTCCTGCCCTGACAAGTTGTCAATATTCACATGGTAAAAAATGGTTTAACCTTTCGAATGCCAGATTCCCACAAGGTACAACTTCCGCTGTACATTGCTGACTGTAATTTTGCAATAACTCAAATGTGTTTAAAAAAATTATGTTTTTGTCAATTATGCTATCTTCTCAGATGTGTTGTATTTGGAAGAACTGTTTTTTTCTGGAATAGCTACTTATATTCCGAGAATTGGTTTTTTCTCCCTCATGTCACTAAAAAAAGTTTAATTAAGAAATGGGAAGATTTTTGTTGTTGTTTTATTGTATTTTCGCGTGGCCGAATAAATTTCCTACCAAATAAAATTGCATGAGGTTTTCCTGTAAATATAAACAGTAATGTCAATTTGAAAATCGATATTTTTTTCAGCCGTACTGACGATAGCAAACTTCAAATATTAAGTACTCGACTTGCAAATGCAAAATATCTCTATGGATTGATTATTTTGTTGACAAACATTTATGGTTAATTTAAATACAACAGGATTTAAAGGATTAAAACTACTGAAAATATAATGATGAATACACTCCAGCACACTAGAGGTTAATATGTAAAATAAATTGTTGTGTTTCAAAATGAATCATTTGTATAAAAATAAGCCCCTGGAATATTATTAGTGTTCTGTGATTTCAACTAAGATCTTTTAAAAATTATGATTATTTCTTAAAATTGGATGTACTGCTAAACTCATGTGCAGTTTTATTTTCTTTAGCTGGACTTTCATTGTAAAAAAAAAAAGTTGTGTGTTGGTAAAAGTGGCGCATTCACAAAGATTAGATACACGACTTTAAGCAAATACATAGCAATTAGTTTGGTTTATACATTACCGATCTTTGATAACATTAATCTATTCATTGCTAACAGCATCATATGGTGCTGGTATTAATCCATGCACTTTTTGTTTATGTAAATATTTTACAAGATAGGTTATAAGCTATCGAGAGCGTCGGGTATGACTATTTTAGCAATAAATAGAACACTTGTATCGCTTTTGTACACCCAGCATTATGAAGTTATTCTATAAACATTGCAAACAAATGTTTAGCATCGGCCTTTGATGATAGGATAAGAGTGATCTGTGTTTACCTTTGATGGATGGATGCCGACGTAGACGCTGGCGCCGTTGGCCTTCTCCCTCTGGATGCGCTCGATGTAGATGACGAACTTCTTGCGGTAGACCTGCACCACCTTGCCCACCTGCTGGCCCTTGTAGTGGCCGCGGACAACCTAAGGATGAAAAGAATTCATTAATAACGATAATTACAATAAAATGCACTTTCTTTATTGATAGAGAAGATCCGATATAGATGCAAACAAGTCTGCCTTGTGAACAAAACATCAACTGTCTTAAACAAGTTTCTGCCTTTCGATGCATTGTTTTGTCAAACGAGGGGTCTGATAATGTTTTGAGAAAACATTAATTGACCAGAACAAAGAAGATCGGTGATACTAAAGTTTTTTGAAGAATTTCGATGGGCAAAGAAACAACCATTTATGGTTTTAAAGTTTATTTTGTATAACTCCATTTTAATTTTTATGTTTTTTACTTTTATTTAAACAATAATGTTAAACAAAACAGTTTGATAATGCCCTCAGAAGGCAAAACAGCTGTCACAAAAATGAGAGCTTTTTAACTAAAAACTGTTTTTTAAAAATTAAAATAATAATAATTATTGTTTAAATAAAAGTAAAAAACATAAAAATTAACAACTTATTACTTTTATTGTAGAAATGTGCTTTTGAACTATCAAATGCATTGATAATTGCCTGATGTCAAACTCTTAACACCTCTCATGTTGTCCCATTCCCTGCGCCCTAATTTATACACATTTGTCTTGTTTGAATATTCTTTACATTGTGTATGTAAAACAAGCTAAAACCATTTCTAAATCAGTCAGTTTGTTGATAAACATAACATTTTGAAAACCTTCTTATATACTATATGCATAACTTTTGGAGGAAAAGAACTGTGGTGAAAATTCGGTCAAATTGTGAACAACGGCAACATTAAGTTGAAATAAATGTTTATTAAGATGTCACAATGCAAATTGGCACTTCTGATCTTTCTAGTTGCAGTCAAACTAAGAAATATTTGGACACAATATAGAAATTATATTGGAGGCACAATTATTTTGAATCAATTGAACAGTACTGCACTTACGTTTTGATAATATTTTAAGGATTTAGAGAGAAATGTGGAGTAGTTAGGAATAAATATAAAATGTCTTCTAGTGAAAAGATGCTAGCAATATGGTGTGTACTAGTATAAAACTGAATGTATTTTTACCTTTTCAGCATATGGGATATGTTTGGAATTGCGTAAACCTGTTGAAAATATTGCATATTGGCCATTGCAATATTACACAGTCGTGGAAATGGTTCCATGACGGGTATACAACAGGATTTCACAAGAGATAGGCATACATTATTTTTATTAAGATCTAGGCAAAGTAAATCGACATTGTGGACAAGTTGTTGGTTTGTTAGCCGCATTCACATTCTGTCGTAACTGCTTTGATAATAATTTACACAATCAGAGCCAACTTTTAACCAGTGTATAGACTACGTTAAACAAAGCCACAAAATAAGAAGAAAACCTTCAAACCCGTAACCCTGAATAACTTGATCTATGGTCTGTGAATGGTTTATAGAATCATCATTTAATGTAAAAATATTAGCAGTAAATATAACCTCACTTGTCAGTTGTACAAATTGAAGCCAATGGGTAAAAATGTGTTAGTGGAATAATTGATAATTTTGAGCATTATACCTGAACTTCATCATCTTTACGAATGGGCATAGCCCTCACATTGTACTTTTGCCTAAGTTCCTTGGATAGGGGCGAAGACATAAGTTTCCTCCTAATGTGGGAAGGAGCCGTGAAGTGGCGCTTCCTATTTTTCCTCCTGGAGGCGGTCACTAATTTGTTAAACTTCATTTTACAGCTGTTTGGGCCTGCAAACAATATAATTGTATAAGGAACACAGTAAATATCTGCAGGAAAGGCTCGCAGGTCACTTGAGAGATCAAACACGGTTTGTAAACTCCACGAATCATAGTACACATGGAACTGTCAACACTACGAAATACTATTAGGTTATAAATTGCCGATATTCATCGGCGAATACAATTTACGGGGATAAATATTAATTATAGCAATTGAAAGTTCAGAATTCACAATTTCATTGATTTTGCTACATTTATTAATCGGATGAATGTAGATTAAAAATATACACCTACCAACAGCCGCACTTCACGTATTCGGAAAGAAAGGACCAGAGACAAAACCGGCGGTATGTCATAGAGCTGAAATTTTTAACAAAGATAAAAAGTTCTTACCTCAAAGTGAATCATAAGTTATCTTTGACTAAAAATGACATATATTTAATTTGCTTGCATGAATTTCAACTACTCTATGTATATGTAATAATTAAATATCATAATGATCACTTAAACGATGTAAGTCTTCATAAAAATAATTAACATTTTAATTAATATTAAGTAGAAATTAAAATTTGTACGGCGCCCTTGAGGTGATTTTTTTACAAAAACGGCACTGTACAAATATTATTATAATTATTGCTTATTACTTATTAAAAAAATAAAATGCATATTTGTATATATTTGGTGGGCAAAAAAGCCGTCCCAAAATATTATTGGTTCTGATGGTTTATAAAATGAGATTTTTGATCGTGATTAGTTTATTTATTATAAAGGATAACGATTAACAAATACAAAGTTTGTCTGTGACTATTCTATATTTTACTGTCTATTACTTGATCAATATTGCTAGTCTATTTAATCTCACAGAATATAAAATTTGTTTATGCTTAAAAAAAAAAAAGATTTTAAAATTCGTTGCAACATATAATAATTTAAATTAATGAAGGATGTGTGGTGGGTAAGACTGGATAGAACGAGTTCGATTCTCACAATACAAATTCTTTGACCCATTTCAGAACAAGACCCGTGAAACAAAAAAATTAAAAAGTACCTAAAAATGAGAAAAAATAATTCTGGGTTAAAAAAATAACAATTGATTGCCACCGTCTATGTTTTTCATATACTTACTAACCATTTTAGAGAAGTTTGTTAAATTTATGTTTCTTTTTCTACTCGACCACAATATATCTGTGTATAACTTGACACACTTACCTTTGAAGGTGGCCAAAGAAGGAACAAACAAATGAAAAAACTATTTTGAAATCCATAGATTGTTTTTATTCACAAAATCAGCACTAAAAATGCCACGGACAGCTGTACTTGCGTGATGAAGAACTGTTGAGATTTCGCACGAAAAAAATACTAGTTGTGATGAGAAAATTTCAATCAATCATCGTCAATTTGTTTGATAATAATTGCATCGTGTTTCAAATAATTTGATTTTTTTAGCGACTCTTCTTCCTGAAAAAATAAAAGTCTGTCTGATGTCTCCCATATGACCAAAAATACTTCTCACCGTTTTTGGAGAGAGAGACAGATTTCAAATCAATAGAACATTCATTATCTTGTGGTATAAACAAAAAAAAGGATAGGGAAAAAACAAAACATTTTTACTGTTTATTTATTTTGAGGGGTTTTGACGTTTTGAGGGGTTTCAATTTAAAAAAAAATACCGATCACTTAAAATGAATCGCTGCCAGACATAATGATTATTTGGGACCCCCATTTTAATGAAAAATAAAGAGAGTCCATATCTCTTTTGCCTAATGTTCGCAAACTGAAAAATATCGGTTTTTCGTTTTTTGAAAGGTGATAACTTTCTAGTGACCAACTTTTCTTTCCATGACTTTTGAATAATACAGTTTCGATTTATGTAAATATTAAAAGGAGTGAAACAGCTTTGCTGTCCTAGTAATTCACGGGCCCGGTTCTGAACCAAACGGTGCCTGGCGCAGTTTTAATTTTTATGCTCCTTGTCCATGCCTAAATTTTAGCAATTCTCGAAAAACTTTTTTTTTGACGTCTAAATAAAAACGACTTGCAAAAAGGGCAATATTTCTATCCAGTTTTCTTTCCGAAGTCTAAAAAATATTATCATTAAAATGTACCGGCCATTTCGCTGGATCTTTAATCAGCATTATAATAATAACCATGCTGAGAAATAGTATTTACATTAGTTGTGACCTTAGAGTGGTACCTACCCAAGGTAGTGTAGTCAGTTTTTGATGATTTTTGCCGGACTCGGCAGACCTGGGCGTGGCTAGGACTTGGGCTAGGGTATTTATTCATCCATGCAAAGCACATGTCGACAAGATGTTTTTGTTTATTCGTAAAACCACTTTTTCACAGTATTGTTCTCAACAAAATTAAAGCACAAAACCTAAAAAATCGTTTAGTTGTGTCTAGTTTAGTCGCATATCAAAACACGTGGGCGGAGTCCCCGGAGACGCGGAAGACCAAGATCATGTTTACAGTACATAAAAGTGGTGTGTTATTTTTGTTGTCTCTTTCTCTCTCATGGTGTACGACGTGAAAACCCGGAGAAAGTGATTTATCACAAATTTGTATAAGTTGGGTAAAAAGAATTAGCTCTCTCCATACATTGTTACTCCAAGGTGGTGACTAGTAACTTTTCCAATAATGCCGAATTAGTTGAATGACTCAAAGACACAATATTGTTTTTAGCGGTTGGTCGGTATTATCATAAGTAGTGTTAATAAATTTATTCATAGAGTTCGCTTACTTTTTTATAACTTCATCTCTAAGTTTTTTTCGCAATTTAAATTCCCACCTAGTAGATTTTTTACGTTTGTCCGACATTTTAATAGTAGATATGACAGTGAATGTGTATTTCAATGTAAATGTTTTGTTATGTTAAATAAGCAGAGAATGATGAACTAAAGACGATTAAATGAACAACATCTCCGAAAGTAACATTTGTTGAAAAATAACACTTTTCGGTCAAAATGCAAGCCTTGGGGTCGAAAATTAGAATTACCCGTTTTCTCAGGCTCACTATAACGCTCTCTGAAGTAAAAAATGATGTTTTTCAAATGAAAGTAAACGTGCTCTTTGTAATTCAAACGTAATCATTGTACTTGGAACATGAGACTAAAAACTTAAAAATTAAAAAAAGGATAAGAAAACAAAAGAAAAACGTTGGCGTGCTTCACAAATTTGAAAATGATTTGCAAGTGGCCAGATATTTCTATTGGATTGTTTCTACATCCGAACTTAAAAATTATATCAGCATATAAAAATAAATATATATTTACGCTGCTTTAAATACGTTTCAAATTCGTGTGCATTGTGAAAAGGTATCATTAAAATCGTTGGTACTGCTGGAAGAATGCGACAGCACTGTAAATTCTTTTGGTGCTGTCTCATTCTTTCATTTAACTAAATTTGCGCCAATTTCTCTCTCATTTGCACTGCTTTTTATGCATAACTTTGTCTTTTTTTAATGCCTAGTGTAAATTAACCTTCTAACAGAAGATAGGGATCAACTCGTATCAATTATCAAACGAGAGGCGTGGATCGAAAATTCGCACCCTTAGGTCGGGAAATTACGGGTCCGATTACAGTCCACGAATAGTATGTTCTTACTTCTTTTATATTTTTATATATCGCTGGGCGCATAAAAAAAATCACTGTTACTAGGTCCTATCAGCGCCTTAGCAATTCGCCGCCTGGAGTGGACTGCTCCAATTGCGCCTGCACAGGACTGGCCCTGATTAGCGCCTTGGAATTCCGCCGCCTGGAGCTAACTGCTCCAATTGCACCTGCACAGGGCCGACGCTGTAGTAATATGATGTCTATGTAATTCCTGATCTCTTCATATCGGGTGTGTATGGTGACACTGGTGTCGTTTAAGTTTCGACGTGGACCCTTCGCACACGCGGCAACCGAAACCCAACTAAAACTGGTTGGCAATAGAATTTGCAAACTGGTTGGAGACCGAGTTTTTAGTCATTATCTCATCTAAAATCTCCTACTACTATGATGGTAGTGGAAGTTTTTTAGATGTTATCAGGTTATCGTAATCTGAGAATGTTTGTCTTTCCTTTTAAAAGTTAAAGTTAAAATCTCGCAGTGCACGGTGTCATCGTCAAATTGCGTTAAAATATAAGCGTTTAATCATAAATGCAAGGATATTTTACAACCTGCTGAACAAATTCAATGTTTTCTTGCTCGGACATGTTACAAATTTCTCGAAAATAGTTCGCAAATACGGCGCAACTGGTAACTGCGATGCGCGGACGACTAGTACGGCGAGATACTGGTTGCGTCGGCGTTGAAAATTGGTTACGCCATGTGCTGATCGCCATTGAAATACACAGGAAAGAAACTTGAGTTTGAGGTTAAGACTGTTTTTTTAGTTACCCTGTGTGCGAGGGGCGGTAGTTTTGATATTTCCCTCTCTCTTTTTCTTATTTTAATTTTGGCTATTCAACCGCCGCAATGTGTCAAATAATGTTTCGTTTCCTGAATGACAAAATTAGATCACTCCAAAAAAGTTTATCAAACTGTCAAAAACCTGAATAATATTTTAATAACATTAAAAATAGATAATTTTTTACCACTTCAGTTCATTAATTAATTGATTTTCCAATTGCATTCCGACAATATTTGTTTCACAAGAATCATTTGCCTCCGACCTCTCGGGTTAATGCGTTAATCGGCAACTCTCCCCGAGCGCCGAGCAGTATTTATTTATCAGGAAAACTCCCAATAAAGACCGTATTGCAACCGGCCGGCGTAGGGGTAATTAAAATTGCTGCAAGCCGGCATTTTTATAATTAGTTTTTTCCGCTTTTTTTATCGTAGAACGATAGGGGAAGAACGTAATTAGTGGATATTAAATTCTATATAAGAATCAAGTGCAATAGGTGTAATTAGCATGATAATTGTAAATTATTTCCCGTCCATTAAAACACGTATTATTGATGTTATTTTGTATGACACTTTTCACTTATGTGTGAGTTGGAACTGAACGCATTTGGCTTTCGTTTTTCCTTCGCCGTTTTCTTTTCCCAGTTCTGCTTTTGGATATAGTCGAAAAGCTTCTGGTCTGAAATTCCTGACGCCATAGCACGACTGGCAGGGTATTCCTATTGATATTCAGAATGTATTATGCTTTATTGCATATCTCTACGCTTATATTTAAACCTTAAATCGCGATTCTTACGTCCCTTGTAACTTTCATCCCTGTTCTGTTATAAATAAATCAACTACAAAAAATCGCATTCCATGCTCGGCGTGGACCGGCCTAAGGAATCAGACTTAGAGCCAATTGTTTTTAAAATCAATTTAAAGGGTAATTGCATGTTAATCGTCGATTCCCGGCCCAGCAGCGACTTGACAATTGACAGTCCAAAAATAGGCGATTTACAGGGATTGGACGCAGGGGCGGCTCGTGACTTTTTAGTCTGCTAGAGTACTAAGATTGAAAAAAACGTCATGATTGATGTTGTTGTAGCCGAAAGATTTTTATTTTTTTTTGTATGAAGATTTTGAAGATTGAAGATTTTTTAATTAAAGATTGAAGATTATGAAGATTTTTGAGAAGGTCAATGACCCACCAAAATTGAAAAATCTTCAGACAAAAAAACCTTTTTTCGGCTACAACAACATCAATAACGTCGTATTTTTCAATCTCAGCACTCTAGCTCACTAAAGAGTCACGAGCTACCACTGAGTGGACGATATTTTGACTTTCAAATAAATAATGAAATATTCAAAATGTCGTCGATCTTCGATTTGCGACAATGTTAAATGTGACATCAAACTTAAAGCTTTAATTTAAAGTAGTTAGGTGAAACATTAGTTTTTTAGAAAAGATTTTTACGAATGTTATTACCACTATTTATTCACAACTCAAAAATATTATGTACATTTTCAAGACAGGGTAGGGGGAAGGGGGGGTTGAGATGCGTTGAAGGGATGAATAAGGAGAAGTGGAGTTACTACGTATTTATCTGGGTCTCAGAATGCAACTGAACAAATTTTGGAACGGACAATAATCAACATAACACACGTTTACATCCCAATGCAGAGAGTGGGTGGTCCTGGGAGGGGGTGCCTGAGATAGGCCTATGTTATCTTCCGTGGAAAGATACCCCTAGTAAGCCCTTTACTGTCCCCTTAGAACCTTTCATCTTGCCAGGCATCGTCTTCATATATTATACAGAGAGAAATGCGGATATTCAGAAATATAAAAGAAAGTACGGGTATGCTATTTATAAAAAAACGCTTGAAAAATAAATATGCCGTATATGAAAAGTTCACACTCGTTCGTATGTTCTCACGAAGGATATAATTTATAGTGTGAATTATTTTTACATGCTACCATTTTTTTTTTGCTTTTGAGAATACGAAAATAAATAAATTACTAAACCAATTCATATTTTACCCTGTGACGTTAATATATAAAATTTACTTGATTTGTAATGTACTTTATTTATTTTTATAAAACTCCACACGGATTTATTGTTATACAGGCACGCTTTGTCCGTTTTTTTAGTTTAACGTCTGACATTTAAGACTGACGGTGAAAATGATGATTTTAACGTGTTTTAATAGAATGGAAAGTACAAAGGTTCTATACCCTTTCGATTGATGTGATTCTTATTAAATTTTCTAATGAAGATTAGTTAAACGTGAGTTTTATTCTATCCAAATTTATTAAAATAAATCCAGAATGTAAGGATCTCTTGGTCTGGTAAAATGACAAAATACAATACATTAAAAAATAATAAATAAAACATAATTTTAATTTTAATTTTAAGACTTTAGAAAAAAAATTCTGTGACACTAAAAAAGTTATTTTTTAATGTCATTAAAAGAACAATAACACAGTGTAAAATTTTTCAAATATTTTAATTCGATGATCGTATACACTTGCTGACCCTTTCTATCTTATAAAAATAAGTAGGCGTAAGCAAGAAAAGAGGCAGTTTGTGTGAAAATAGTTCGTAAGTAAAAATGAACCGTTCTTTTTAAATGTAGAGATATAAGTTGACACCACTGAAAAGATAATCCCTGGAAATGTAATATAAACAGATTTTAATGACCTTTCGACAGGTCAATGATATTGATTATCTGTTCTAGGAAGAATTTCGATAAGTGAAAATGTTTGATCAATTACACCAAAAGTGTGAGGAAATTGGTATTGGTTCAAGAAAAAATACGCCCTCAACACACTTCTATCAACTTATCTCTTCAGTGGTCGACAAAAATAATCTCGATAACGTTTTCTTAAATTCTAAGGACTTGTTCCGAGCAAATATTTCCTTTCACAGCACCTTTTCTGGGTAGTACCCAAATAATAAAAATGTATCAAGTGTAAAACTAAGGAACTATAATGAATAAACGAAGTACGTAATTGTCAAATGATAGTCTTTAAGGTTAGGTAGATCACGTTTATTTACGAATTCAAACACGCTGACGTAAGTAAACACAAAAGAAGCGGTGTCTTCCGTCACGAAAAGTTAAACCGCAGTCTCCGCGGGCAAATTCATCCATTCCCGCCGGAAACATCTTTCTCTGGTAGGCTGTTAGGTGCGCCCCGTTGCTGGCCATGTAAATACATATTATAATACGCCTAAATAGGCGTTATACAAGGTTAAAAATGTTTTGCAGAAATCAAAGGAAAAAAAGCGTGCGGCAAGGGCTTTGTTACCACGAACAGGTAACCTTGTAAAACGGGTAAACTTGTTTTGTTAATATGGGGGTAATTTACTTAGTATTTCTACACCTCTAATTAAACTGTTGAGTAAAATTACCCTCTGCGGTAAACCGGCGACCGTTTCACCACCGTAAAGTAGATCTCGATTAGTTAGTTGTGGGTTGAATGCTGAGTAGTTTAAGCCGACCATTACTTGACGAGTAGCGTTACTCAGCGGTGGTAAGGCAGATAATGTAACCTATGAACCCTGGAGTATAACGTGTATAAAATATCCAACATGGTACCAAACAATATCAAATAATGTGGATTGTTAACGAGAGTCAGATACATGCTGAAAATATGGCTCCTAAGTAGAAATACCTTATATTAGACGCTTATATAAATATGTAGTAAATATTATGTGTACTCAAGATATTGATGTATTGTTGTACTATGTTATGCTGCACAGTACATGTTTTGGTGTAATAGTATATCAATTCCTTTAGATGTGTGAATTATACTTACATATATATTTATAATTAACTCTAATAGATAAAAAAAAACTGTAATAAGGTAAACTTATATTGTGATATTGACGTACTAAATATATCAAAACATCGGAGTTTTTGTTTCCAAGATGTTGAATTCGTCGCATAGGAGTGTAATATTGTGAGGTTGAAGTAGAATTGTCACAATAATATGATGGGTACTATCTTGTAACTGTCCTGCCAAGAACATGAAATGTAGTGGAAAAGAACAATTCAGGGGTATAAAACATTGAATTAATAATTTTAAGCAAGCGTGTTAAATCGAAAATAATTCTACGTTACGACAATTTTATTAAATCTAACGAATACATTAAGTAATTGTAATCTAGGCATTCTATAGAATTACCGATTCTAAAATTTACGTATCCTAAGAATTTATGCTGGATTCTTTCAATCGTGTTTAAATGAACATCATAATTTGGAGACCAAACTGTAAAATTGTACTCAATATAACTCCTTACAATTGAAATATACAATGTTTTGATTGTATTCTATTTATATAAAAAGATACAACGAGAAAAACTTTGAATAGTGATGCACGAAGCCTTATTCACAAGGTTCTGGCATTCATAAATTTTGAAAACCTATAAAAAACTCAGATTATTCCACTACTACGATGAAAACAATTGACCATGAAAAGTGTTGCTATTTTTTATCGCACAAGAGTCCCAACTGCTCCCAACCGTTTAGAGCCAGTGAGCCCCATGCCCCGATTGGGGCATGTTGTGAAGATGTAGATAGTGGGAAGGGGTAGGAAATGGGGAGGAGGAAGGTTGGGATGTAAATGGCTATTCCGATTTGGTAACCAAACACGGCTGGAGCCATTTCAAGCAACGTTTCGATTCTGGATGGTGCCCTTTCACCAGGGGGGTACTTAGAGTACCACTTTGGAACGTGCCGGAAATATACTACATTTTATTTTATATGAATTAAATGTGTTATGTCAAATATTAATTTAATTAAATTTTATTTGCACACGCCGGGTTCGAACCTGTGACCTCTAAATTCGTAGTCAAGCGTCTTACCATTCGACCACGGAGGCCGTCAGCTACTGATGGCGTACAATAAATCAATTTATGCATTTTATAAAATGTTTCAAATATGATAATTATTTTTACAACTCTTGAGGGGTATTTCAACATATCTGACACTTTTGAGTAACTGCTGTAACTTTAATCGTAGGATTAACATGACTGTAAAAACAAACAATTATCTGTCTATTTGAAGTGTGTCGATTGTAGTGATAGTCGTATACGTTTGTTGTATTCGACGGAGACATTAGTTTAATGAGTGGATTTCCAAGGAAAAGCAATGAAACGGCCAAATTAGTTCGGATTTGAAAGTCTGGAGAGAGGCGAGCGGAAAAGTTGCGGGCGCATATTGTGGCGAGAATGGCAAAACGGGAAGGAGATGTGATATAATATAATTCTAGCCTCTTCTCAAGCGACGGAGGTGAAAAGCGGAGACCGTCCTACAAGAGCTAGCTATTATTCGGCCACTTCGCTTAGCGTCTCGGCACGAGGCCCCCGGCGTTCTGCGGGAACTTTTACAACAACCGAAAAAGCTTTTAAGATTTCACTACTCACATTATGCTAATGTCACTGGGAAATAAGAGACAATATTAAAATACTCCCCAGTACCATCATGAAAAGCTGTACTTTGTGTTACTTGTAAAATGATAAAGGACTTACACATGTTTGAACCCGCGACAAATGGGTACGAACCCAACGCTTTGTACCACTCGGCTACATACCTCCCAAATTTAATTCAAGCAAATACCTATGTAAGTATGGTTACTATTTAAAGCTGCCTTTTATTTTTATTAATAAATGTAACATTATAACCCAGCTTTGCCTGAATTTTAGCATTTTTCGAAATCTTTTTTTCTTAGTGAACGATTGACAAATATGAAACAAACAACATGGTGTATTATATTTTTTGACCGGTTAGCAGTTGATAAAGTTTCTAAGATTCTCACCCAAACGTCGCGAGTTCAATTCCTCTGCTAGCTAAATCCTCCATCATTCCACAAGCAACATTTCCACTTATTATGATGGTAGTAGAAGTTTTTCAATTCTTTTCTGGCTATTCGTAACCCAGTAATGTTTGTCTTTTAATTAAATGAAAAAACTAAAAAAAATTTTTTTGAGAATTCAAATGCCCATAGCTCATGATGAAATGAACGTAGCGGTCTGAAAATAGCTGCGTTGGGTTACAAACGCTACAGTTAAAAAAACAGTACAAATTTTTAACACGTTAAAATGCACTGTTGTAGAGTTTTCGCCGCTACAAAGAAAAGTTTTTTTTTGTACTTCATGATTCATGATTCACCTGTAGCAATGTATAAATTATAATCTTAATTACCAATTAAAATCTTCTGACAACACATTACGTTGTTTCTGCCTTATGAAATAGTTAATGACATGCAATAATTATCGATTGGCAATGTATCAACAATGTGGGTTAGGTTAGGTTAGGTTAGGTTAGGTTAGGTTAGGTTAGGTTAGGTTAGGTTAGGTTAGGTTAGGTTAGGTTTAGGTTAGGTTTAGGTTTTTTAGTTAGGTTAGGTTAGGTTAGGTTAGGTTGTTACGGGTTAGGTTTCTCTAATTTTTAATTATTTCACTTAGGTTGTGCTGCATTGGATTAAGTTCGGTAATGTTTTTTTTTTTTTTTTTTTTTTTTTTAGGTCGGCTGTATAAATTTGACTTGTTATTCTTTGTGTCCAGATTTCGTTTTTTTTAGGTTCTCTGTGGTTCGGTTGTTCTGGAGTTTAAAATTTAATTTAAAAGGTTTACATTTTTGCGAATTCCGGCAGGTTTCGTATTAGATTCCCGACAGTGGGTATCGATGCAGTCACTGGGCATTTGTGAAAATTTTTTTTTTTTTTTCGTCCCGACGGCAGATTCCGGATCGGGATCGTATGTCCTGAGGGAAAAGTTTCGAAAATCTAGCAAAAATCTCCTTTCACCGTTTTTTTTTTTTATTCAAACAAGTTTGACCCTTTAGGTTAGGATTGTTCCAAGAGGGCTTTTCCCTTCGAAAATCTTCACTGGCTCCTATTCGACTTTTTTTCCTTCTCCGGTCGAAATCGGACGTCGGGGAGGTTAGGCGGTGTTCGAAGTAGTCTGCGTAGGCTTTCATACGGTGGGTTTAGACTTTGCGACTTAGTCCGGTCGAGTTTTCGGTTCCTTTAGGCCGGTTAGCGCTCTAACCCATTGAAATTTAGGTTGTTGTCATTATTACGTTAGGTTAGGTTAGGTTAGGTTAGGTTATTAGGTTAGGTTAGGTTAGGTTAGGTTAATGTTTTAGGTTATGATTTGGTTATCTTAGGTTATAGTTAGGTTAGGTTATCTTTGGTTTTTATTAGGTTTTTTTTTTTTCAAGTTAGGTCCGCTGCTGAGGTCGGCCTTAGCATGTGGCAGGACCCAAAATGGTGGGATTTTTTTTTTTTTTTTTTTTTTCGCGGCGGCTCGGCAGCATGATTTCCCATCTATTCGGGCAAGGCTATTCCAGGTGAGGTTAGGTTCTAGGGTTCGGTTGGGTTTTGGAAATTTGGCAAGGGTTTTCGTGGTTATTTGGGGTTTTGCGAATTCCGGCAGGTGCATCGTATACGATTTTTCCGACAGTGGGTCCGGCAGCACTGATAATCCACCGAAAATTTTTTTTTTTTTTTCCGGATCGGCAGATTCAAGGATTTTCGAAAATCTAGCAAAAATTTTCAGTTTTTCGCCTATTTCTGTAGACATCTTTAACTTCGGCAATTTTAAGGTCTATTGGTGGGTATTCCTGCTAAAGCTAAGGCTGAAAATTGTGGAAATCGTTTTTTTTCCCCTTATAAATTCAAACAAGTTTGTCCCTTTATGCTGGGAATTTTTTTCTGTTTTTTAACTTTTCACGACACGTGTCCCCCCAAACCCCCGGTCGATGTCGGACGTCGGGGAGAGGCGCGGCGGCCGTTCGTTTATAGTGGGAATACGGTGGGTTTAACAATTTCCGGTTAGATAGGTTAGGTTATGTCGGTTAGGTTAGGTTAGGTTAGGTTAGGTTAGGTTAGGTTAGGTTTCCGCAGGTTAGGTTAGGTTAGGTTAGGTTATCTTAGGTTAGGTTAATTAGGTTAGGTTAAATTTTTATTTCCTTTTTTTTTTTTTAGGTTCGCTGCTGATTCATACAAAAGTGTCAATGGACTTTTTTTTTTTTTTTTTTTTCTCGCATCGGCAGCATGATTTCCGGATTTGGCAAGGCGAGGTGAAAATTTAGGTTTAAGGGTTCGGTTGGGTTTGGAGCTTTTTTTTTCTAACGGCTTTTTCCGCCGTTTTTTGGTTTTGTAAATTTTTACGTTCACTATCAAGAACACGTCGTCGGCGTAAGCCTGGTTCACTGGGTTTTCCACCGAAAATTTTTTTTTTTTTTCGTCCCGACGGCAGATTCGTATGATCCTCCGATTGAGCACTGAATAAAAGTTCGAAAATTTTTTTTTCCCGATCTCCAGATTCAGGATCCATGCCTATATTCAAACAAAAAGTTTCGAAAATCTTTAAATTCCTATCATTGTTTTTTCGCCTATATTCAAACAAGTTTTTCACCCTTTAGGTTTTAGCGACTGTGTCCGGCTAGCTTGTCGAAAGCTTTCACTGGGGAGTCGACGGCGGCCGTTCGAAGGTTCGAGATCGGACGTATCGGTTAGTTTAGGTTGCCGTTTAGGTTGAGGTTAGGTTAGGTTGGTTAGGTTAGGTTAGGTTAGGTTAGGTTAGGTTAGGTTAGGTTAGGTTAGGTTAGGTTAGGTTAGGTTAGGTTAGGGTTAGGTTAGGTTGAGGTAAGGGTTTAGGTTAGGTTAGGTTAGGTTAGGTAACTTTCAAGTTCTCTCGTGGTAACTTCCCAAAATGGCGCTTCAGCCGTTAGGCCTTTCCGGCGACGGTGTATTTTAGCAGATTTCGTTTAAAAATATTTTTGTGAAATTGTTTTTGTTCTTTTCCTTTTCGGTGACTAGTTGTTGGGTAAATGATTCTAGAGATTTCCTTCAGCCTTTGAATGGATTTGTCCGTGAATCGGGGGAAGCGTGCGTGTGAGACAGTCTTGGAGCACTTCGTCCGGGGATGCTGCGAGCCGCGGCAGGGCGCATGCGCGCGGTCCGCGGGCCGCGGGCCCCACGCGCAGCCGCGCCCCCCCTCCACGTGAATGGGCCGCTCCGGGGCCAGTGAATGGACGCCCCTGCCGCGAACACGCCGCGATCAATTGCCGCGAGCGATATTAAAAAAAGGCGTTCCTACATCATCTATGGACGCGACACCAGTCATTCCAAATTTAAATAATATCGTTCCCTGACACGCGCAACGTTCACCGAGTGATTTAAATTATCAAACAGTCGTACCACCATTGCAACGTGGATTATTTAACGCGCGTGCTGGGGGTACCTACCCACTCTTCAGATGAATCTCTCTCAGTAAGTTAACTCCGTATGATTATTCGGTGATAAGCGACAGATTATTGTTTGTGGAACGGTTTGCTTTTTCCGTACATTTTCTCGAAGATGCTGCATAAATTAAAATATTGCGAATGATCACATTAAAACCGATGAAAAAATAATCATTTTTAAATTAGTGTTTTGAATTTATTAAAAAGGAAACTGTAGTTGATTTATCTCGTAGTGATTGGAGTAAGCGGCATAATGTCTCGTGCGTTAAGAATCTAACAGTTATAATGAGTGACAACAACAATCATCACAGTTGTATGGACGCCGACACAGTAATGAACTTGAGAATTAAACCAAAGTCAAGATTGCGAGTTTGTGATTTAGCTTCTGAAATTCAAAGTTTATCATGCAAGAACTCCCCCCTGAAAGAGGCTGCGATAAATCCATGGTAAGTCCACTTACCTTACTTTAATTGTATTACAATTAAAACGTGTTATGATACGTGAATGACATTTTAATAAGCCCGTGGAAAATTAAAGCACAGGTCACTGTTCTACCTCTGTCAAATTAAAAAAAATAAGAACTGAATTAAAAATAAAAATGCCGGTAGGAAGGTACTTGTTTTTCATTTTACGGGTTTTATATTCGGGATATGTTACCAGTGTCATATTATTTTACGCATATAAAATTCAATTATATTGTTACATAAATTATAACAATTACATACCTTACAAGTTCCATGCTTAAGGTCCATAATTAACATTGTAGTACCTACATACATTAATACATAGTTTGTAGATGCATTTATTAAGATATCGGCACCACATAAATAGGTACTATTATTTCGAACGTGTAGATCTGTCTGTATGTATGTTTGTAATGTAACATGTCAAAATTAAACGACTTTACCTTCTAAACGGTATTTAAATTTATAATTCAACGAAAAAATATTTTTATGGTTTCAAATAAGTATTCATTTTAAATGATTTCTTTTATACCAGTTTTAAATAAGCCCCAAAAATTCAAAAAAGTAAAATTGAAAACTATATTTTATGAATCACAAATTTACACAAAATTGAAAATTGTAGCACTGTAAAAAAAGAAAACGTACAGATCTAAAAACATACTTGTGCGGTTGGGGGCGTCGTTATTGAAAGTATTAGGTTTCAAAATCGAGGACTTTAAAAAATAGTTTTGTCACTTGTTAGACCTTCTTTTGACTGCCTGCATATATAATTATGTTCATCTGTATCTATCAGCATAGCGAAAAAAACATTGTAAAAAAGAGGAAAAGTACAAATCTACAAACAAATCTGTGCAGTTGAGGGCGTCTCTACTGTAGATGTTTGGGATGCCAACAATATATGTATTTATTTAAAAAATAGTTCGTTAGTTCCTCTTTTCACCGCCTGAATAGATAAGAATGTCAATGTGTACCTCTTTGCAAATTGAACAAATTTATTGATAGGCTTTGCGTTTAAAATTCCAATATGAACATCAAAATAAATCATGGTGTTTAGGTACTTGCATATTCCGAAATATTTAAAAAATAAATCTTTTTAATTAGTAATCTGCACATAATTACGCTTAAAATCCTTCTGACAATGGCCAGAAAAAAGGCTTTCCCCCTATTTTTAAAAGAACCGTAAAATCGTAACATCTTTTGAATCATAACGTATTAATAAGCACACTCAAGATACCCTTCTACATTGTAATTTAATCACAAGCCTGTGATGAAATGTGTACTTAGACCAAATGCTGATACAATTTATGGCCATTGCATACGTATTTCATTGAAATGTTACGACTAGGTGCCAAATGTAATTGAAATTTCGAATACCATGACATATTTCGTTGTACATAATTTATTAAACAAACAAGATAGTTTTGTTTATGTCTAACGTATGATTTATCCATGCTATACGAAATGAGTTCATCGACACGTATTTTTAGAATTGCACGCTTATATAAAATGAGGGAAAAACACGTAATAATGACGTACGTTCACCTGTTTAAGCTGGATTCACACCAACGTCAATAACTATTTATTATTAAAAATATTATTTGGTGATAAAAAATAATTTTTAATAAAAAAATCTGCGATGTAAATAATTATTTATTTACCGGACGTTGGTGTGAATCAGCAGTTCCGCTCAGTGCCACGTTCCGCATTTTTTGAATTGAATATCGCTTATAAAAAATTTTGGGCAAAACTGCCCACCCTTGTGATATTTAACTACTTATATAGTTAAATAATGTTAAAGTGCAGATTTTTTTGAACCATTTTTTTATTACTAAATAATATTTTTAATAATTAATAATTAAAAATATTATTTAGTGATAAAAAATGGCTTAAAAAAAAAATCTGCGATGTTAGTATTTTTACACTAAAAAATAATTATTTAACTAAATAAGTAGTTAAATATCACAAGGGTGGGCAGAAGGATATACTGCCACACAAATTTGTCTTGGCACATACTCCTTGATTGATATTCATACCATATCGATAAGTTTTCTTGCGGAACAATATCGGCACTGAGCGGAACCGGACGTTGGTGTGAATCAGGCTTTAGAATGAGGTTGAACAGGACAATAAAACGTAAATCATATCTTTTCAGATGAACTGACTCTATTTTTCATACTGGGTTCTTCACTTTTAGTAGCCATAGCTTTTGCCTCCTTGATGATGTCATTCCACTTCTGACAATTCGTTGCTTTTTGCTACCAGCAATCCTTCTCTCTCAGCTTTTCCAGTTCGGCCAGTTGTCATTACAGAGCTGTCTAGATCTGTTTAAAGGCTTGCTACTAAATGGCTTACCTTCTTACACCATATTAATGGCGTTGTCCTCCCCTGTTCAACGTATATGGGCAATCCAAACTAGTCGACTGGCTCTCATGCAGCTTGTTATGCATCTCCAAGTTACTTCTGTTCTTCACGTTTCTAATGCAATTTTTTGTCTTTGATCTTGGATTATCCTGAAGATTCTATTTTCAAAACAAAACAATATTTTACTTTCCATATAATCTTTATCACGTATGACTTATATTATGTCATTTTTTTTTACTGTTTCCTTAATTTATTCTTCATCTTATAAAACTTAACAAAAAACAAACAATCGATCAATCATTTTAAGGTAATTGAAAACTGTTTTCTTTTCATTCAAAGCAGTTTTTGCGTTTAGTTTGCATAACTATAATTTATCTTGGATTATTACTACCGTAACTTTCAGCTATTTTATTTAAGGCTCAAACTTAAATTAATTTATTTTAACTAACCGCAAAACTATACCTACTGTTACAAACATAATAAGTATATTTATGTTTTCTCTGATAAAGTACGAAGATTAGCTATTTGACAACAGTTATGTTACAATAGTCAATAATAACAAAATCAGAACAATATCACTTTGACAGGACCTTCATCACACGTTGTGATAAATAATATTCTTCGCACAAGTATGTTCTATTTTCGTTGCTGGGTACTTTTACAATTTCAATAATTTGAAGGCATTTTTAGTAAGTTCATGGAAAATGTTCAGGAAAATTATTTGTGCGGACGATTTCAATGTTGAAACATGGAATCTCCATACAATGGCAAAAATCAAGGCTAGTGATGGAATAATAACGGTAGCGTGTCGCCATGAATTAACCTTGACTGCATTTAATTAGACATTACAGCGACATTTTTATATCGTTGTGTAATTGAGTGCAGCCGGGGAATTTAAAACGGCGTTGATAGAAGTCGCGAGAGAGATTATTCAATTCCCAAACATAGAGTATCATTTGTAGTTTAAATACTGTAGTAATTTGAAAACGATTTTGGAGTCCTTGACATTAATATATTACCTATGTCGGGTTCAATCTTTTTTCGAATTCGTGAACTGATGTGTCAAAAAAAAAAATTATGTGTAAGTCAAACCCAAAAGATTTTTTTTTTTAGGTTATTCAATTTTTCATCTGTTATTCTTTTTTTTCTACAATTTTGTAGAAAATATAAATTTTAAATTATAAATATAATTATATACACGACAGTGCAAAACGTTTTTTAGATCCAAGCATGTGAAAATGCATCACTTTTGCATGATTTTATTCCAATTTTATCCAGTTATGATTGCAAGTCATTATCAAAAGTGGGACATACGTTTTGACCAATGAAATTGTATGCATTAATGATGACGATTATTCAATTAAAATAATTATGATGTTCAATTTTCGAAAATAATAAGTAAAACGCTGTTGCATTTTTGACAGTGATATGCTTTTAGTGTAAAATTTCCTCATGCGGAAACAAGATAAAATATTGCTTAGATTTTTTTCACGCTAAAATGAATGACAAAATAACAAGGTTTTTTAGTTCTATTTAGTTTGAATAAAATATATACTCGTATATATATATATATAAATAATTTTCATGTATGTTTCTGTATTAATATAAATATACAGATAGAGCCATACTGTTCACACCTCCGATGTAAACTCTACCATGTTCATGCAACGGAAAGAGATTTAGAATATATATTTTTTGTCGTGATTGTATAACGATTTAGGAACATTCCTTACAGGTAAACTAGAACCACGATAATTGTACAAGGTGTCATTTAATAATATATGAGAAATTAATGTTTTTAAATCAACGCAATGCCCTCTTTGCAAATCACTGTAATTTCAAATTCTTCTGTCAGACAAGAGACAAAATTTCAATATTACAACAAGTAAGTACATAATTTTGAATCCCAAAACATATTTGATAATAACTAATAACAAATAATATCGTGGATACACATACACCAAGCCACAAATATTTACTTCGTTAACATATTATGAATCTCCTGAAATTTATCCAATACTTGACCCATAACATATATACATTTTATAGAATCCACGTTTAGAAGACTAATTCAATACACGGAAGGCAGCAAGTTAACAAGAAGTTCGAAGCCACCTTATAGGAATGTATGAATTATTTGAACGGTTGGCTTTTCTTTCTGTTTATAGTTGAAACTGGAGGAAATTTACCGAAGGAAATCCTTCATTTTCTTTAACGACGTTATTTCTCGGCGGTTGTATCGGTTTCCTCTCTTCCACCTCCACCTCCCCCCCGGCTATCGCTGTAATGCAATTTCCCCGACTCCCACGGAAATACAGGAAGGGGTGGGCGGAGCGCAATGTGGAACAGGACAAATCTCATTTTATAAGGTGTCGTGAGGAGATAATTCGCCGCTGTATGGGATGCCAGTAAAAAGGGAAAACGAATTTTATTTGATTTAGTTCAGCGCCTCTCTGCGTTTCAATGCAATATTTTTAATTAACTTATATTTTCTGTGGTTCATTATTCGAAAAACGTGAGAGAATATTTTCTTTTTTAAAATAAATTGACAGCGAATTAAATATATTTATGATGAATTCCTGCTTCATATTCCAAACTATAAAACAGAAAATGTGTTTGACTGAAGATGCGAAAACTCTTGAGCGGTGAGTTCTGGCTATGATTACGTTATTATTATATTTATATGTATTAAATGAGTGCCTATATTCATTCACAAAAACATTTTCTTTTGTTGGAGCATTTTTCTTGATTTAAAAAAATAATTGTTAAAGTAAGCATTATAATATAAGATAACTAAAATGTTGATATCGCAGTGAGAAGTTGCCTAAAAGGTGTCATTATCCATGCCTTTTAAAGATAAATGAGCACATTTTGCCAAAACTGTTAAAGCGTTATTTAAAAAAATGTTAATATTTCTTAACGTTTGGTATTTTATAACACTTTAAAACTATTTGTTTACGTGCCTGCTTCATAAATATTGATAATATCCCAATTATATGAAAACGGTGATTTGTTCAAAAAAAATCTGCTTAAAGTGGCTTAAAAATGCTAAAAACTTTTTAATTCACTAGTAAAATTTTCGTCACCACGCGATATTTCTCTATGAAATCGAAATAAAACCCTTGAACCTTGACTTAACCCCCCGTAGGCCACTTCTTGTCATCCCTTACTAATTACACGAAAATATTGTAACTGGTACGTTCCATTTAAATATTGTCATTGTCTACTTAAATTGGATTCGAACATTTTTTTATAAAAAAATACGTTTAGCAAATTTAAGACTTGGTGACAGCGTAGGATATATATATATTTTTCAAAATACCTAATCGTCACTTTAAATGACACATTTTTCCTCACTGTTATAAAATAGTTTTACCTTACTGCACAAGTGTGTTTGTACATTTATATACAATGTTACAAAACAAATGCGTTGATATTAAATTTCGTAGAAATGAATCACAATTTTTTTCTTTTCAATTTTTATTGTAGGTTGGAAAACATCGTTTATAACTGAATCCATGGCCCCGCAGTTATGAATAGCTAACCTGTTTTGAAAGTTCTTTAGCTATGAAGTTCGCCTTTTGGCAACATTTATATTTTCACGTATTTTTCCTCAGATAACATCTATTTTTTCGCGTTGTAGCCAATTTCGAAAAAATACAAAAATAAAATAAAATTTATTAGTTTACTTTTAAATAATACAAAGTAATATGCTAGTTTATACGGTTACAAATCAGAATATGTAATGATCTAGCACAGTGCTATTCAAACTTTTTCGGTGTGCGGACCAGTATATATTTTTCAGTGTTTCTTAAGGACTGGTTTTATGCCGCGCAGTCGGTCTATGATTTGCTGTGTATGTACTGCACGGTTTAGTACGTACGTGCTGCTGAACACCGATGATCGGTAACATTTATCGAATTTTTTTTTACAAAACGCACATTTTCTTGAAGGAAACTAACGTTATAAATGTGGCATTAGCCAAGATCATAATGAAGTTACAATGCATTTATAAAATTCGCATGAATAAAAGCTTTGATTGGGTTTTTTAAGTGGTTCTGGCCAGACCGATAACCGTTGAATATTTTGTATTTTGACCCTTCCGGCTTTACGTGTAAATAATATGGGGACGATTTGATAAAAACATTTTAAAAAAAGGTCAATTGTCAATTTAATGTATTGGTAGACTGGACAAGTCCAAACCTGTTACGTTCATCTTCAGACTGGTACATACATGACTTAAATCTCGATTTTCGAACATTTTTCGATGTCAGTGCTGGATTACAAAAAAATGATAATATTTATTTATTTATAAACTAACGGACTATGGTTCAATTACAAAAAAGATACAAAACACGAAATGGGAAAAAAAAGCAACAGAGAAAGAACAGCACATACTTAATGTTAAATGAAGAAATGACAAAAATAGGACAAAATATACATAAGAAAGAACATTTAAATCGAAGCCAAGCTCAAGTCAAAGTTTTGGTAGACTCGTAAAGAATATTATGATAAGTATTGCTATTTCACGATTTTATATGCTATAAAGCCTAAGATTTTAATTAATTTACTAATAATATAACTTTATAAACCTATATGGTTTATAGACTCATTGTAAAATCACCAGTTTGAAAATACAATGTAACCCACCTTAATTTTTTTAAAACTATAAATTTACTTAGAGGTATTTATCCAGGACCACTCTACAGACCAGTATTTGAAGAGGACTGTTCTAGCAGACTCCTATAACAGGAAAGAATAAACTATAAACCATAGTTAATGAAAATAAACTGTCTAAAGTTTAGACTTATAGGCATTTTCCCAACCCTTCCAGTGTTCTTTCTCCATCTCTTATCTCGCAGCAAATTGGGCAAACATCAAAACCATTTATTTGGCAGATATTTTTCGTTCAGTCGACGAAGAAAAAGCCAGAAATGGAGTACATATCTTTTATTTTCCATCACGATTCCCACTTGCATTGTTTTTCCTCCGCGTCTCCGACCCGAGAAAAGCTGACGTCTCCCTTTTGATTATTTGACTTTTGACGTGATATTACCACGTTGTGTAACCTCCTATCTACCTGCTATCTGCTACCAGCTACCTGAAGTTCATGGGGAAATTGTAATACCGCCTTACGGATTAAGCTGTTTTGTTAAAACACTCTTTCTGAAAATTGGGAATACAAATTCTTTAGTATTACATTTAAACTTTCTGTTTTAAATGGTTTATTCTATCGTAATTTCTTATGGTTATTCTCCGATAAATTAAGTTTTTTTCTTTTGTCGAATATTAAAATAATGCAAAAATATAGTATATCGACTATGTTTAGGCCAAAAGCGTTAATCCACATTTTTTTCCCTAGCAAACTTAGATCTAGTGGTTTGAACTACTGTCTCATTTTACATTGTCACAAATCGATGATTAGCGCGATTTTGATTTTTTTGTCACTTTAAATAATCGCTCTCGTTAACTACCTGATTCTCAGCCCGTTTCAGCATTTGATCAAATTATGATCAGGTGTCAAACATAACAGCATGACCGGTATGTTATCACTAAAGTCCAAATTTATTTGCAAAATAATGTAGAATAAAGCCTTTGACCTAAAAACAGTCGAAATACATATATACAGAAATAGTCAAATATCTGAACAAAATCTTAAGAGGCGACCAAGTACCTACAATATAATGTAGAAATGAGAAAATAATGTGTGTGAAGATGTGGTATGGGAAAACGATATAACACGACTGGTTCGAGTGCAGTTTCGCTACTTTGATGTGAGTTAAATTCTGCGCTGTAAAGATTTCTCTAATTATAGCCAAACTCCGCACACTAGAGGGCAACAAAAAAAGCTTTCTTTGCGTATGGCAAAATTCCAGAACCGATTGTCTGAATTCTCATAAAGTCTCAGAAGGTGTCACCAACATTTTGTATTTACAAAAAAATCGTATTTAAGGGTCGGCACCCAAAAATACAAACGTTTTGACTTTAAAGTGCAAGCAATACTACACATGATTCATCTTTTAATTCTATACGGGTAGCTAGAAAAATTTCTAAGATTTCCAGTGAATACAATTCTAAAACAGTATCTTTTAAATTCTTTATGAAATAAATACTAGTATTTTAAGTGAAACATTCAAAAATGCCTTTCTTGGTTTTCAAATTACACCTTATACTGAAATTTTAGTATATTTTCATAGAATTTAAAGAATTACGGTTAAAAAGCTGTATTCACTGGAAACCTCAGACATTTTTCTTACTACCCATAGAAAATTAACAGATAAATAATTTGTAGTATTGCTTGTATTACGGTAACAGTAGCTCTTAAAGATAACAGTAATATTTATAAATTTGTTTGGGTGTGTTAATCATAGTTTGATAGGGGGCGTTTTAAACAACCTCTCAGCGAGACTAAAACGTTGAAAATTAAGACGAGAAAAAAAAGTTTTTCATTTAAATTTGTAAAAATAACAGATTTTGTTCTTAAATACTAAGTGTTAAATTGAAAAGAGTAGTAAAATAAAGATAAAAAAATAAGACTAACTTCATTTTGAAATCTTCCAAAAATGACTTTATATCTGTCGGAAGTTTGATAAATGAATAACCGAAGTTAAGTCAACTATCAAACATGAAGATTTATTGATAATTAGAACTGTCAATTCAGAGGTTACAATATTGGCTGTTTAACGCAGAACGCCATAGGTTATGTGTGTATTGACTTGGAAATTAACTCATCTTACTTCCGACTTACTCCTACCCGTATATTATAATTAATTGCTTTAGTTAAACTATATTCCGTAATTTGTGGTGTCTGTCGATTTAACTAATTAGATAAGTTAGAAACTACCAACACCACGTTGGATAAAAACATTTCCAGCTTGACACGCTTAAATTTTTAGTCGGCAAAAATATAAAATTATAATAAATAATAATTATATTCATTTGGCTTTCTAGTACAAGCAAAACTACAAATTTATCTGTTAATTTTATACGGGTAGTTAGAAAAATGTCTAAGGTTTCCAGTGAATACAATTCTTAAACAGAATCTTTTAAATTATTTATGCAATGCATACTAGAATTTTAGGTAAAACGTCAAAAAATGCCTTTGCTGGTTCTCAAACTGCACCTTTTAGTATGTTTTCATAGAATTTAAAGGATTACAGTTAAAAAAAATATTCACTAGAAACCTCAGACATTTTTTAAACTCCCGTAGAAAATTTGCAGATAAATTATTTGTATTAGTGTCATTCTTGAATGTTGACCCTTAAGAGCATGATTGATATATATCCATCAAATGCGCTCTTAAGGGTCAGCATTCAAGAATTACATATACACATATATATATATATATATATATATATATATATATATATATATATATATATATATATATATATATATATATATATATATGGTTGGATATTTTGGCCGAAAGTTCAAAATATTTTTTGTATGAAACAGGCCCCGAGTGCGTTCATAATCATTAGCAAAACATTTCGCGGTATGAGCGAATAGAGTATACGAGTTGTATACATTAATATTGGTATGTGTGGTAGTCAAACAGATAAGGAGTAATATTGAAGACACGTCTGTTCGGCAGGTAGTGCATTTATTGATTGTTGGGTTAGTGGTTAATACGTGCTAATAAAGACATGTTTAAGTGGAGGGAGCTGAGGGTGACGTACTTATTTCTCCAAAAAGCAATGCAAGTGATTGGTAAAGTAAAACATAATATATTTATTTATAAAAATAATTCGTTCTTTATTGGAAAAATCTTGTTATGAACAGTTTGACTATTATTATTGCAACGCTCTGAATATTGCATCGCGTTATTTTACTCACAAATATATTTTTTAACAATAATCGGTTAATTTGGCACCTTTGAAAGAAACTTCTCATCGCTGACATAAATAAATTGCTCTAAAGCTATTTTATTGGTTATAAAAGTAGCATATCGTCGTTGGAAAGTCAAAAGGGCTTAAGCTACACTTTGGTCAAAAATAAGTTAAATATGCATTTTGGATTTTTTTTTCTGCATCGAATGCTCTGACTCTCGTTTGATTCTGAATACTTTTGTGACCCTTCAGCCATCTAAAATATATTAACCATTTGGGTGAATGACTCAAACAACATAAGTTTGGGGCTTTTAAAAGCTTTTTGTTGCTTCATTACTCAGTGAGAGCTTTGAGTTACCTGAGTTACCTTTTTTTATTCAAAATCCAACCAGGTACAAGACTTTAAATTTCTTTGGTGTAAACTTCCTAAAATGACGCTTCAGCCTTTCCGGCGAAGATATAGTTGTACAAAAAATATTGCCATAATCAATTTATACAGTGTTGCATCAACCGGTGAAGTTTCGGCTGTATTAACATATTTTTCAAATAGTGAAAGGTGCACGGATTTTTTTCACAAAATAGAAAAATACACATTACTTTAGGTGCCACTGGGTTTTGATTCTGAATCTTCTGCTTACCTGGCGGCCATGGGACCAATTACATAATGGGCCCCTTGTCAAACCTCTGGTTTTTTTCTACCATATATTTTTGTGGAAAATCATTAAAATGGCTTCATGTAAATAATATTCTATTTTACATTCGGCTGTTTTGTCGCATCATCGAATTTTGTCGGCAAATGTATATATAAAACAACAGTTGTTGTAGCTAATGGCTTTTCCATGTATCATGTGCCGCCTCGATCCTTATTCCAGTGGACTTTTTACTCTTGTGACACCGAAAATATTATTCACTTTAACACTACTTGTTTCGGCGAACATGGAAAAGGTCTGCAAACGAAAAATCAAACGTTCTTTTGCAAGGTGATCCGAAACTATCTGTTCAAGGAGTTTTGTATTTCCCGAGTTAGCATTAATAGAAAATTGATTGCGAAGAATTTTTTTATAAAAATTAATAGGAATTTAAAAAATAAATAAATAAATTTATAAAATGTGCCTTCTAGCATATTCTGGATACCGGGTAACATTAATCAAAGATATTACAATGATCGATATTTTAAACTACCTTCAAAAGATTTATACGAATTCTTTCTGGTCCTACGTAAGCATATAGCCTAAAAAACAATTTATTACGTTAAATATCTCAGTGACAATCTTGAGAGGCTTCAAAATATAAAATCTCCTCATTTACCTTTATAGTAATAATAATTTTATTCCAGAAGGTATGTAGGTATAGTACAAATGCAATACATTCCGTAATTAACAATAATACATCAGCAAAAAATCTAAATAACAATACATCAAACAAAAGTAAGAATTGTAATACAAATTAAAATAAAAAAATAATAATAAATTCGTAAAAAGTATTTAAAAAATGAATTAAATTTAAATTAAACTTGATAATAAAAATGACTTTATTTAAGCGTGCTTTAAAGTGGTCTCCGCATCATCTGATTCCATCGCTTGTTGAGAGGAGAACTGAGCCACTCAGATGCAGCCGCGACAATGACGTAGGTCTAGTTCCGTGTCCTGCCCCAGAATGCAGCTAACAATGATAATCTAGTTGTAATGATATTGTTCTACTGTAACGACGGTGATATAATTATATTTATAGTAAAATTTTCTTTGGTTCTGCACTTTTGATAAAAAACGAACGTTCTGAACTTTTGATAAAATTCTGACGGTTGATAAAAAAAACTTTATTTATTGATGCATCATTGTCTTTGGAGAATGTTGGCTCGATCCTTTCTTCAAACCCCTTCATTCCGTCCAGTCGATGCGATGTTCGCCTCCAAGCCATCCAATTATCTATGTTTAGGTATTACAACACTCCTTCGTCCCTTAGGTTTATTGAAAATATGCCTTTTGGTAATAGGCTTTCTTACAACCCTTGCTACACGTCCAACGCAGAGCAGTGAAGTCGTTCCAGATTTTTTTATGATTCTTGTTATTTATGGCATATTATTTCTCCAATGAATATCCAATCCACTGATGTCTCAATCTGGTTGATGAGTGTTTTATAGATATTGGATTTGGTCTTCCTCGGGAGGAGTCTGGGAAGATTTTGAAAAGTCCTTCATCCTGCCTTTCCATACTATTCGATAAAATAAGAAGTTTAAATACCTAAAATAGGCTTATCCCTTTTGCAAGGAATCTACTGAAAATAGCCTTTATTTGGAAGTACGAGTATCTATGAAGAATTAAGGACAAAACTTATAATAAATTTGCCGATATTTTTAGACTTGCGATCAAAAGAAGAAAAAATATTCTGTGAGGTTAAAAGAAAAGATCAATTTTCATACCCCTTTTAGAATTCCAATGAGGGATGGATAAATGTAAGGCACTTCTGGGAGCAACTGAAGATTGTATTTCATTCTTATTTTGAACGATTTTACCAATGATGGAAGAGTCGTTGAGAATTTGCGACGGTGGCCTCTTGGGGGCTGGTTTTTCATATTTTCGACGGATTCGATAAATGAAATGCGCTTAACGTGACCATATTTTGAAATAAAAAAAAAAATTAGGCATATGGTAAAATTAATCAATTTATATAGGATGATGACTTGTTTTTTCTACCGAAAAGTACTAGAACGCGGTAATGACCCGTTTCTATGGCAACCGATAGAATCATTCTAATATGTTAATGAAAGTATGTTTTTTTTTAGGATAACGTTTTCTCAATCTTAAAATTTTCTTCCACAGACGAATATTAAAAAAAAGAATATTGCTTATTTTTAAAGTTTCTTGCTCTGTGTTAAAAAAATTGTCTCAAAAATAAATTTTCTGTTTTTTTTGCCGAGGAAGATACTTAAGAATATTATCATTTTTTTTATTTGCGAATTTCATCCAACATACCAGCACCATTTTCATTTTTTATTATTTTTACGGCAGGAATCGAACCCGAAACTTCACTGCTCAGGGCTGAATCCGTTATGTCACGTATACCGTCAAAATACATACATTTGAATGTAAACTCATTATGTTGTAGGTATCTAGTATAGTGGGTATTGTGTACGAGTATTAGCGTATCTCATGTTTCGCCCACCATATTTGTTCAAGCCGAGGATTTGATACACTATATCGTATTCCCCTCATAAGAGGCGAATCTGTATTTATTCCCATAAAAGCTTTTATTACCTTTGAGAAACCTCTCCCGTGAGGGAATAATATTAAAAGCGACGTATCTTTATTATGACTTAATACTATGAAATTGGTTTCCTCGATATTCGACGAAAGGTGAGAATTATATTACTCACTCTATATTATGTATTTTTACAAAATGACGTAGATTTTTTGATTTTATACAGTTAGATATCAAATCGAAAATATTGAGCGGATACAATAAATAATTCATAAAAAAAACACTGAACATATACTTTTTAGTAGTGTAATATGAACCGATTTGAAAGAAAACTGAGGTCATTAATTTACATAAGACTTTTCTACTTCTATCTATTCAAGAATTAATTTTGACATTTTAATAAGTTTCACACGAAGTAAGGGTTATTTCCCTTACTTCAGGCCCACTCTGAATGTCTTGTGACCATGTCCACAAAATACTTCCTTTGGTTAATCGCTTTAAGAGTCAGCACCCAAAAAACCCACGTTTTTGGCTTTCTAGTACCAGCAAAACTACAAATTAGTTATCTGTTAATTCTATACGGGTGGTTAGAAAAATGTCTTAGGTTTCCAGTGAATAAAATACTTAAAGAGTATTTTTAAAAATTCTTTACGAAAATTCATACTGGAATTTTAAGTACACCCTTTGTTGGTTTTCAAACTGCAGGTTTAAGTGACATTTCAGTATGTTTTTTATAGAATTTAAAGGATAACAGTAAAAAATTTGTATTCACTAGAAACCCGAGACATTTTTCATACTATTCATACAAAATTTGCAGGATAAACTCATTTGTAGTATTGCTTTTATAAGAATGTTACAAATTAACGTTTAGCGTCATCTTGAGTGCTGACTCTCAACGATACAAAAGTACAAAAATGCTTTAGAATTTTTCTATATATATTATAATACCCTTCTAGGCAATCATTGTCTACGAAAATTGCAAGATTTTTTTTTTTTTTTTACGTGAATACCGCACAAGAGTCTCAACTGCTCCTAACCGTCTAGAGCCAGTAAGACTATGGCATCCCCAAATAGGGTATGTTGTGAGGCTAAAGGTAGTGGGGAGGGGCAGGAGATTGGGAAGAGGAAAGTTGGGAAGTATCTGGCTATTCAGATCTGGTCACTAAACACGGCTTAAGCCATTTCAAGCAACGTTTCGATTCTGAATGGTGTTCTTTCACCAGGGCGATACTTAGAGTATCTACCACTTGAACGTGCCGCAAATATATTTTTATTATTTTTACATGAATTAAATGTGTTATGACACATCTTAATTAAATAAAAGTTATTGGCGCACGCCGGGTTTGAACCCGCGACCTTCGGAATCGTAGTCGAGCGTCTTACCACTCGACCATGGAGGCCGTCAAAGGTGAACATTTTCCGTTGTCAATTATAATAGCTATTAAAAAATCTTTAAAAAATCCATGTGAAATCATCTAAAACTTTAATCAATCTTTTGAAATAATATTCAAACACCTTGAAATAAAAAAAAAACTTTTAATAAACCTTAATCGCTCTGTTAAATAAGCTTATCCGGTTTTCCGGTACCAAGCTCTGCAAAAAAATAATTGAAACAATATGTATGTATTGTTTCGAGTTTTATCCGCTAGAGGCCACCTTTATTCAATGTAAACATCCCTGGTTCAATCACAAAATCACCGCTAGGGGGTGTTGAGGAATTACTTCCTGTTTTATTGCAGACTAATCGACTGCCCAAATAAATTGTCAATGATGTTTTTTTAAATACGCGAATTGAATTTTATAAATATATCACAAAATATTAAAAATTATTTGACGGCCTCCATGGTCGAGTGGTAAAACGCTCGACTACGAATCCAAAGGTCGCGAGTTAAACCCCTGCGGGCGCAAATCACTTTCATTTAATTAATATTTGCCATAATACATTTAATTTATATACAATTACATAAAGCGTATTTACGGCACGTTCTAGAGTGGTAGATACTCGTATCCATACAAGTATCGCCCTAGTGAAAGATCACCATTAAGAATTGTAACGTTGCTTGAAATGGCTTTAGTCGTGTTTGGTGACCAGATCTGAATAGCCAGGTACTTCCCAACCTTCCTCTTTGCTTCTCCTTCCCCTCTCTACTACCTTCAGCCTCACAACATACCCCAATTGGGGATGCCATAGTCTCACTGACTCTAGACAGTTGGGAGCAGTCAGGACTCTTGTGCGGTATTCACTATAAAAAAAAATATAAAAATGAAAAACATGAATACAATATTTATTATGGGAATGCAATGGCTCCATTGAGGAGTGAAAAATATAAGATTATCTAAGTGATAATCAAGGGGTTCGTTGTTGAAAAACGACGTGGAACAGAAAGATGCTGCACTTCATGACTTTGGAACATAAGTGATTGGTACGAGTGCCATTCTGCTAAGTTGCTCCCGAATGTAACCTGAAGGGTGAAGATTAATTTGGTGATAGCTAACCGCCTATAACAGTTTAAGGAAGGATATAAAGAAAAAAATGTTCCAATAAGCGTGATGAAAGGTTTTTTTTTCATTCAATGGTGGTGTTTAGTTTTGTATTATTGTACGGTAAATTTCGAACAGATGTCTTTTAGGTCGCCTTTGTTGGTCGGGACATATTGCCTTTGTAAATAAACGGTCTTTTGATTTCATATTTTGCACTCTACATATAGATATGCGAACAATGTCTATGGGTTGGTTGAATGTCCCCTTGATGTCGGCTTTACGTAGATGTTTCTGAGAATTCGGGTGATTTATAGTTTATCTCTTCACAAGGTCTGTTTTGATATCCCAGGGCCAGTGTTTCAACTCTATTCTTTTCTGACGAATGAATTGGAATATCTGATAAAATCAGTGACATATTCTAGTTTATTTTTAACTTAACCTGTTTTATCCAGCTACGGAAATTTAAAGTAAAATACCTATTGCTTAGATTTTTATAATATCTGGGTCAGGGTTGAAAATAAATAATGTGTAAACTATTTTTTAATCATATTATAGATAGATTATACTAATTTATTTTTGTAGAAGTAGAAATATTCTGTAATATATAATTGCATGCACTGTTTCAATTAGAAATGCGGGTTACACAATTGTGAGGTGAATGAATTAGCAATTTTGTAAAAGTATAAATATCGTGAGTATTACTTCAGTTGATGAATTTTTAGAATTTTATGTTGGTGCATTACTTCAGTTTATTTCCAGGAAATTGGTAGATTATTTACGTGTGTAGTTTACCATATGAAATAATTGATGATTAAAAGATCATCTTCAAAAACATACCAAATTACAGAAACCAAGTGCCATGCTAAGCTACGCTACTAAAAATGATAAGCATTTTGTTCACAAACAACCAATGAATGTATAGGTTATTTACGATTTTTCACGAGATAACAGAACGTTTGTTTTTCAAAGTGATTTCTTCTCCGTGAACATAGACTAATTTCTACATTCTACTTCAAGGTTTTGTTTCCAAACTATCACTTTTCTCCAAAATCTATGTTTTTACAAACATGAAGTATATTTACAGCCCAAAGTTCTAAACTGCTAACCTTGATTAATTGCTCAATTGACTAAACCATGCAGTTGGCCGTTTCTTAGCCTCATCCATTATGTACATTAATCTTTAAATCGCACGATGATGTTGATTGGATCTAGAATCCTGAAGTAGCTGGGAGAATTAATCTTTATTTCGGGTTTTATCCTTTGGGATCACAAACATCTAACCGGCTAAGGGAAGCTCGGGAGATTGAGGAGATGTATGGAGACGTGTAGTGGGGAAAACACCGCCTCAGGGGCGGACAGGTATTGATAATGGTCAGGGAAATGTTGAAAAGCACTTTCACCGGTGTTTTATATGTTTCCTTCCTTTAAAACTAACATGGCCTTTCAAACGACTTTTCTCGGGAAACCTCCCATTTTACATCGGCGCTCAGTATGATTTAAACAAATTATATTATTTTGATTTATTTACATAATAGGAAAAATTACATCACGACTATATTTCCAATTAGGCGAAATATTCTTCTTCTGGGAAAGAAACATCATTAAAGCATATACACTACATCATTGTAGACAAATAGATACAAATAAATACGTAAAAAAAACAAGAATAAGAAAAAGAGACCTTTGTAAGGCACACAAATAAATAAACATTAGCAGTACCTACGTTAATTATTTAAGCGTGTATAATTTTACTAGTCCTGATATATCCATATATACATAGCCTGTTCAAAAGAAAAGGTGAATTTCTCAGGCCTCGTATATTACGCTAAATACTTATTGAACTACATTTAGAGGATTTTTTTTAACATTTTATAATTTGTATTCCATTCTTCTATCAAAAACTTTTTGGTCGCTTAGCGAATTTTTAAAAAGACAGAGAAAGTAATTTCAATATAATTAATAAATTAGTGTCAACATATAAATTACAACCAGTCTTCCGTTAAATGCTCGATGTAACCTTGAGTGACCAACAGAGGCACGGGGGCTCTATCGAAGCCAGAGTAAAGTTAGTCTCTTAGAAACTGGGCCTAAACTTTTGTAGTACACAACTGCTGACCTTGTGCAAATGGCGCCTCACTGTTGAATTTGGTAGCCAACTCTGGTCTGAAGCTCAAAAATACCTGAAAAAACTCTAGACTATCTGCAGAAACGGGCAGTCCGTTTGATTGATTCTCCTATCTTTACAAATGGATTGCAATATTTGGAGCATATACGTCATGTGGGAATGTTATCCTTGTTTTACCAGTATTTCAATAGAAGATGCTCCGAGGAAATTTCATCATTGATCCCTTCAGCGCTAGTGCATAGGCAAGAAACTCGCCAAACGCACGCCCAACATTTTTACACAATTGACATTCAATACATGAGAACGGGTCGCTTCTACGTCTCGTTCTTCTGTTCAACAGCTCGGCTGTGGAATGGTTTGCCGGCCTCTATGTTTCCTCCTTCCTACAACATGGCCTCTTCACCAAGTTCACTTCTTCCTTTTCTCAAAAAGACCCTCCTCACATTATCCCCAAAGATGACATAGACCATGAGGGAAATTATTTACCTCAGTACCTCCTGTGTGGAGTTTAGGTAAAAAAATAAATACATATTTTTTCGTATTTTATTATGTGTAGTGTAATTACAAATGGAAGAAGAAGTCGGGGACGGCGAGGAAAACATGGCACAATCAAGTTAATCAAATACATGAATCGGGCAACGTGAAGAGTCAGAATAACAGAAGAGTATGTATGAGACGATGAATAAATGTGAACGAAGCAAGGAGTGTGTGCCAAGACAGAATCGTATGGCGGTCCGTCTTCTCTGCCTACCCCTGCGGAGAAACGGCGGAATGGTTAGTTTGTTCGTTAGTTTTTAGTGTAATTAAATTAAAAATAAAGAACCAACAATTTGGAATCTTGTAAAATTTATGACATTTAAATGTGTACTTAAAAGCTTTAAAAGTTCTCGATAAAATTAACGTAGTGAGTTGAAAATACTTGGATTTACTAAAAAATCTAGGTAGAACAGTTTATGTGAATTTCATGACGCCAGAGCTCACAGCTCTTGAGTTTTTAGTTCCATATGCGAATAAATTTATGCGTTATAAAACATATCAGAAAAGTAAGTTCTCCGTCAAATATGGCCTGCAGATGGCGCGATATGGAACGTTCCCTGTTCGAATAAACAAAAATAAGTCAATACGTTACACTATAGGTACAGGAGAAAAATCAAACAATTACAGGATGGAAAAACGTATCGGCATCGGGAAATTGCCTCGGGGCGGCCCACCTCTGAACTGTCAGGCCGGGCCTGTTTACCTGCCCACGGATATATTCGCATAACCTCTGTCAAGTTGGGGAATTCATGCCCGGGACGGTCGCACGAGACACGCGCCCATAAATCTATGGACAACCAGTGGCGTACAGGGTCACCCCATTTTTTGGATTTTCATGAATTTTCAGAACAAAATGCCATAAACCACCTCTGTGGTGTAATAGTCTACACATTTAACTTTTAAACCGGAAGCGTTGCGAGTTCGATTTTGTCGCATTTCAATAATCGATTACAGACATTATTTTATGGTGTAGTAATGTGATTGAGTATTAACAATTTTGTATGTGCCACTATTTAAATTGTTACGAATTTATCACCTACCGATTTTGCTGATACTTGATATGATCAGTTTCATAAATAAGTTTGTACCCAAAAAATATTCAGATATTTAATAATATATATATACCTATATCAATCGTTTATTAATGTAAGCTACATTTATTAAAATTGAAATTACCTTTAAAGCATTAATTCTTATTTGTTATTAAATATTTGAATAATATTATTAACCCAAAACACAAATATAAAACAGAAAAAAAACAGAAACTAAAAAGAACAATGGTCATGACCGAGACTCGATCTCGGACCCTTTACTCTATCCGGGAGTAACACTCTGCCAATTAAGCCAAAAATATCCCATTAGAAAGAGGCATTTTTAAACGTTATCGTACTAATCTAGATATTCAATATCTGTTTGTGTAGAATTTTGAATATCATCAAAAGATGGCAGCCTAAAATTGGAAGAAATTCAAATATTCATTATTTTCAATAGAAGTATGAGTTCGTTTAAAAACTCCGATTTCTAATGAGGTCGTAATAGATTAATTGGCAAAGTGTTACTCCAGGATAGAGCAGAGGTTCCGAGTTCGAGCCCTCAGTCATGACCATTGTTTTTTTTAGTTTGTGGCTTTTTTCTGTTATATTTGTGTTTTAGATATTAATATTATTTAAATATTTAAGTTACATTTCTTCATGAAAATCAGACCTCTTATACATTAAACAAAACATTAAAAATAAAATAAATTATTGAAAATTAAGGATTATACCTTAATCATCCAAGTTAAAATATAAAAATAAATAAATCAAATGTATGAATTTACTTAAAAAGTAGAAGAAAATCAAACATTTTATGCAACTATTAATTGTAACTGGTAGCCGTAAAATATTTAAATAGTTAAGCGATTTATTAAGTTATCGATTTATTTTATATGTACGGCTGTCGTAAGGAAAAATTAAAAAAAAAACTAGCTGAAAGTATTAAAATTGGAATATCCGACTTCTTAAATATATTGTCATTGTTATAATAACTATCTGAAAAAAAAAATTGTACCGTGTGTAATTTTTCAGTTATTTCATACGATAAGAAAGTGAATATAATCTGAAGCACTTTGATAAAGGGAGAGTTATCATAAATTGGAAAAAGGGTGCTTCTACGCCGCTGGACGTAGGTGCTCAAGGGTTGTATATATGAAAACGGAATGAGGGACAAAAGGGTATGGAAAGCCACGAAGGGCTGTATGACAAAGTTTAATTTGAAAGGAGGCTACGACAGAAACGGAAGGATCCCGTGAAATTTGAAAGTAAAGCTTAGTGTTAACACCACTTGATCTCTCACCACTTGCTTATTCCTATGGAGATTGATGCCCGCTTACACCAATCAACTTAAAGTAAAAAAAATACTCTTAACGAAAAACTTAACAGAAACTTTTGGAATTCCCTAGATAGCAAAAAAAATGATACATAAAAAAATAATCGTTTATTGACTGTTAATACCGAAATCAACATTGTTACGGTTTTCATGGCACATTCGCAAATAAAATTATGATTTTGACTCTATTGTCAATGCAGCCGACCCGCAAAAATTGCTCTTTTTTATTTTTATTAAAAAAAATTATAGTGAATACCGCACAAGAGTCCCAACTGCCTGACCCACTGAGACTATGACATCCCAATCGGGGTGTATTGTGAAGCTCAAGGTACTAGAGAGAGGAAGGAGATGGGGAAGTGGAATGTTGGGAAGTACCTGGCTATTCAGATCTGGTCACCAAACACGGCTTAAGCCATTTCAAGCAACGTTTCGATTCTGGATGGTGTCCTGGTCAATAATTAAACACTTTTCGAAGTTTTGTTTTGTGTTGGTTTCACCGAAACAAACATTTTATAAAACTTTTAGCACTGTTCACACAAGTATGAGTTATAAAAGTTATGCGTTTACCGAGTGCATAGATAACAATTAATAATTATTTTGGTACAAGTGTGTTGTAGGCATGTCTTTGCGCCCGAAGATAGATAGATGTTTTACTTCTGGTGAAATTGATCTGGTGATTGACAACCGTTTTCTTTCAAATGGGATGTTACTTGACTTGCCAACGAAAAATATTAGTTGATTTAATCTATCCATTTCAAATATAGAACAGTGTCTAATATACATTATAGGTAGGTGAGGATTTGAGAAGACTATTTTGAAAATTTAATAAATTCAATAAAATCAATTCAAAATTTCAAGAATTCTCCTTGGCGGACGTACGTGGTTACAGGCTAATTATATTGTTTATTAATATAATAACATTATTCCGGAAAGGCAAAAGGGCTGAAGCCCCATTTTGGGAAGTTTACACCAGAGCACTTTAAAGTTTTTCTTAAGTTTTCAGTACCTGGTTGGAATATGAATAAAAGAGTTAACTCAGGTAACTCAATGCTCTCACTGAGTTACCTGAAGCGACAGAAAGCTAAAAAAATCCCAAACTTGTGACGAACCTTCTCTCAAATAGTAAATGGAAGCGCCACAAAAGTCTTCAGAATCAAACGATAGTCAGAGCTTTCGATGCAAAAGAAAAACTGATCATAACTGCATATTTAAATTACTTTTGACCAGAGTGTCGCTTAAGCCCCTTTGTCTTTCTAGCGACGATGTGTAATACATAGTTTGTTTTATTTCAATGGGAGACGGTAGAAAGCATTTTCATATCCCCTGAACAATTTGCCATTTGCTTTATACTGCTTTTATATTTGGGACAGCCTCTTTGTTTTGCTGTGTTCGTTATACGATATAACTTGATAAGCCAAGTCAGTGACTGTTGTTGTGATATTATATAATATACTACTGTATTGTATTTAACTATCAACAGAGCTAGTGGATGAAGATAAATTAAAAGCATAGACCATTTCATAACAGTACAAAGCTAGCTTACCGACTTACTGATGGAATATATAATAATATGAGGACACACGTCTTAGGCAGAATTCATAAAAGGACACAAAGTAATCTAACTTAATACATGATTCATGACTGTGAAATAAAGTTACATATTTGGCTATAGCGCCTCAGATCTGTGCGCAGTGAAGACCATTTGCAAAGCAGGGAGACGAGAGATTAACTAGGATTAATATTAAACTGAGATGATGCGAGAATCGGATATAAGCGATTTGATGAGAAGCTATTACCGAATAAAAAGCTTCAATATGATGTGCCAAAAAGTAAATTTTAAGTCATAATAATATTTTACATCTAAACCTAACTTTTACAGCTTTGTTTTTATGAAATTTTGGAAGGTAGTTTAAACAAGGTAATTTGAGTAAATGGAGAAAAAGGTGTATTTTTAACAGATACGCTCCATAGCTCACGATGTAAATATTTTTTCAAGTGAAAAGGTGATATTTAATCATAAGTTGTAAAATATCATGACGCCAGAGCTCACCTTTCGAGAGTTTTTTTCGGTTTGAATTTTTTTTTCTTCGTTGTTTTCTACCTTGAAATTACAGCTAGAAAAGTTGTGCGAATTTTATAAGCTAGAGCTTGAGGTTTTTTGAAGGATGCGATGAAAAATTACTGTTTTATACTAAAGATCACTTCAAGAGTAACTAAATTAGATATTTTCTTTATACTATACTTAACAAACCGTTAAATATACTATTGACCTCCTAACATACATAATTTAATAAACGAGGCGTTATAAAATATACTATTGACCTCCTTACATACATATTATAATAAACGAGGCGTTATAAAATAAACGTAAATTGGTATTTACATATTCACAGATGTAGACTGACGTATTGTGAAAGGGTCAAGATTTATGAGATAGCCAGTCAAGAATGAATGAATTGAAAGATAAAGAAGATCTAAGTTTGGATAACAGAATGAACAGAAAAAATGATCAAAGAAGGTGAAAGGTTAAAGATTTGTAAAGATTTTTTGTGAAATATAATTATTATGAATGAAATGTTTTATTAAACTCGTTAACACATTGATACCGTGATTAGATATTAACATAACCAAGAGAAAAACAACTTCCCATCAAATAAGTTATTATAAATCATTACAATGACTGAAGATACGTCGAAAATATCAGCCACACTAGCAGCTCTAAATCCGGCTATAAATCAAGCCACTATTACCGCTTTTCGATTGGGGATCAAGAAAACAGATAAACCCCGACCCCTTAAAGTCATTTTAGACAATTCCACACAAGCTATCGATATTTTAAAAAATAAGAACAACATAACTCAGTACCCAGGCTTAAAAATTTACTCCGATCAAACACCAGCCCAAAGAAACTATCTGGCCAACCTTAGAATAAACCTGGACAAAAGAATTCAAGACGGTGAATCAGGACTAACGATTAAATACATAAATAATAAACCAGTAATTGTTAATACAAATCCAAAAAACTGAAACCCATTTTAGTTTATTACCAAAACATCAGAGGCTGCCGCACCAAACTTGATGAACTAAGAAGAGCGCTTCTATTCCACCCGTGTCATATTTATGTCCTTACTGAAACTTGGTTGGACTCGTCTGTTGACACAGAAGAATTAGGCTTCACTTCTCATATCACCTATCGCTACGATAGAAGTACTATTACCAGTACCAAATCTAGAGGTGGTGGTGTTTTAATATCTGTTTCTAAATCAATATCATCGTCTAGACTTAAATGCATCCATAAAAATGTTGAACAGCTGTTCGTTCAAATCAAGACTAGCCTAGGAAAAGTAATTATTGGTTGTGTTTACATTCCACCTGGATCACCTTCAAAAATCTACGAAAACCACACTGAAGACGTTGAAGCTCTCAAACTAAAATATCCTGAAGCCAGACTGCTGCTTATCGGGGACTATAATATACCTAATATTGACTGGCTCACCCATAGTCATTCGAATAACCAACTTAATATCTCTGCTAATGCTCGTGAAGTTATCAATATGTCATCTTTTTTAAATCTTAAACAAATCAATAATGTATTTAATCCTAATCACCATTTGTTAGACCTCGTATTTAGTAGTGATTCTTCTGTAAAATTATGTAAATCAATTGATCCACTTCTGCCTATCGATTCTCATCATCCTCCCTTAATTATTACCATTGCGAACCTTGACCCTAACACTCAACCCGAAATTGTTCCATCCTATTCATATAATTTTGCCAAAGCAGACTATCCACTGATATTAAAATATTTAGAATGTGCAGATTGGTCATTTATAGACTCTAACAATAATGTTAACCATAATTTAGATTCCTTTTACTCCATCATTAACACGGCTATCGATAAATTTGTACCCTCAACTCAACTCATACTATCGAAATTTCCAAAATGGTTTAACAAAGATTTAAAACAACTTATAGTAAATAAAAAAATCTGGCATAAAAATTACAAGAACAGCAAATTAATCTCAGACTACAAAATATTTCACAATTACAGAACTGAATGCAAAACTCTCTCCAAAAAATTATATCAAACTCACATACATAATACAGAACAGTCTATTCCTTCAGATATCAAACACTTTTTCAAACACATTAACTCGCTAAGAAAAAACAAACCATCCATACCAACATCCATGCAATTCGAGGGAATAAGAAGCAGTGATACTACTGAAACTGCTAATTTGTTTGCCGACTTTTTTTAAAAGTGTTTACGAAAAGGACATCCCATACGATCGTATTCCACCCTTTCATCCAAACGAATCAGTCCACATTCCTGCTATACATTTTAACGTTTCTGATGTTTCGCGTAAAATTAAGTCACTTGACATTAAAAAAAAATGCTGGTCCCGACAAAGTGAATCCAATTTTTCTTGTTAACTGTGTGTCAGTACTAGCCAAGCCACTTTGTCAATTATTTAACCACTCACTGATGACCGGCTGTTTCCCAGATCTATGGAAAATAAGTTATTTAACACCAATATTTAAAAGGGCAATATTCACGATGTCACTAATTATCGACCTATTTGTATGCTCTCAATAATCCCCAAATTATTTGAAAACTAATATTAGATAGAATCTCTATACACCTCAATAAAATCATTTCACCTAATCAACATGGCTTTATGCCGGGCAGATCCAGTTTAACAAATCTTTCACTATACGAAGAATTCATATCAAGTGCACTTAATGATAAAACCCAAGTAGATTCAATATATACGGACTTTGTTAAAGCATTTGACAAGGTTAACCATAAAATCCTACTTAACAAACTTCGCAAACTCGGTATAGAAGGTAATTTGTTAGAATGGATAAAAAGCTACCTAACCAATAGAATTCTTCAAGTAAGAAATAACTCTAAACTATCTTATAAATTTATAGCAACAAGTGGTGTACCCCAAGGTTCACATTTAGGCCCATTACTTTTTCTGCTCTTTGTAAATGACATAATTAATGTATTTGATAACGATGTGCATGTGCTGCTTTTCGCAGATGATCTGAAACTCTTCAAACTCATAAAAACAACAGATGATTGTTCTCACATTCAAGTTAACTTAAATAAGTTACATGATTGGTGTAAACTTAACCAACTTTTTTTTAAATATTAGTAAATGTCAGTCAATCAGATTTTTAGAATTACTCACCCTCTCGACTATGATTATAAAATTGATAATATTTCCCTTACATCTGTCAATGAAATTAATGATCTCGGCATTACTTTCGATTCTAAATTAAATTTTCTCTCACATATCAATATAATAACAAATAAAGGTTTAAAATTGCTAGGCTTTATTCTTCGAAATGCCAATGAATTTAAAAATATTTCTACATTGAAAATCCTGTACTCTTCACTAGTTCGAAGTCAAGTCGAATATAATTCTTCTGTCTGGTCCCCTCACTTTAAAATCCACTCTGATTCCATTGAAAAATTGCAACATAAATTTCTAAGATACATCAACTATAAACTCGGTCTACCTATTGAAACCATAAATTATAATTATTTAATGAAAGAATTAAAATTACTAAAACTTTCAGACAGGAGGCTTGTTTCCGACTTGACTTTTATTTTTAAAATTGTTAATGGTATTATAGACAGCCCTGATTTACTTAGCTTAATTACCTTCTATGTACCTAACAGATCCACTCGATCCAAAATTCTTTTTAAATGTAACAACAATATCAGGACTGAGTCATTTAAATACTCGCTTGTACCTAGATTGCATGCAGTGAGTAATTCTATCGCTGAAATAGTAGATATATTCAACTGCACTGAATCTAGTTACAAGAAGGCTATAATAACATACCTCTTTCTTAAATACTAGTGTTAATTTTCTTGGGCGTAATCAAATCGTCGCATCAAATGTTTTTGGGCGCATTGTTATTTTTTATGTCATTGTTATTTTTTATGTCACTGTTATTTTATTTTATACCTATGTTATGTAAAAGCCCATGAGGGCGTATAAAAATAAATAAATAAATAAATAAATAATATGAGAAAACGCGAGAAAATAATTACACAAATGTAACGTATTTAAGCATTATAAAGTTATTTACAAATTTTATTCAATGAAGGTCATTAAAAAATATTAACGCATTTAATAAATGAAAAAACAAACTGATAGGTTCGTAAAGGCGTTTTAAAGGTAGGTACCTTTAATGTATTTGAGCAGACACTGTTCTTTCCAAAAAAATTTTTTTCTTTATACATTATATTAGAAGTAACAGATATATATTAATTTTTTTTAGACCACCAGACTAGACACATGTCCGTGTTGTGATGGTCAGTAACATCCTGTGATTTTTCACAGATAATAATTAGTAATACTATAATATTGCTTTAATCAAATTAAATATTACTATAAGAATAATTACTATAATATATACAGCTTAAGGACATTATTGAACATTATAGGTATCCAACCACAATTCCAGCGTTTTTTTGTATTTTGTTACCAGAAAAGCATAAAAAAATTTCTCGTCAAAAAACAGCCAATATATATAAATAACCAAAAACTTCTAATAAAAAAAACAAGAATCAGATTATCTAGGACAGTTATAAAAAGTTCGATGAATCCACAGTTTAAATAGCATCTAGAAAAAGAAAACTATTTTTCTTCACGGGTTCAGAAGAAAATTATGCACCCTTCAAAATATTAGGCAACAGGCATAAAAAATGTCCACGTGAACATCATTTACATACGATTTTAATGCCCACGAACGATTTATTGCAAATTGAGAAGCCTCCCTTTTCGATGCCCGCACCCACGTTATATGTTTCAAAAGAGAGAGATAAAATATCTTTATATTGACTGTAAAATAAAATTCCCAGCATCCCCTGGAGATGGCTTTATGATTAGACATGTGTTTAGATGTCAATTCAAAGTCAATCTATAAACTAGAGGGGAGAAACTAGGCCAAACCCCCTTTAGCCGGTTTCATGACGGTGGGTTGGTTTTACAACTGTAGCTTGCTTAAACATAGGTAAGTAAAAACACATTGTAATAATAATAATACTATTTGGATATTTTTTATAACGCCGTTTTTATGAAAAATCACCTTCAAGGGCGCTGTAAATATGTTTAAATATACACCGTGTTTAAAGGTGGTAACGTTAATCTACTGGGGGTAAATCTTAATTATACTATATAAATAAGAACATCTTAATTATATTATATAATGTAAGAAAAAAATTCTAGAGCAAATCTACTTTCCAAATGAAATTGTTTGAAAATTGACAAAAACTTGTGTGGTGGTCGTATCTTAACAATATTATCAATCGTTTATCATGTCATCGCCAATATATAGAGTAGGTACCAGCCCAAGAACAAAAAATAACCAATCAGTTAAATTTTATCTGATTTACTAGTCGTTAAGTTTCGGTAATGATAATGTATAATATAAAGGATCGGTTACAAGTTACCATACGCAAATCCAAAACATACAATGTTTTATTTTTTATTTAAGCCGTAATTAAACAGAAAACTTTGATTTTTATGAATTCCACGTGAAGGTATATATTACGTAGTTTTATTTAGATCTAGATACGTAGTTTAATGAGAATTTTAAAATTGTGAAGGAATAGATTTTTCGTACCGTAAATATTTATTTAAACTTATGTAAGGTATTAAAAAAGCATCGAGGAAGCTATCAAGACATTACCACCATAGGATACACATGCAGCTGTTGTAAATGGAGAAGTAATATTTAATAGTTATAGAAAATGTAAAGAGGATGTAGAAACTCCCATTCACCTATGGTGCCTTGACGGGAAAATGGCTCAGATAAGTCATGCTGTGAGAGACCAGAAGACATCGCTGTTGAACTTTATTAAAGGGTCTGGGCTACTGTCGAGGGAATAAGGTAAAATATGTAAGCTTACGGGTGCTAAGCAGACTGTGTCTTTATCAATAAAAAAAAAGTATGATCATGGAGTCACATGAAGACTTTTGCACCTTGCGTCTATTGAAACTAAATGGTGCGAACCTTAGAGAACACGGAGAGGTACTTTTGCCAAACAGTGTAGTCAGGACGGTTGACTTTATACTGACTCGATAGAAAGATACAAAGATATGTTAAAAGATGTTGTTACCGCCCACATGGAATTCGAACATTTTCAATAAACATAAACAAAACAATGTCAATTCACCATTAAAATGATTTATAAAGTCAAAATAATAACAGAAGGTTAACCTGAATAATGATGGAAGCTTTTTGTTGACTTTGTGTCTTTATATAATTAAAAATGAGAAAATTCTAAAGTTTGGTCAAAAATATTTAAAACTGTTGAAATACCTCTGAAAAGTGATGTTTTATGGTTAGGTTGGGTAAAAACATTTAGCTCTCTCTCTCCATATATATTCTTACTCTAAGGTACGAACCATGTCGATCAACTTAGTAATAATATTTATAATTATAATTAATTAATTAATTATATTAAAATTTTGCTTATTTGAATCTTTTCAATAGAACTATAAAGTCATTGTTATTTATTTGCACCTTTTATAGTTAAAATGGTATGTAAAAATAAAAATACTTCCCAATACGCTGTAATTTACTATTTAAACAGTACCTACTTACTGATTTTATGATTATAATATTGTTATTA